>QRDG01000162.1:0-262710 GCA_012064385.1 Puccinellia tenuiflora | reverse complement strand
ATATAGCAGCATCCACCTCCGGTCGTGATGAGTTCTGATCTTCGTCTACTTCACCAAAATGTGGTAAGCCACAAACTAATGTAATGGTGAGTAGTGATGGGTTTTGCAATTTGGATAGTGAGCTAATTGTTGATAATCTTTTATCTCTATCTTGTTGCAATGCTTCATCTTTGGACCTAAACACACATATCACTATAAATGTCATATATGCTAGTGTTGATAGTCCTTGCATATCATCCAAAAATTGCTTGAATAAATCTCTTGATGAAATGCTTGCTCTATCTTGTTGCCATGATAAAAATGCTTGTGTTCCCTCTAACTCTTGTATGAATAATAATGTAGAGGAAACCCAATTAGCTATGGAACAAGATGTGAACTTTAGTAGTTCAAAAATTAATTGTTCTTCTTCATCAACCATCTTTTTCCTTATGGCTAAATCTTCTACCAGTGGTGATAATGATAATGATAATAATGATGAAGAAGATGATATGGATGATGATGATGAATCCTTTCATGAGAAAGATCTAAAGGTTCTTAATGCCCTTCCTAAAAATAAAAATGCTCATGCTATCCTCTTTGAAATTATGGAAACCTTAATTGAGCGTGGGCTTACTATTAAGGCTTTGGAAGCGAGCCTTGTGGAAAAAGGGAATATTGAAAGAGAGGATGCTATGGAAAAGGCATCGCTAGAGGATGCCCTTGAGGAAGAGCAAGAGACTCGGGCTTCTCTTGAGGAGAAACTCGAATCTTTTGAGGAGCTTAATAATGAAATTATTGCTAGAATCATTAAAGAACGTGACCATGCTCATGCAAAATATAAAGTGCTTAAAAAGGAAAATGCTAGATTGAATGATGAGCTTGTCATGTTGTCTCCTTCCATTCCTAATGTTAATGTGGCTTGTGCTACTAACTCCACTTCTTGTGAAGCATCTATTTTGAAGGAGAATGTGAGCTAAGGGCTCAACTTGAGTTGCTAACTAGCAAGTATAGAAAGTTGGTAGAAAGTCATGAAAAGCTATCTAGCTCTAATGATGATCTTCTAGCATCCTATGCTAGTCTAAAGTTAGCTCATGAGGCTTTCACTACCAAGGTAACATCTTGTGGGTCTGATGTGGATAATAGCACAACTTTAACTAAAAATGCTATATTGCCATGTGCTAGTCCTAGTAGTTCATCCACTCGTAATGTTGGCACATCTTGTGATGAATTACTTTCTTTGCCTTGTTGCTCTAACAATGATGCATCTACCTCCTCTAGTATTTGTGTTGTCACTAACCATATAGAGAAAAGAGGAGAGCTCAAGGCCCAAGCCATTTCTATGAAGAAAGGCTTGGAAAAGCATCATGAAGGGAAGAGTGCACTTGACAACATATTGAGTGTGCAACAATCCCCCAATGACAAGAGTGGACTTAGATTCAACTCCAACAACAAGAATTCGGCCAAGATTACTTGCTTTAAGTGCAAGCAAGAAGGGCACCATGTTAGGGATTTCCCAATGAAGAAGAAGCCTCTTAGTGACAAGCAACTAGGGAAGCGGCCTCTTGTTCAATCTCATGCTCACCACGAGTTGAACAACGGCCACCTCCTAAAAAGACTCAAGTCAATGCTCCTCAAGTTGAGGAAGCCTATTAGAAGAAAGAAACGAGTCGATGTTGCTACCTTTGCCGTGGCAAGGGTCACTTTGCTTCTTCATGCACTATCGGTAACCCTATCCAACCCCATCTTAGTTGATGATGCTTATTCACTTAGAAAGGATAGAGTTGGCAATGTGTTTGCCAATATGTGGGAACTCAAAGTGGTGTCAAGAAAAGAACCATTTGGGTTGCCAAGCCTATTGTGACTAACCTCTTAGGACCCAACTTGGTTGGGGACCAACAAGCTCAAACTTGATCAATAGGTGTGTGGGAGGACATTGGAGACTGGCTATCATTTGAAGAATTAAGGGATCTTCATGATTATATTTCCTCAAGCCAAGTCATTTGGAATATATTGTCTCTATCTCATATCCAATGCTTCCTCCTTGCGGTAACTTGTATTTAATCATATATACATTGAAAGTTGCTTGCTCCCTTGCATGTGTTAGTTTTGTTCCTAGCATGTGCTTGTATGTGATATGCTACTTCTACTTGTCTTGTTATCAAGGTTGTGTATGTAGTTGTGTATCATGTATGTGTAACTTGTGTGTTGAGCTTTATTGGATCTTGTGTGGATTTCATTGGCTCTTTGAGATATTAATGGACTATCCCATTTGGGGGAGTGATATGCTTTGTGCACTTCACAAACCTAAAATTGTGTACATGAGGCACACCACCTAGTATTGATATTTCAATATTATCTAGTTACTATGTGTATGTCATATTCATGAGAAATTCAAATTCTACAATGTCCATTAATTTCTCTAGTTGGTTTTATTTGCCTCTTGCTTAGATAAAATGAATTATCACATTATGGGGGAGTAATAAGCTATGTGCATATTACAATCCCACAAAATGTGAACATTGAGGTTTGCCACTTAGATTTGATATAAATTATCTTATTCCTATGTGGCATGTTTGCTCGAACAAGTTCCAATTTTCATTTTGGTTATCCTTTGGCTCTTGTTTGTGAGTTTGCTTGGTATGGTTTTTCTCTAATATGCATTTCCATATATTATTTGAGAAACCATTTGTTCCATATTATTCTAACCATGGCCTTGCCGGTTGGTTTGAATAGTTGGAACTACCAACAAACTTTATTAAAATATGGTGTTTTATTTCATCCCTTGCCATATGTTTTATCTTGTGAGGATGACCTTGTATATCTCTACTCACCGGGAAAATATTTCCTTATACTCATTGTCCTTGGACAATTGATATTCACATTTGTGGTAGAATATTTTTTTCATCCTCATATTGGCTCTTGCGTTGAATTGCCTTATTTATTGCCAAGTGTTTTGTTTTACTCCCATTGCCTTCCTTGCCTCTTGCATGGATCCCAATTTTCAATTGGTAGTGTTTAGTGTTGTAAATAAAAATGGAGAGTAATGATCCCTTGTGCGTGCATTTTGTATTCAAATACAAATATCAAAGATAATGCATGAATCTTGGGGGAGCATTCATTTCTATTTAGAACACTATCCTATCTATCAATATTTGATCCTTTCAATTGGCATTTGATTTTTTATCTTATGCTTTGGTACCATCAATTGGTATCACTTGGAATTGATATCTTCTCTATAGATATTTGTTTCAATTGATACTTATTGTGGGAGTTTTGATATCTCATTTCTTTATTTCACTTTACTTGATTTCGGTCAAGTATTATCCTCTTCTTGGTATCTTTTCTCCTAGTTGGTATCTTATTTTCAATTGGTGTCTTATCGATCATGTGTTGTTTGATTTGATTCCTATTGATATCACACTTCATGTGTTGATGTGTTTTGGAATCAATCATATGTTGATTTGATTTTTCCTCAATCATGTGTTGATTTGGATTTTGATATAATTTGGACAACCTTTTTGTGTCACACTTTGGTGTGCTCTCTTCTTGTTTACTTGGTGTTCTTGTCCAAATTGTATCTCGTTTGGTTCTTGAAAGACTTTGCATGTATATTCTCTAATATATATATTATATGGCATGTTTGTCTTTCTAGTTCCAATATATAGGGGATACTCCACCAAATCCTAAATCGGCTAAGATGTGCATGAAATTCAATTTCATATCTATATGCACATATTTATGTGGAGTGTTTCCTATATATTGTAGTTTATCTAACTACTATGGGACCCAATGAGTTTGGGAACCATTTTGTGCTTGAATTTTGTTTTAGGTACAATGGAGATGCATTGGATGCTTGCCTCATTCATAATGAAGGTGTTCTCACCGGGTGATTATTGGAGTCAAGCTTTGATGATAAACAAACTCTCATCTTCTTCATCGTCAATGTATCTCGGTAACAAGTATCTACCTAATGCATACTTTTCTAGTCTCAACCTTGTGTAGGTTGCTTCTTGGCATGAAATCTTTTATGAGCAATTGTTGTGGTTTTGGCTTATTTCCTTCACTTGGTATATCTTTTTGATATTTGTGATGAAATTGCAAAAACCTTTTCTTCAATTGGTATTATTTCTTTGTGATACTTGTTGCCTATCTCAAAGCATCTCCACTATCTCTTGTTCCCTTAGTGATATGTGTGATGTCTTTGATATTTTTTAAGTTCATTTATATACAATGAGATAAATTTGAGCTATGTGCTATGCTTTTAAGCAATAATCTCGTTTGTATATTCATGACTTCCCTTTTGGATACCGTGGTCTCCCCTTCATCGACCATTTCATATGTGCAAGTTTCTTTGTGGATGTATATCATCAATGATTTGTCTACTTAGAAACCTATACATATGAGAGAGGTCACCTTTTAGTTGGTATCCTATTTCTTTTGAGCTACCTTGATTTTTATCTATAATTCTTTGGTGGCTCCAAATTTGTTTCATGAGTGCCTATCTTAATTTTATTTGCATCTTTGCACACTCATGTATTTTTTGAGGATCTTTTACCTCATGCTTACCATGGTGAGTATGTTGATTTTTATTGGCTAAATGCTCTCACTAGCTTTTGGCATTTTCAATTGGTTTTAGTTTCCAATTGGTATCCCTAAGCTTGTGAACATACTCCTTTAAAGATCTTCTTTTTATCTCGGTTGGGCCTATCTTATGTTGAATCTTTGAAATTTGGTATCTCCTTATGGCTCAACCATATCTTTGGTGCAAGTGCTATGATTTGCTTTTGCTTTATGCACACTTGCACTTGTTGCGTGTTCTAGATGATTTTGGGGGAGTGAGGATTCCATATTTGTGCACTCCTCAATAGTGCATGAACATTGGGGAGCTTCTTCATTTTTATTTAGAACTCTTGTTTTGGATCTTCTCGATTGCTTTTCTCCTTTGTGGAGATGTTTAGAATGATTTCATCTTTTTGCAATCTTTGGATCCTCAATATAGTTTGATTTCCTCTAATTATTCGTCAATGGATATGTGCATTTGATTCCACTCACATCTTGAGAAATGCACACCTTTTTGAGGAACTCATATTATATTGGCCTTCTAAATTTTTCTTCCCATTTCGGCAATCGATGCCAATGGGGGAGAAGTTTAGAGGGTTTAAGGGAATTTGGGTCTTATGCTTTTGTTGCATTTGCCTTAATGCACTTGCATCCTTGCTTGTTTGTCTTGCAAGGATGCTTTATTCATTATATAAACCCTCTTAAAAGGGATTGTCATCAATTACCAAAATGGGGGAGATTGAAAGTGCATGGTTGCCCCATGTGTGGTTTTGGTAATTAATGACAATCTCTATGGACTAATGTTTGTATTGAGCTACTTGTAGGTGTGTCCATTTGCTTTGCTTGATCTCCATTTGTTGGAGTCAAGGCTAAGGGAAGAAGAGTATTTGTTGATCAAGGCTAAGTGCGAGTTGATCAACACTCAAGTCCAAGTGAAGATATGCCGAAGAGGTGCTTCTCCCATATTGGTGTATGGGGGAGCAACATGTGAGTCTTCACCAAGCGAAGCGCAATCAAGAAAGGTGGTTCGTCTTGAGGAGATGAAGATCGTCATCATCGACCTCAAGTGGATTATGCGCAAGGCAAATGTATGATCTTGATAGGCTTTTCTATTTTACCGGTCTCATGATGTTAGTTGAGAGACCGGGTTATATGATAGATAACCGTACTATCAAGAGGGGCTCTCGACCGAGTATCTTGATCGTATCGTTCGTGGAGAGCTCAAACCTTTGCATCCTTGCAATCATCTTTATTGGTTCTTATTTGGCTCTTATCGTGGTGTGGTCTTGGTGCTTGTCGTGCTCGTCATGACAAGACCAAGTTCACCGAAAACAGATTTCGTATGCGTCTTCTATTGCGTTTTTGGTTTTGGAGATTTTGTCGGTTCGTCCTTATGGAAGGTTTCACTCTTCCATTTATTAGAAAAATCTCCCTTGATTGTTTTCATATTTTCACTTTTTGTAGGGTAAGCTCTTGTCGTCCTCTTTCCAACAAAATTGGATTTCACCCTCGATCGGAGTTTTCTTGCGAAAGTTATTCAGTTTCAGGGTCTACTGTTTTTCAGTGTCCGTAGTACCGGGTACTAGCCGGTAGACCGGCCGGCCCATGGCCGGTAGTACCCGGGCCTATACCGAGGCTTCTTCCGCTTTAGTCTTTGTGCTTCTGTCTTTTTTCGGAAGTGGCCCGGAAGTTCTTCCGGTAGTACGGTCAATCGGTACCACCGGGCCTTTTTCCGGAAGTACCGGTACCCAGTGCCGGGCCCACTTGCGGGGATACTTCCGCCTGTTCCGGGACGCTTCTGTCTCCGGCGGAGTTGGCCCGGAAGTGGAAGCGGAACTATCGACAATACCGGAAGTAACGGGTGTTTCCCGGAAGTTCCGGCCTCGCGGGTTTCGCAGCTAGCCGTTGGCGGGCAGTTTTTGTGTAGGGCAGTAGTACCGCCCTTTGGGCCAGTACTACCGGCCCTGCGCGAATCTGAGCCCAACGGCCAGATTTCTTGGGGCACCTATTTAAGGGGGCCTTCTTCCCCAGTAGGTAGCCAAGCCTTTTGCTACTCTCTCTCCTCCATTGTTTGACCTCGAAAAGGCTTGGGTTTCTCTCTATCCCTCCAATGATTCTTGCCCATCTTTAGGGATTCAAGAGAGGAGATCTAGATCTACATTTCCACCAAACAATCTCTCCTCTAAGTGAGGGGAACCCTTTGGATCTAGATCTTTGGATTCATTTGTTGAGTTCTTCTTAGTTCCTCCTCTCGTGTCCCCCCACAAGCATTAGTTGCTTTTGGTGGGATTTGAGAGTGAAGGATTTGAGCACTTGTGCTCTTGCTCTTGCATTAGTTGCATCGGTTTGCTCTCTCCACGAAGATTCGTGGAAGTTGAAGGTTGAGAAGCTTGTTACTCTTGGGTGCATTGTGTTCCCAAGAGCTTGTGCCTCTTGGGTGCATTGTGTACCCTAGATGGTTGGTGGTGTCGCGAAGACTTCGAGTTGTGAAGCTTCGGGCAAGATTTGGGAGCCCCGATTGAGTTGTGGGTG
This sequence comes from Puccinellia tenuiflora, assembly GCA_012064385.1. Classification (NCBI taxonomy): domain Eukaryota; kingdom Viridiplantae; phylum Streptophyta; class Magnoliopsida; order Poales; family Poaceae; genus Puccinellia; species Puccinellia tenuiflora. The sequence continues at coordinate 255,639 of QRDG01000162.1, read as the reverse complement.
TGTGCCCAAGATTGTTGTAAAGGCTCCGGATTCCGCCTTGAAGGATTCCGATAGTGGAAGGTGAACCTAACCCTTGGGGTGAGGTTAATCGGAGAATTGGGTAGGCCCTTGTGGCAGTCTTGAGTAGGCCTTTTGTGGCGAGCTCACACCCCTCCAACAAGACGTACTCCCTTAACAAGGAGGAACTCGGGAATACATCCTCGTCTCCGCGTGCCTCGGTTATTTCTATACCCGAGCTCTTTACTTATGCAATTTACATTGTGATAGCCTTCGTGCTTGATGTCATATATATTGCTATCACCTTGTTGTTATATTGCTTAGCATAAGTTGTTGGTGCACATAGGTGAACCTAGTATATTAGGTTGTTGGCTTGTTAATTTAAACACCTAGTTTTATTCCACAATTATCAATCCTTAAGCCAGAAAAGTTTTAATCGCCTCTTCACCCCCCTCTAGGCGACATCGTTTGTTCTTTCNGTAGCCCCACGACAGAAGGAGACGGCTGCTCTCTCCAATCCTCGTTGCTCCAACCTTTGAAGCGACAGGAAGAGGAGAAGAAACCCTAAGCAGCGCCAAATCTGGCCGTATCGATCTAGCACTCCGCTCCTATCTACGGGCATGAAGCCCAAGACTGGCATACCACCAAAGCATCTACCACTACTATGTACAAGCCGAGCGACCCATCCAACTCTTCTCTAGGCGGCAGAGCCGCCGGAGTTGAGCCAGACAGGCGCTCGGGAGCGAGAAGAGACTCTCAAAGAAAGGAGCGAGGAGAGAGAAGGTGAAGGGGGAAATGAGGACGTCTCTCAGTTAATTATCAGTCAGGTGATTCATGTTGCAACCCAATATACAACTCATGGTGCACGAATCGCGAGGCAAATTCGAGGGTAAATGACTTGATTGAGCACTCACTTAAGCTGAGAATTAGCAACACCGTACCTCTATATCCCAACATGCTCCTACGCGGTTGATCGTGGTTCAACTCGCTACATGTGTGCTCCCGTTGGTCCCAGCATGCCTTATCTACTCCGCACCTTACCCTAGACGGGGCCTAGAGGATCGTCGGGCGGTGATGAACCGGTAGAGGTGGTGCTTTGTGTAGGACGGGGCGGCGAGGCAACAACAGATTCTAAAGATCAAAGAATGTGCTTTGTCGTGGCTCCCCCTATATATATATATCTCTTATAAGTCCTTGTGATTTTGTTGTCTCATGACATTGTTGTCGATTCTAAAGCTCAAAGAATGTGCTTTGGTGATGTCGAAAAGTTGTAGACAAAATAAGAGACAACAGTAGAAGAGGTGCGCAAGGCAACAATAGCGATAGGAAAAGGGTGAAAGAACAACTATGCCCGAGATGTCGCCTAGAGGGGGGGTGAATAGGCGATTAAAGCTTTTTCTAATTAGGGGCTTGATAATTACGGAATAAACTATGTGTTTAAATTAACAAGCCAACAACCTAATATGCTAGGGTTACCTATGTGCACCAACAACTTATGCTAAGCAATTCAAGCAACAAGGAGATAGCAAGATATGAACTTCAAGCACGAAGGCTATCACAATGTAAGTTGCATAAGTAAAGCTCGGGTATAGAAATAACCGAGGCACGCGGAGACAAGGAAATATTCCCGAGTTCCTCCTTGTTAAGGGAGTACGTCTCGTTGGAGGGGTGTGAGCTCGCCACAAGAGGCCTACTCAAGATACCACAAAGGCCTCACCCTATTCTCCGATGAACCGCACCCAAAGGTTTGGTTCACCTTCCACTATTGGAATCCTTCGGGGCGGATTCCGGAGCCCTTTACAACTTCTCTTGGGGCACACACCCACAACTCAATTGGGGGCTCCCAAACTCATGCCGAAGCTTCACAACTCGAAGGCTTCGCGGCACCTCCAAACCGTCTAGGGTACACAATGCACCCAAGAGGCAACAAGCTCTTAGGAACACAATGCACCCAAGAGTAACAAGCTCTCAACGTCGATCTTCACGTATCACCGTAGGGAGAGAAACCCGATGCAACAAATGCAAGAGGCAAGAACACACAAAGTGGACAAGTCCTTCACTCTCAAATTCCAACCAAGCAACAAATGCTTTGGGGGGAATAAGAGAGGAAGAACAAAGGGGATGAGCACAAAGCAACCCCAAATCTAGATCCACTAGGTTCCCCTCACTTAGAGGAGAATTTGATTGGTGGAAAGGTAGATCTAGATCTCCTCTCTTGAATCCCTAAGTTTGGGCAAGAATCATTGGAGGGATGGAGAGGAATCAAGCTCACAAGGTTAGCAACAATGGAGGAGAGAGAAAAACAAGTGAGCAAAACGAGCAGCTAGCACTTGGGGGAAGAAGGGGGCTATTTATAGCCTCCCCCAAAAACTAGCCGTTATGTGCAGAAATTGCACATAGCGGTACTACCGCTGGAGTAGCGGTACTACCGCCGATGATATCCGGGCGGTACCCCGAGTACCACAACACCCAGCTGCTACGGTACCTCAGAGAGGTACCGCTGCACTCCAGGCGAGCGGTACTACCGGTGGGCGGCCGGTACTACCGCCGGACCCCTTCGATTCAAATCTAAGGGTCACAACGGTAGAACGTGGCAGCTACCGCCAGGGTACCGGAGGGATAGGCAGTACACAAAAAGGGTCTAGCGGTACCTCGGGCGGTACCACCAGCGGTAGTACCGCTGCCTGAAGACAACGGTACTGCCGCGGTATTACCGCTAGGGGTAGTAGCCGTTGAGAATTAGTAGTTCCACTCCAGGAGGAGCGGTACTACCGCTGCCACAGCGGTACTACCGCCAGACAGAGATAAAAACTGCAGAAGCCTGAAACTGAATAACTTTTGCGTGAAATATTGAAACAAGCAAGGGAGATTGTGCAAAGGGTTGGAAAGGTGAGACCTTTCCAAGCGAATGAACCGGCAAAATCTCCAACACCGAGAACGCACAAGCTTTTCATCAAGACTCCGTTTTCTATGATCTTGGGCTTGTTTCGAAGATAGTCACAAGCCCTACAAGATCATGCACATACACATCATAGTCTATCATGTGAGGAGGAAAACATAAGGAGAGAGTTTGACCTCTCGTAGAAGAGATAAACCGGTAAAACCTCCGATATCAAAAACGCAAGAAGATATTCATGAGATCCGATTTTGATGAACTAGAGCTTGGTATGGAGATGAACACAAGCTCTAAATTCTCACATGGATAAAAGCCAAATAAGAACCAATAAAGATGATTGCATGGATGCAAAGGTTTGAGCTCTCCACGAACGATACGATCATGATACTCGGTCGAGATCCCCTCTTGATAGTACGGCTATCTATCCTATAACCCGATCTCTCAACTAACATCATGAGACCGGTAAAATAAAAGCCCTATCAAGATCATACCTTTGCCTTGCGCATTAATCCACTTGAGGTCGATGAAGACGATCTTCATTTCCTCAAGACGAACCACCTTTCTTGATTGCGCCTTGCTTGGTGAAGATTCACATGTGGCTCCCCCATACACCAAGATGGGGGAAGCACTATTTCGGCATATCTTCACTTGGCCTTTATCTTGATGACGAACACCTTGGCCTTGATCAACAAATGATCTCCTTCCCTTAACCTTGACTCCAACACATGGAGAACAAGCAAGACCTTGACTCCAACACATGGAGACAAGCAAGCTTGACCTTGATCAACAAATGATCTTGACACAAGCTAAAAGACAACCTACACATAGAGCTCAATACAAACATTAGTCCATAGAGATTGTCATTAATTACCAAAACCATGCATGGGATCAACCATGCACTTTCAAAGGGTGGCATGCATCGCCTCTCGAGCATCATGTTCTTTTGAGCTCTTGTGTGTTTGTCATTTCTCAATATTTCTATGCATTCAAGGGTAGGATGAGTCTACAATGAATTCAAACAAGGTGATTTGGTGGCAAGAAGAAGGTGTGCCAAAGGAAGAGACGATGGTCAAGAGGTGGTAGGAGTTAGGGAAGGAGTTGTGTGGACCAATCTCACCACCTTAGTGTCTTAGAAGTGCTCATGACTACCTCAAGAGGCTCGGGGGACGGGGTCTTTAGCACGCACCATGTTGTGTGTTGTCAACCAATGGTGGAGCTTCACGGGGGGCCAACTTGGGTTGTCTCCCTCTAGCTCATGAAGAAAATGTTACAAGTATTTGGTCCAAATCTCATTTTTTATGTCCCCTCGAATGCGGCCCCCCAAGCTCCGCCACTATGTGGAACTACGTTAAGGAGACAATGGCACATCTTCTCACTGGCTTCCCTTTCTCGCGCATCCTGTGGTATGAAGTGCCATCCTTGTTCTAATAAATTGTTCCTCCGACTGACGCAGGTGTGGCCGGCTTTGCGGAGTGATGGTAGTTGCCCGTCCACTTCGTCCGCATTGTCATAATGAAAGGCACCTCGTCATGGTCATGCTCATGACATGGTGGATCTCTAAGCAGCGTAATGCAATCATCTTCGACGACGCACAATTTGATGGCTTACGCCTTCTTTACATAGTTAGTGCAGAAACGCGACAATGGCAAGAGCAGGAGTAAGGTTCCGATAGCGGTAGCTAGTGCTCAGGAGGCGTTTCGGTGTAGTTCTGGTTTAGATCCTTTCTAGGACTTGTACACGACTCTTTTTCTGCCAACATATCGAGACTCATAGCTTTCGTGTATTCTCAAAAAAAAAAACTTAACCATGTTGATTCAAGGGTGTGATGAGTTCATGATAGTCTTAAAGAAAGGTCATTAAGCGGTTGCGAGAAGCTGAAGACTCGTGAAAGAGGTGGTGGTAGGCAACAATGGTGGCGACCTCTTTTAAGCAGCAGCTGCACATGGAAAGTGTTAACACAGGTGGCTTGCAACGTTCATAAGGTAGACTGCAAGATTTACCAAGTAACCCAAAGTCTGAATGATCTATTCTCTCTATTTTTTTTTCTATATATGAGTGCAATTTAATAAGTCCAAAGTGGTCTTTAAGAATTAACTTTGATGCAATACCCGTAAAATTAAAGAATCTCTTTGTCCGAAGCAGAGCACAAATGAAAATGCGTTGTCCCGTTGCCCTTGTTTAAAACAGCTTATTGTGCTAAAAAAAAGGCAATTTGCTTAAACCTTCTCGTGGATATACACCAACTTTGTCAACAACAACAACAAAAAAAAAACTAAGATGCCCCTTGGTGGTAGCCCAACTTGCGACTCAGATCTTGCGAACACTGCGGATCCATCAATGAGTGAAGGAACAAAAGATGTATATTTCCATCTAACCCGCCGTCCATGCGTGGCATCAGCACTAACAATGAAATCGGCCAGGTGTGGAGCACGTCGCGGTCGACAAACGCATTTCGGCCACACCCCAACTTTTTCAGGTGCATGCATTTCTAGACCTTCATGATTTCTTCAGGAAAGTAGAGCCGGTGCATGCGCGCACAGGCCACAGCGCATATCAAAATGTAACTCGTAACGTAGCACGCATCATTTCATACATTATAGGGATGGCAAGCACAATGGGTAATCGTAAGCATTTGCTGAAACGAGATGCATGCATAACGTATACTCCCTCCGTATCAACATATAAAATGTTTTAGTATTTGACTTTTCATCCGTATCTAGACATACGGATGGAAAGCCAAATGCTAAAACATCTTATATTTTGATACGGAGGGAATACATTATATCATACGTTACAGGAAAGGCAAGCACAATGGGTAGCATTTGCTGAAACCCGAAGCATGCATTACAAACTCTGATGCAGCTCCGTCGACTTCTTTGCAACTTCCGCACTTTGTCAGATTACAGATCTAGATATTGGGTAAATGGCTATATTAATATAGCTGGGCGAAAGCCTGTTTCGATGATATTGGGTAAATGCATATTACAAACCAATTTTTTTCTGCATCGTAATGTTCACGACATTTGTGTTACATTAGATTAGAGACCTAGATACTGATATGTTTGCATCACAACTCAAAGTGGCTCGTCAGGAGCACAGGAAGATCTGTCAACTCGAAGAGATCTTCTCATTGGCTTCTGCTGAGTAAATGGAAAAAGTTGATCCCCACTTATAAATTACCTGTAGAAATCGAGGAGTTCATGCTTAGCTAGAGAAACCTATAACATGGGAATTAATACCAGCAAACGGGGTCAAAAATATTTTTACTTGGGGCTTCCAGAGACTGGTCAGATACTATCAGGCAATAGTTCTTTTAAGAACTTGCTTTCCCAGGTATACATCCAAGTAACCCTGCAAGACAAGACATCGTAGTTTTCTTTAGCCAATTAGAACAGAATAAGCATCCATGCTTTAAACAGAAAGATAATAGGTAAACCACCTGAACGAGTCGTTCTACACTTTGAGATTCTTCCTGTGTCAAAAATCTACGGATGGCTGCTTCTGTCCGAGGTACCTTTTGCCCCAACGTGAGGGTCACTTTATCTACGGCTTTCTTCACTATAATTTTGTGGACATCCCGGGATAAGAGACCTTCTTCCCACAGAGGCTTTAAGATAGTTTTGACGAATTCGCCAAGGGCACATCTGAATGCCTGAGTTGATGTGCTACTATCCTCGCCACAACTTACTTGTGGGGGTGGTGGCCCAATATGTGACTCAGAGATCTGAGCCTCATTTGCAATCTCCCTTTCGCACATTCCTCCAGTAAATTCCTTCTTTTTGGGTTGCTTAGACTGTTCTTCCTGAACAGCAGTGCCACTGCAGGCTGAAAAGCTCTGACTGGTATCCTGTGGTATCGAAACATGCTCGCCAGTAAATTCATTCTTTTCGGGTTGCTTACACTGTTCTTCCTGCACAGCAGTGCCACTACAGGCTGAAAAACTCTGACTAGCATCCTGTGGTATCGAAACGTGCTTAGTTACCTGATTAATCACTTCCTCAGATGCCACATATCCTTCTTCCTCTGCAGTCATACTAGGCAAACAATTCAAGTCTGGTATCGCAAAACGTGGAGTGCTATCAGCTGATTTTGCAAAACCAGAATTTGTCATGTCAGCATGATATTGGAGGGATATCTGTTCATTTAACGGTACTTCAAGAACTTCAGGTAACTGATAATCATCCTCTGTTCCTTCCTGATAAATATAGTTTTCAGAATCTGCCAGTTCAGAAGAAAAATGTTTATTTCTTTTGAAACTCATGTTATCCAGTGGCATGTCTCTGCAATCACTTCCATCGGAGCAAACTTTTATGTCTCTACAATCACTTCCACAGGAGCAACCAACAGGTTTCTTTGGGCATTTTTTTGTGGTTCCTTTATCCAAATTCGATTCACTGAATGGAGTAGTTTCACTGCCCTGATTGAAACACTCTGGCCCATGGAACTTCACATTGCCATCATGTAGCGAGTAAACAGTAACAGTTTCTTGATCCAGCAGTGTTGGACCAGTTGGCAAGCTGGCTGTTTGCTCACACAATTTGGCACCATCGCCTTCTGCTTTCCTTTTCATTTCACATCTGGCACCCAGTTTATATTTTCTCCTAGGATCCAAATCCAAATTATTGTCAATTGCTTTGTGCTGAGAAACATTTTGACGCACACTACTATCAGGATACAAAGGAACTGCTTGATCCACCTTGCTACTATCTGAACCCTTGTTCTGTCTAGGTTGTATCTGGCTGTTCTGACTAGTTTGTACCATGGCATGTCGATGACCAGTTGAGATAATGCAGCATCGAGTTTTGGTCTCTTTGTTTTGCTGCATGATTTCACCCAACTTTGGTTCTGGCGGAACCTCCAGATCACACTTCAGCCCTTGTTTGGCCGAGCTTTTGTTGTCATTGCTGCCACTAAGGCATCTGAAGGGCTGCACTGGATTTGTCTTAGCTCTTCCTTCACCACGCTTCTGTAATCCATCAGCTGACGAAGCACTTTTACATTTTTTAGGGTTGTCAAATGCTGCTCCATTTTCAGCCATGCTTTCTGAGCTCCCTGAAGGACTCGCAGATGCATTGATATTTCCATCATCACTTTCTGAGCTACCAGAATCAGCAGATCTTTGATACCTCGCTGTACCTATTTGATTGGTTTGTACTAGTTTTTCAGCTTCAGCACCACTGTCCTTCATTAATCTTCTTCTTCTTCTCCAAATATCCAAGCATTCACGAAGTATTTCAGATTGAGTACTAGTATCTGATTGTTTTGTATGCACACCCTTCTCTGTATGAGGGGAGGGGAGATGCTTCAGGTTACGCGTGGAATCCTCTCCAGCTGTGTTTTGAAGTCTTTTGGTGCAACCAACAACACTGCGCTGCTGCGCAGATTCTAGTTTCATGTTGCTACTTCCTTCACTCTGTTTTGGGCCATTTGATGACGCTATGGTTTTGCTGCTGTACTTAGGACTTAAAATATCTGAGTTCTCATTGGACTTTGTTGAGCCGCAACATGTAGCAGCTGTCAAAATATTATTCGTTGGATGGCAGTTCCCTTTTGCTCCACTATGACCTACTTCATCAGTTGTTTCAGCTTTGCCCTCCCGGTTATCATTTCTTATCACATCAGAACCACCACAATGTGCCTCAAGATGCAGATATGGTTGCTCGTCCTGCTCTCGGATTGAGCAGAATTCTTTAGGGTGCTCCTTACAAGCCATACGCTTCTTAGCTTTCTCTCCAGACAGCTGATCGCCATACCTTTTCTGGCGACTCTTCTTAGCTTTTGGTTCAGACAGCTGATCTCTATACCTTGCCTGTCGACGGTTTCTCCCATATGTGCTAATGCAAGACCCATAGGAATTGTTTTTCTGAAAAGTCCATTTTTCCTTTGTTGTTCGTAACATCTTGCCACGATATTTATTCCTGCAATTTCGACTAATGCCCAATCGGTCATGAAAATCCTCACCCGGAGAAGGCTTAAGTTGCGCATGATGGATAGTGTGGAATTTATCAAATGGCTTCTTCACGTGAGCTTGGCTTACTTCATCCCTATGATGCGATTGACCAGCTAAGGTGTCATCAGGTTTACGATTAGTGCACAAACTGTCCATGTAGGCCCGATGCTGTGCTACATCTATCTCAGAAAAATGGCTAACCGGGGAGTAAGTTGGCATATATCGGTCCTCTTGATAAGATGCATTTTGAGTGCTACTCCCCTGGTCAAACCGAAAAACCTTGCCAAGGCTTACTGTTGCATGGATATGTCCATTAGATCCTTCTGCATGATCACAACCATGATCAACAGACAGGCTAGTCCCCTCAGTCCTGCACGAGGAAATAAACAGTTTAGGGCCTCTTTGGGTTGCAGGAATTAGAAAACATAGGGTTAGGAAAACACATGAATGAGATGTCACATACTACGGATTCCTGAAGGGTCTTGAAACCTAGGAATTTTTAAAAGATGCCTTTGGATGGTTTATTCATAGGAAATGAATTTTGGAGGAACAAAATGACAGCTTGGAGAGATATAGAGAGGGTGCAATGAACTTCTCAAAAGAAAAAAGAAATGAAGTCTGAGGCCATGTTGGTTTTTGTATGAAACTGGTATCGTAACAAAGAATTACATCGGAATTTGAGAACCTCTTCTATGATCCAAAGGGCTTTTATAGGGAAATTTTCTAAGTATCGGAATCTTCCAAAATCCCCATTGAAATCCTATTACACAAGGAAGCCCTTGACCAGCAGAAATAATAGTACAAGAGTGCACCCCTTGATGAAAATTACTGTAGCAGTTACCCAATATTCTACCTTGTCTCCAAATCATGAAATCCCATCAAGGATCTATATTTGAACAAGTAAAGCTAAACAACATGATGAGCATGACATGGAATCTATGCCTTAAATTCATATGCTAATTCAAATAATAACCTGCTTGGTGCATGCACCGGGTTGTTGACACTTGCACCACAATGGGGTTGCTCCCATGTTGCTTGTTCTCTCTGACGATGGGTCAACTGCTGCCACTCATATTGCTTACTGCAGCTATATCCTTCAGAAACAATTCCAAATGGTAGCCTGTTCGAATCCATTGATTCTGCAACTATCGAAACAAGATAACACTGACAATGCACACCCCTATATCATATATGAGATAGAGAAGTTATATCCTCAGTTCCTGGAATAAAGCTTCCACAAGCTGTAAAATTGAGAATAATTTCAGCTAAAAGGTACAGCCAGTGAAAGGAAAGTCTGAATTTACCATAAGAACGCAAAATTTCAGGAGTAAATAGTACAAAAAGAAGAAACCTAGCAATATAATCTGATTATCATGCCATAAATTGCATTACTTAAGTTCTCAGTAGTATCATCACACTGTGCTGACTTTCTACTAATAATTCCTACAAAATCATTTGACTTTCTTCCATGCTTCCTCACATGCTAGACCATATAGCAGATAAAATCACATGTCCCTTTCAAGGATACACCACAAAGATTCATGACCCTCAGTCCTTATGTCTGAACAGTAAACTCATATACACCACAAACTGATTCAACAAAAAATGCTACCTGTTTTTGTGTGCAATTGATTTTGTACAACCTCTCTGGAATCAGAGAATCTCCTTTTGTTGCATAAACAGCATAATGAGTTTGGAGCTAATATTCTGCAACACTACTCCTAAATTGCTAATAATTTATGGTTGCTAGTTTAGCACATTTACATTGTTTTCAATAAAATGCAATGATTATACTGTATCATTTATGCAATACGAATGATCAAGTTCACCACACAGATAGCCAATTCGCTTCAAATGTTACTCTCTTATAAATATAACTTGACAACACGGATCTAAATCACCACCATTTTACAAATACATGAATAAATTAATTTGTATGTATTCCTCTCCAAAGCTAGAGAAATTATGCCAGTTTACCAAAGTTCATGTGAATCACGTCCAAAAACAGATTGCGCTTTTCAAAGGGAAGGAGGCGCAATAAAATTATTGATTGTTATACCACCGCCTAACTATCATTTAGCATATTATTTTATCGTACATCGTACTAATATGTTCATTCAAATTTGTTTTAAAAAAGTATAGCTTAAATTATGTTGATGTTCTATGTTGGTTGATAAATATTAAATACACCAATGAATTTAATGTAACATAGAGAATAAAAGGTTTTACAATTAGACAAGAAAGGCAGCCAATTAATATGGAAATAGTTAAAACATCGAAGGCCATTACATGGTCTGTACAAATAGGCTGTTTTAATAGCAAACCATCCACGACCAAAGCATCACTATCTAAATATAGATCGATCATTACTTATCCATTGCCCAGTAAATGCAACGTTTGAGATCTCATACGGGATTGACTGGCAAATCGGATTGCAATATGATGTGCACAGATTAGGTGTCACGGTACAAATGGGCGCCACAATGGTAACCCCATAAAACTGGTCTGACAGTATCAAGTTAAGTTTCTCAGTTAGGCTGGTGACCAGAGCCTGTCTAGGCGGCGCCTAAAAGACACAAAATCTTATTTCTATTAATGCATCAAGAAATAAAGCTTTGGTGTCTTCTCGGAAAAAAAAAGTGGGAGTCACTAGCTGGAAGAAGAAAAAGGCAACACTACAAGAAGTCAAGGCTGACGGGCTGGTGACATGGCCTATCCGAACCAGCCCGTCTCTTCAATGCACTAACTAGACTGTTGACCATCTTCTGCCACACTAGCGATAAGCAACCAGCAGCATAGCATCAGTGTCAAGTGTTGTGTTGGCAACAGCTTCTCCTCGCCTACCTCACTCGAGCCACGGTGAAGTAATTCGGCGTTGATGCTTATGTATGCATAGCTCGTAGGGCCTAATCAAGACATGGTCCGGCCGTCAAGCACCTGGGTTTTGTCTTGGTCAGTGCCTCCAACACAATGCAGCACTACACATGTAAGGCCTGTGCCAATGGAGGTTTCTTAGCACGGTTTCATAGACAATTTGCTTATGTGGCATGGTAGTTAATGAAGAAAGAGATTAAGTTTATAGCTTAGCTAACATACAACCTTTACACGTTATCATAGGTAAAAAAAAGTTGTTAGCCCAATCACATCCATGCATGAGCTCCAAATCATTAAATTTAGATACAACCTTTAAGAAACAATGCATTGGACTACTAGTCTCTTAGATTTTTATGACACCTATGAAAACGTGTTAAGAGACGATGCATTGGCACAGGCCTAACACCATGCACTCGGTCTCCCAGACAGAACAGTCAAGCAAGGGAAGCACCGATAGTCCCCAAAACAAAGTTAGTTGAACAACAGAGAAAGGGTGCACTTTGTGCCCACACTAAGCACAGAGAAGGCATTGGTCAATACGTATCATTAATTACCTACGACTGTAATAATTATTTGGGTAAACAAGAAAAGGAGTTGCAACTGAGGCCAAACATGCATGAGTCCTATCTCAGGGGCACATCAAAGATGCATGGCTAGAGGGATTACCTTCACCCAACCAACCGAAGATTGTTTGTTGTGCCTCGAGATTTGTCCTGGCGTCACTCAAAGCCTCATGCTTCAAAAATTAACCTGCAAATAGTAAGATTAGAACCCACAAAGAGTGCGATTCGCGGGAAGATAATAAGAACTAGTGCGATTCAAGCGAGCGGGGAGTGGAGGTAACATCTCTTTGACTTGAATTTAGACTCGATTTTATTTACTACTATAATTTTCTGTAGCATAAACCTCGCCATCTAGGTCCAAGAATTTGGTTTCGTATTTTATTTTATTTGCGGGGCCTGTTGCCGATTCCCTTTCCTTCTCGACAACTGGCTACAAAAACAAAACCTCGATGCAGAACTTGGAACATACAATGCAAGGAAGGAGATTTTACAAGAAAGAAAGAAGACAAGAGCAAATCGATCCTTGAGGGAGGGAGAAAAGAGCGCAAGCAAAGAAGCCAAAATCTAGACACGGAGAAGTGGGGAGAGAAGAAGGCAAACAAGGTGGAGCGATCGGCGGCGCCATTGTTGCGCCGGCAAGTAAACCCTAACCATCAAGATCGCGTCAAATAAAAAAGTCCAACAAAGAGCTACTTAAAAAAGGACCGTGACGATCGCCCTTACCAGCGCAATGCGACGTGCGCGGTCTTTTTCGGGGAAGAAAGAACCTCGGAGACCGCCGCCGCCGGCGCGGAGGGGGGAGGAGCTCGGGGTGGGGGGCGGTGGAGAGCAGCGAATCGAGAGAGAGCGAGCGAGCGCCGAAGATTCCGTGTTTCCGCCGGTTTTTTCCTGCCAAGAAAATAGGCTCCGTCCGCCAGGCGGAGGGCTAGCCGGCTAGGGGAGAGGGGAGGAGGGCGGCCGTGTGTCAGTGTGTGTTGACTGTGGAGTCGCCTCGAGATTCGGGCCCCGTATTGTCTTGTCACCCTCGCTGGGGGCTCCGCACAAAAAGCCCTCTATCTCGCGCCTGCGCCTCGCTCCTCAATCTTTTGCTTGCTCGGGTGGTTTTGCTCTGCGCACCGGCCACAGAACCTCATTCAATGCAGGCAACACACCTTGTAGTACCGGTGTTTATAATGCACTCTTTATACTGGTACCACTACCGGCATTGTTATAAACTGGTTGATAAAAATGGTATCAAGGTCTCGTCGGGAGTGTTTTCGCAAATGCAAGAACCACGCAGGTTTGGTGCTCCCATAGTTGCCAAGTTTCTAGATCGGTGAACAAGGAACGGGAAGGAGGGACGGGAATCGCTGAGTGGCCACCAACATGGAACGACTGGGGTATACATCTCTGGTTCGACCCAATCGATAGCGGGGACGCGAACCCAAACAACCTGGGACGATGACTCCGAAACGATAGCTTGGGTCAAGGAAAAGCTATGTGTTTATTTTTTTTGTCGATGATATTATGGGCTTTGTAGGCCCTAAGGAGTTAGTTCTGGATGTACCTGTATGGACCTGGTTGCCATGCGAGGCCCTGGAAAGCAATGCATTAGCGGTGTAAAATCGAGCTTCACGATCCTTAATCTCTCGGGTCGCGTTCCGGCCAACGAATCGCATCGTTCCGCACCTCGACCCCGACGCGCGATTGGGTTCGACGATCCCGGGACAAGGGACGGGCCATCGTTCCCTGTTCCCGGCTACTATGGGTGCTCCGCAAGGTTCCGTACTCATGAAGAAGAAGGCGTGTTTGCTTGCTCGTGCGGCCTCCATCCCGACGCATCGGAGATAGGGTTTTCTTCTTTGACGTTGGCAACACCGGCTCCACTGCCCGATGCAAGTGCATTTATCCCATCATTGTGATCTTGTATATGTAGATTATGGTCTAATTTGTATTACGGTTAGATTTGTGCATTGCTTTGGATTTGTTGGCGGCGATTGTTAGCAATAGATTATCCCACCATTTTTTTGTCTGTAGATACATATATGTGTAGTCTTGGATTGACCTAAGTGGATTGAACTGCATGCCCTTGTGCTTATCTTGCGGTGATCACCCAAAGGCATTGGTCTTTTCCATTGTGTTGGTCACCCAAGACGGTGGGCACTATAGTGCATGTTAATATTATGCATGTTGTATACTACTTGTGATGATCATTAGGTGTTTTCATCGAGAGTGCTCAATGAAATGCATGTTGGATGTATGCCCAAGAGACAGTAATATACATCTGTTTCATGATTCATATACTATGTTTTAATGCTATAACTGTTGTGGACTATCAGGGGCGAAGCCAGAAAAAAAGGTCGCCGGGGTCAACATGATTTTTTTTTAGCGAACAAACCTAATGAGAAGCATTAATTTTCACAATATATCATATGAAAATAATCTCGGATTACAAAAGTAATTACCTCTCTATAACCGCAACATCCTTCTTCTTACCATACTCTAGTCGGTCATATTTTCCAGACCATTTAGTACTAAATCGGGGTTGCAAATTTTCTATGCTCCTTTGTGAATATTGAAAATAATGTTGTGGGCTATAAAGATGTCGAATCAAATATTTTTGTCTTATCTCCTCCTATCTGTCGAATCAAAATCTCATTCAAATTTACCTCTTTGGAGCTAGAGGAATGTCTAATGTTTGATGGACCTTCATGATCATAAATCATTGGTTGTGGGTGGAGGAGTTTTCTTTTTAAATCCAGAAAACGCTCCATTAAATATCTACTACATGTCAAATTAGCAAGAGATTGTACAAATTAATATTCATGTGAAATTACGGTAAAAGATCCTTTTTGTTAGATTACCTTACATTGTGCAGGGGCGATTTGAGACCTAATCTAGATTTTCAAATCAACCTGGCTGATTACCCAATAGGCCGATACCCACCCAAACGGCCAAGCCTTCAAACAAATAAATAAATCAACACATAAAAAAACCTAAATGATTCTACAATTAGGAATTGGGAATATTAAATCTCCTTCGAATTAATTAGATGGAAGACGAGGTTTAGTGGCACATACAGATTTGTAGAAGAGGGGAGTGGCGACAATGGACGGCCGGCGGCGATCCAGACATGTGCCGACCACAGCGAATCGCAAAAAGAAAAAATAGAATAGGAGGCGGCGACGAAGTGAAGCACAATGGCCAAGCAACTCGTTTCTATGGGGATTGATCGATTCAGCTAATGTGGGTTGTTTAGTGCTGCATATTTTGCGCATGGACTGGTGGACTTGCGTGCGTGATTGGAGCCTGACGGGCTGGGGTCAAATCCTATTTTCACTGGGGTCATTTTCTTTGTACTGGGCTATACCTACGAGTGTTTGGGCCAGGGTCATCGGGGTCAACTGACCCCACTCGTATACTGTAGCTCCGCCCCTGTGGACTATGAATGTGAGATTCAGACGAAAACCCACACGCACTTGTAGAAATATAGTCACACCCTTTTACCCTTCATCTTGTCTCTTAGATGAACTTATCAATATTAGATGGCCATGTTTTTCTGGCCATGGACATATGTTTGTCGGTATTGATGAGGGTACATTGTTTGTGTCAAACATTGTGACCGGGAAGACCCTAGTAGTTGATATGCGACGAGATCAGGCATATAGTATTATCACAGTAAGGTTAGTCTGTTTGATTCCTTTGACCATGAGAATATTTAAGGTTGTGTGTTCTGGAAGGGTTGCTTTAGGACAGTCAATCGTCACACCATAACTGGGTGATCAAAACGGCTGTTACTGGGTAATCTTGAAAGACTGCATCTAATCATAATAGTTCAATATTGGAAATTGCTCCTCTATCTTATAGAGAGATACATCCAGGATGTCTGCGTAGACAAAGGCATGATACACATCATGGGGATACTGGAACGCAGAAACGAGAAATGACATCATACCAAGTGAAACAAGGACAATATGACATAGTGATTAAAATGTTTAATCGCAGATATGTCTTTCATCTCGCATCGGGTATTAATCGGTACCGTGAGTAATGGGAATTGACAGGTTGGTCAACGGGTTCAACAGAGCGTCTTCGTTTAACTGTAGGACTCAATATGGGCATCCATGGCTCCGCTATTGATTATTGATTAGATGTTTTCTAATCATGACTACACGTTAACGAACCTGTTGGGGTGGCACACTTAAGCCGTCAAAGTCAGAGATGTATGTTGAAAGGTTCGGAGTAGAGAGTGAGTATCATCCGGATAGGTTTTCGACATGATAGAATTATGTTCGGTGTTTGATCAGGGATGTCCGAAGTTCCGGACATCAGAAATAAGCGTCGAGTATTTGTCGGAGGGTCCGGAAAATATGTCACGTGGTACATGGGCTGATCCCATTGGGTGAAAACCCACATGGGGTAGCCACATGGGCCCCACTCAGTGGCAACCCTAGGGCGCACTAGGCAGGCGGTGGCCAAGGGCTTGCCCTAGGCTAACTGGCCCACCTGGGCCCAAAGGGGCGACGAAACATGGGGTGGGTCCAGCAGTCAGCTAGGGTTTCCAAACCCTAGCTTGACTGGCTGGCCCACCCGGCCTACAAGGGGGCGGCGGCGACTTGGGGAGGGATCTTCCCTCCCCCTCCCCCCTATATAAAGGAGAGGACCCCTCTCCCCCTCATTGCACCAATTGACTTGGGTTTTGAGGAGTCGTCTCCCTCTCTCCCATGTGTTGGGTTCTTCTCCACCTTTGGCATACAAGTAGCTCCTAGCTCTAGACATCGAAGCGCTGCTGGACTTTGGTGGATGGACGTGTGTGATCTCTCAAAGGGGTGAGCTGTCGGACCACCGACAGACTGACCCTCGCTTGGTTGGATCCAGAAGGCTGGATACGGGAATTGGAGACATTCTCACTGCTAGGCTTAGATGTGAGAATCTTCATAACACTTCATCAACATCGTCATCAACACCTATTCTGCTTCATCGTGTTGGTAACGATTTAGATCTAAACTTCGCTTATATCTTCATAGATAGATCTTAGATGCTACGTAAGATGGAAAATTTTAAATTCCTGCACGCAACCCTACAATGCAGTCATCACCGTGGGGCGGGAGAGGTGATGCAGGCGTGCTGGCGTCAGCAATGGAGGGTCGTGGCGTGTACTGGTGAACTTGCGCGTGTTGGGGTGCCTCGTTCCATCGGGAAGGTGACACGAACGCTACAGGGGTGACGACCCCAGGTTGGGCAAGCAAGATAACAATCAGAAGAGGATTGCTTTTGAAGCAAGCTAACACACACTATAGAGAAGAGGGACAGTGAATCCTTGTGGCGTGGCCTCGGGAACCAGCGTGCTCGGTCACATCCTGTCCAAAATCGGGGTGACCACCAAGAGAGAAGGCTTGGGGAGAGGGGGTTGGTTTGCCAGCTGGGCTCTCTAACTTGTCGGTTCGTGACTTGGGCTCACGGAAGCGAGACCAGCGATTGGGGTAAGGACAGGGGAGAGACGCAACTGAGTTATGGGATTATGTTGAATTTTCGGTCAAGGGCTAGGTCTCCATGATCTTGGCTTGGATACTCGACCAGATAATAACAGAGATGGTCCTGGGAGATAGGGTGTTGCAGGGTAGGTATTGGACATGTTTTTACCATTTTATAAAATGGGTTTGAGTGAGTTTTATTCTTTTGAGCACATGGCCATAAAGGTGTAGGGGTTATGCCCTAGAGGCAAATAATAAAGGTGTTTTATTAGCATAACTCATATGTTCATAATAAGTTTTATACCATGCTATAACTTTGTTAAGCGGAAACATTGATACAGGTGTGGTATATAAACAACCAAGTCCCTAGTAGCCTCTACTTGACTAGTCCATTGGTCAACGGATGATCAAGGTTTCCTGATCATGGACATTAATGTCAATTGACAATGGAGTCGTGTCATTGGGAAATGACATGATGGACACCACCCAAAGTAAGTTAACGCAATAAGATCTGTCACTAAACATCGACATTGCGATAACTTAAAAGATCCATAGTAGTAACAAAGTCCTTAGACCGTGAGATCATATTTAATCACTATTCTGGAGGGAAGCTTTGAGTGCATCAACCGTCACACCGTAACAGGGTGATCATAAAGGTGTCTATCAGGTTTCCTAAAGGAATATGTTGAGGCGTATGCATCAAGAGCGGGATTTGTCCATCCGCGTGACGGACAGATATCACTGGGGCCACTCGGTGATATTACATCAAAGTCTTTCAAGCATGTGACTGGGTCATGGAGATGTAATATCATGGAGACGAGTAAATAAGTTTGTCGGGAAACGAGATCAGGATCTCGGACAAACTTGATATCGCGTGACAAAAGGAATGGTGAACAGCGATAAGGTTCAAGCGACAAAAAACTTCGCGGAACACACAGGGGGCCATCATGCGTTTCCAGATCCTGCTGTTGGTCATTGATCGGAGAGGAGTCTCGATCATGTCTGGAGTGATCCCGAACCGTAGGGTGGCACGCTTAAGGGTAGATGACGCTTAGGAATAGTTTCGGTACCGAAGAAATAAGAGAGACAAACTCCGGAATGGTTCCGGGAATTATCCGATAGTGATCGTGAAGGGTTCGTTGCATAGAAAACAATTTTTTTCCTACGAAACAAGCGGAAGAAACCCAACGGATCTAGATCTATTAGACGAAGGTAGCAAGGAGAAGATCCAATCTCTTACCCTTGAAGAACGAGCAAACGCGTTTTGTCGATGCAGGGGTTGGTTAGTCGATCCCCGCAACTAGACTCATCTAGTCGCGAGGAGATGTATTATCCTTCGAGATCCAATCCAATGAAGCGCCGCACGAGTAGCACCTCCGTGGTATCCACACGTACAAGTTGATGTAGACTTCCTCTCCTTGATCCCGCAAGCGAGGAGGAAGTGGCTCACGAGATTCCAGCAGCACGATGGTGTGGTGGTGGATATGGTGGAGGTTCTCCGCGGACAGGGCTTCGCCAAGCCATGCACACGAGAGAGGGAGAGAGGAGGGAGAGGGGTGGCGGCTAGGGTTTCATGGGGTGCCTCCACCCCTCCTTATATAGGTGAGGGGCTGTGGGGGGCGCCCCAATCCCATCTAGAGTCGGCCAAGGGGGGGTAACTTGCCCCCCAAGGCGCCCTAATTAGGGTTAGGGTTGCCTCCACTTGCCTTGGCCGCATGGGCCTTAGGGACCAGGTGCGGCCAGCCCATGTGGGCTGCCGCACCTCCCCTCGGTCCATGTGGGCCCTTCCAGGTTCGTTGGCCCCACTATGGAACCTTCTAGAACCTTCTAGAATCTTCCCGGTACCCTTCCGGAAAATTCCCGAACTTTTCTGAAACCTGGAAAACCACTTTCCATATATGAAACTTTATCTCCGGACTCTTCCGGAGCTCCTCATGATATCTAGGATCTCATCCGAGACTCCGAATCAACATTTGATTACACCATTAATTATCTCAACCTAAGCCCTAGCCACATCGAAACTTTAAGTGTGTGACCCAACGGGTTCGAGAACATGCAGACATGATCTAATCAATAACCAGTAGCGGGACCGGGTGATGCATGTAAAATGCATACATGAACTTTGCATTATAATACTCATATTTTAATCATAGTTGCATCATATAAGGGTTATATCATTGTTTTATAATGATTTTGGGAAGATTTCACGGTTTTCCTATTTTTCTGGAATTAACCCTGCACTGGCAGAAAACCCTATTTTCTATATTTTGATGTTGCAGGGACCCAAACGACGTCCAAATGACCTGAAAATTTACGAGCATCATTTTTTGGAAGAACGAAGCTTGGGAGTCAAGGAAGCGCACGAGAGGAGGCCTGAGGAACAAATTAGGTGGTCCCACGCGGCCAGATTCCTTGGCCGCGTGGGGACCCCTCTTTTGGGCCTCGAGGCTCCGTTGTCGTCGATCTTCATCCCCACGCCTCTGTCTTGACCTAAAAACGCCTATAAAAATAGCCCCCCGATGTTTTCCAGAAGGGAGCGCCGCCGAAACACAGAAACCACGAAACAGAGACCTGGAGTTGCAGATTAGAGGGGGAAAACTCCGGCGGGGTGCTGCCAGTGTGGTCTCCATCTCCCCTAACGACATCTCCACCGTCTCCATGATGAAGAGGGAGTAGTCCACCCCTGGACTATGGGTTTGTGGAAGTAACTTATGTATCTCTCCTCTCTTTGAGCTTCACTAATTAGCACCGTATGAGCTGCCGAACATGATTACGGTCATCTATGCAATTCCTTTGTGGTGGATCTCTTTATGAGTTAATTTATGTTTGAGATTGCAATTGTTTTGTTTCAGTTATGAAAGTAGATGCATATTATGTACCCCATTCTTGTCTACTTGTTTTGATCAAGCATGTTTATGAGAGCTTGTGTGGGGGAACGTGTGCATTAGTTGGAGTAATGAGGGGGTGGCTAGTGCGGTGAAAGTGAGAGAAATTCCGCGATCCACTTGGGTATTTTTACCTTACTTTGTTGCCTCACTAGGGATAAAGAAAAATACGATGCTACCAGAGGTGTGGGTGTGACCATTGCCACTTCTCCATGACTAGATCTAGCATGTTCTTATTTTAACTTCATGTCATAAGACTTAAAGCTATACTCTGATTTATCTTAATTACTGAGGTGCTAAGATTTAATTCACATCTTGGTGGAGTGTAAGAGAGATTAATAAACAAAAGATCTCTATGTTAGGACGTGATGCCCATATAATTAGTAACTTGTCATGAAACCTTTTTGTTGCAATATCATATGTTAATTCTAGTGTTCCATTGTCTACCACTTTATTAAAGAGAGAGTGCATTTGTGAAACCATGAACCCCGGTCCATTTTTAATCATAAGAAACATCTTTCCAACAACTTTTATCCATTTTCCATTTTCTGCCATTTAAAAATACAAAAATACAAAAACACTTTTATATCTTGCATTCACAATATAAAACCCAAAAATATCATCCATCATTGTTTCCACCATCCTTGCATATTTATTTATCATCGTTGCATATTTATTTATTGTTTTGCATTTGTTTTATTTTGATATCATTCTCACACCTTGTGCTTGACAACCACTTGGTGAGGTTGAGGGCACAAAACATTTTACTTTGTTTTGTAGGTTTTCAAGAGAAGGATAAGAAGATAAATCTTTCACTACTGATTCCCCGAGAGTTCGATATTAAACCCTCGAGTCACCCCTCGTGGGGAAAACTGTCTTTCCTATACTATACAGTTTGCACTTGGAGTCTCAACCTAACCATATTCATTTGACGCAGGTAACTACGTCAAAGGCCATCAAGACAATTTTCTGGCGCCGTTGCCGGGGAATCATTGATGTAAAGATTTGTCCCAGGAGTATCTCACAACAAAGTCAACTTCATCACCAACTTGTGCTAACACCTAAGCTTGGGGAGGTTGCACCTAAGTGAGCATCATCTTATCCATCTTTACCTTCAAATCATTTTATTTGTTTTGTTTTTGTCTTGCATATCATCTTTATATTTCGGTTTGCATATTTTATTTTCAGTTTTGCATTTTATGTTGCACTTGTTATTTCAGTTTGCATTGTTTAGTGTCATTTTACTTTCAGTTTTGCATTTAAAAATAAAAAACACATAAAAATTTACAATCATGACTCTTGGGAACAAACAAAAAGTGAGTTCTCCATTAAGATCCACTTCTTATTTTAAGCAACATCCTGGAGAAACATTAAAAGATGCTTGGGTAAGAATTAATAGGATACATTGTGAAGATCCTACACCTTGTGAAGATGAAAAGCTAAATCTTTACTTTTATTATGGAATAGATCCTTGGTATCAAAATGCTTTAGATGGGGCTACAGGTGGAAGTTTTGTCTTGTCAACACCACCTTGTGCAGCCATGACACTTAGAAGAATTTTTGGTAGGTTTGTGGGTAGTAAGAAAAAGGTGGAGGATACCACAGTAGCACTTGCATTATCTAAAGATAAATTAGAAGCCAAATTAGAGAAACTACCAAATAAAGAGGATTTTGAACAACTAGCATCTTGTTATGAAAACATCATTCCCAGGATAGACAATGAACTAGTTAATGTTATGCAAAAACTAAGATTATGTGAGAAAGAATTTCTTGAAAAAGATGTTTGCCTCAACAGAATTGAGGAGAAGTTGGCTTGTGTTAGTGATTCATTAAAGAAAAAACCATCATTTAAACATATGAAGGAAGCTCCTGTTAAGAAACAAGTTTGGGTTGAGAAAGAGAGAAAAGTTGAGGAAGTTAAAATGCTTAGTGAAGTCAAGGAACCATTACTTAACTTAGATAATTGTAGCTTGCATGGATTAATATCTATCTTACAAAAAGTTGCAAGTGATCCTTCCATCAACTCCAACCAAGCAGGTTTTGGTTCTTATATTGCTAATCATGTCTTAAAAGAAAAGATTGCTAGGTACAACCAAGAAGCTATGATACCACCTAAGCTTGGGGTTGTATGGATTCCCAAAGTACTAGTAACCATTGGAAAAGAGACACACCATGCTATATTAGATCTAGGATCTAGTGTCTCAGTTTTATCTAAAGAATTATATGAAGTTCTTGAATTAAAGAATCTTGAAAAATGCTCTATTGAACTTGCACTTGCTGATGATTCCATTAAACATGCTTTAGGAAAAGTAAGTGATGTTATGGTAGAGTTGCATATGACATTTGTACATGTTGACTTTCTAATCATGGATATGGGGAATAAAACCTCTAGTCCAATTATTCTTGGAAGACCTTTTCTTCGCACCACAGGTGCTATCATTGATTCAAAAGAAGGGAATGTGAAGTTTCAGTTTCCACACAAGAAGTGCATGGAACATTTCCCAAGGAAGAGGGACACACCAAAGTTCAAGTTCCCTCATGAGCTTCGTCCACAATAAGTACCAAGTAAGAAGCCTAGCTATATGGCTATAAAGAAAGTGCTTTACGGGAGGCAACCCGGTTGTTTTTATTTTTGATTTTCTTTGTGTCCTCTTGCTGTAACAAGAGACTTAGTTTTTAGTTTAGTTTCTGGAATTTTTAATAAAGTGCCAAGTTTTACCTATTTTGGTATGAAAAAGTTGTTATTTGCATTCGGAGATTTTATTCCAGCACGAATCTGTGCATGGTTTGATTTTTCATTCCTATTCTGTAACTCCGAATGAGCTGAAATTTTTACTATAATTGC
Organism: Puccinellia tenuiflora; assembly: GCA_012064385.1. NCBI lineage: Eukaryota > Viridiplantae > Streptophyta > Magnoliopsida > Poales > Poaceae > Puccinellia > Puccinellia tenuiflora. The sequence goes on along the minus strand of QRDG01000162.1, from coordinate 232,176 downwards.
AACTTTTCATCCTCTGTATGCGTGAATCTTTTCAGAATGTTTAGACATGTTTAATTCGGGTAGAAAAATGCGTTTCGCTGCTGCTAATTTTCTGGATAGATTCTGTCCCATTTTGTTTGATGCATTCTTTGAACTTTTAACTTGAATCTTTTTGATCCAATTAAGTTTATAAGTAGGCATACAACATTATACACTCTCTGGACATTAATATGAATTTTTGTCTAAGGATTCTATGCAGCAAGTAATTCATTTGTCTATCACTACTAATGTCACCCCACAGAAAAGAAATGGGAGAAACAGTGTTTTGAAGTTTTTTCACAGGGATTAGAGGAGATGCACCAAGATTTATCCAAGGATGGTGAAGACCGTAAGCTTGGGGATGTGAAGACAACCCCACTGGACCAACACACTCTCGTTTTGCACACGTCTAACTTCTATTTTTCGATCAAAGCACTTTATCGCATAAACTTGGAGCGTCTTTTATTTGCTTTTTATTTTGGTTTGATTTTTGTTTTGAGACCACCACTATCATTTTTATATGAGAGAGCTACTAGAAGTTTGGGTTGAATTAAGTTGGATGCTATAATAAGATTGGGAAAGGGATGTTTGAGTTAATTTAAAAAGATACATATAGTTGCATAATTCATGTGCTTTTCAATGAGTATTAATTTGCAAGTGTGTTATCAAGAGCTATCTTTTATTCATGTTTTGATGTTGAATGTTACTTTACTTTTTTTTAACATGGATTGGTTAGTTCTATGGACACTTGTGCATGCATTTAGACGGTCAACTTTCTTCCTTTTGCTAGCCCAAAAATTCCAACAAGTAAAAACTTGTTTTCCAACACCTTCAACCAAAGTTTTTCCAGTGAGTCCACCATATCTACCTATTAGCTTTATGCTATTCCGAGTATGTTTATCATGTTACTTTGTATTATCTATACCTCTGAAAATAAAATGCTTATGTTATTGATTGTTATGGGAAAGTTGGTTAAATAGCTCTCACACCTTACTGTTGCATTTAATAAATATGAACCATTGTGATTAAAATTATGAAGTTGTGAGATTGACAAGAGTCTTGGTTGGTAGTTAGCCCAAATGTGATGTCACATGGCAAGCTTTCAACATGCTCATAATTATATTTAGTTGATATCATGTACTTTTGTTTATGGATGCCTATCATAGTGCCAAATAAATGTGGAAACTAAGTGAGTTTAAGTATTTTGTACAAATGGCTAGAGAGACACCTGGGCCGCTAATCTAAGCCATGCTGCCATGGTGGAAATTTACTTACATGCTATGTGAACCTTCAGTGATGCACCTCATAATAAAAGGCTATATCAATAGTAAATAAAAAGGGTGTTGAGATTGTTCATTATGTTTGTTTGTCTTGTCATTTTGACATGGGCTTGTTCCATGTCCTGGGACAAGAGGTAGCCCAGTTGACCCTCTTGATGACGCTATTATACAATGACTTTTACTTGAACTTTCTTTGTATCCCAAGTTGAGTAACACCATGGTGTAGGTACTCCACGGGGCATGAGACTTTCAACCATTTCTTTGTCAAGCACACTACTCATATTTGCTTTCACTTTAAACTTTAACCATTCAAGATGTTATGATGGGGGTAATGAGAGCTTGACACCAATGAATACCACATTGCAAACATTAACTTAAGTAGAAGCATTTGGAAGTTAGATGAAACTTGTTCATGTTTTACCTCTACTCATTTATATATCTTTCCAAAGTGTCCACTTTTATATTCAGTTTTATAAGAGTACTCTATGACCATTATAGGATGTTTTTACTTTTCATTATGCATACATTTGGTCCATAGTACTTTCTTCTATGTTACACTTTGTGAATTATCATTGAACATCCTTACATTGAATATTTGATATCACTTCATAATCTATCTTGCATATTGCTACTCCTTTAAAGAATGAATCATTTGACTTTATGTAGCAATAGTAATAATCTTTGATATCCATTGTTAGTCTTAAAATGCAAAGTCCATGTTGGTTTTATCACCTTTATACTCGAGGACGAGTATAGGTTAAGCTTGGGGATGTTGATGCATGTAAAATGCATACATGAACTTTGCATTATAATACTCATATTTGCATCATATAAGGGTTATATCATTGTTTTATAATGATTTTGGGAAGATTTCACAGTTTTCCTATTTTTCTGGAATTAACCCTGCATTAGCAGAAAACCCTATTTTCTATATTTTGATGTTTCAGGGACCCAAACGACGTCCAAATGACCTAAAAATTTACGAGCATCATTTTTTGGAAGGAACGAAGCTTGGGAGTCAAGGAAGCGCACGAGAGTAAGCCTGAGGACCAAATTAGGTGGTCCCTGATGCCCACAAGTATAGGGGATCATTGAAGTCTTCGATGTGTAAGTATAGTATCGATCCCACGAGGAGTAGAAGGTATAAGTATTTATCCTCTCAAATAAGAGTGTCACGACTTTTATTATCTATGCACTAGACAAGCAAAATGATTGAATGATGCAAGTGGTTTTGGGTTTTTGGTGTATAGATTGCAATAAAGTAAAATGTTGAGAATGCAATATGACAAGTGAAAGCTCTCAAAGAGAGAAAGCCCAATCCTCTATGCAGCAAGAGGACAAGCTCAAGTGTGTGTTTCTTATAGGTGGAGAGAGTTCCCAAGGGCTAATTAGACTTCATGGCATAAATATTTCTAGAACAACAAGGTAAACATTTTGTCAAGTTTTAATCTTCTTTGGACGAAGCCATAATTAGGAATAGCTAAATAAATAAACTAAACCTCTTATGATGGATCATGTGGCCAAGTAAATGACTGCACAAGAGTTATTAAGACATAAAGTCCCACCATAGCATTAATCTTTAAGGTCCCCGATACTAATACCCTCATAATGCAACTTCATGATTCGGTCTCAGGTTTACGTGTCCTCCCAAGTCTTCCTCACTCCATTACACTACGGTGTTCTCCTATGAGCCCATATAGGTGAAGTGATGTGCAGCCGACGTTCGCACGACACCATCATAGAATTACATCAAAGATAAAAACTAGACAAAATACTAACACATGTCATATAAAAGATCATTGCCAATTCATCCTATACCCCCAGGAACATGAGAGAACTACTCACAACGCCAAGACATGATATGATTCAGTGGTACAAGTGATACAACACAATCTGAAACTATGATCTCCCCACAAAACAATGACAAGTAGCAATTCACAAACATGTAGAATAGTACTTAGAAAATAGCTAGGGTTCGAACAATCTAAAACTATGAGGGGGATGAAGTGGATCACGAAGATGGTGATGGAGATGGTGCTGGTCTTGACGGTGGTGTTGATGGAGACTCCGGAGGGGGAAAGGAGGAGCCCTCCGGAGGTGATTCCGGCGGCGTTTCCCCCTCCGATCTTCTCCGGCGGCAACCTTCTGTCTTCTGTTTTGTGGTTTCGTGTTTCTCCGCCGCCCCTTCCGAAGAACGTCGGGGGGCTCTTTATATAGGTGTTTTTAGGTCACGAGGAAGCTTCGGGATGAAGGATCGACGCAAACGGAGCCATGAGGCCCAAAAGAGGTGGACCCACACGGCCAGGTACAGGGGTCGCGTGGGGAACCCTCTTTTGGCCCTCCGACCTCCGTTTGTTTGCTTCCTTCGCTCCGAGGTCTTCCTCCTTCCAAAAAAATGATCCCCGTAAATTTGCAGCTCATTATGACGTTGTTAAGGCCCTGAAATAAATAAGGAAAGAAATAGGATTTTTCTGCCTGCGCAGGAGTAATTCCATAAATAGGGGAAATCATTATTAATTACCAAAAATCATTAAATAACAGTAATATACCCCTTATATGATGCAAATATGAATGGAATACAAGTATTATAGTGCAAAGTTCATGTATGCATTTTACATGCATCACATCCCCAAGCTTAACTCATGCTCGTCCTCGAGTATGGAAGTGATAAAACTAACATGAACTTTGCAATATAATAACAACATGGATATAAAAGATGATTGCTACTGCTACATAAAGTCAAATGATTCATTATTCAAAGAAGTAGCAATATGCAAACAGTTTATAAAGTGATATCAAGTATTCAATGCAAGGATGTTCAATGATAGTTCACAAAGTGTAACATAAAAGATAGTAATATGGACCACATGTATGCAATATGATAAGTAAGAACATCCTATTGGTCATAGAGTGAAGATGAAAGTCTGAATGTAAAAGGTGGACACTTTGGAAAAGATATATAAATGAGTAGAGGTAAAGCATGCATAAGTTTCATCTATCCTCCAAACTATTCTACTTAAGTTATTGATTGCAATGGTAATACTTGGTGTCAAGCTCTCATTCCCCTAACATAGCATCTTGAATGATTAAAGTTTAATGTGAAAGCAAATATGAGTAGTGGCCTTGATAAAGCAAAGGTTAGATGTCTCATGCCCCTTGCATACAAGTACCTACACCATGATTACTCAACTTGGGAAACAAAGCAAGTTTAAGTTATCTATCATTGTAAGTAATAATGATATTATCAAGAGCCTCAACTGGGGTACCTCTTGTCCCATGATATGGATCAAGCCCACATCAAAACAACAAGACAAACAAACATAATGAACAACCTCAACACCCTTTTTATTTACCACTTGATATAGCTTTTTATTGTAGGGTGTATCACAGAAAGTTCAAAATAGCATGTAAGTAAATTTCCACCATGAATGATGCATGGCTTAGATTAGCGGCCCAGGTTTCTCTCTAACCATTTATACAAACTCATTTAAACTTACTCAATTTCCACATTATTTCACCATGATAGGCATCCATAAACAAAAGTACATGATATCAACTAAATAAATGATGGAACATGTTGAAAGCTTTGCATGTGATAGCACATATGGGCTAACTCCCAACCTTAAATATTTATCAAGCCACTATCATCATAATATTAATCACAATGGTTCATGTTTATTAAATGCAATAAAAGTGTGCATCAAGTTCGCGAGAGCTTTTTAACCAACTTTTCCCATTACAATAAATAACATAATCATTTTCATTTGGAGGTATAGATAACACAAATAACATGATAAACATACTCAGAATAGCATAAAGCTAATAGGTAGATATGGTGGACTCACTGGAAAAACTTGGGTTGAAGGTGTTGGAAACAAGTTTTTACTTGTTGGAATTTTTGGGCTAGCAAAAGGGAGAAAGATGACCATCTAGATGCATGAATGAGTGTCCATAGAACTAACTAATTCATGTCAATCAAGGTAAAATAACATAAAGCATCAAAACATGAATAAAAGATAGCTCATGATAAAGCATTTGCAAATTATTACTCATAAAGAAGCTCATGAATCATGCAACTATATGTGTCATTAAAAATCAACTTAGACATCCCTTCTCCCAATACAATAAAAGCATGCAAGATATTTCAACCCATATTTCCAGTAGCTTTCTCATATATAAATGATAGTGTGGTGGTCTCACAAAATAAAAATCAAAGCAAAAACAAACAAAAAGACGCTCCAAGTTTATGCGATAAAGTGTTTCAAATGAAAAATAGAAGTTAGACGTGTGCAAACCGAGAGTATGTTGGTTCAGTGGGGATGTTATCCACATCCCCAAGCTTATGGTTTTCACCATCCTTGGATAACTCATGGTGAAAACACTGTTTCTCCCATTTCTTTTCTATGGGGTGACATTAGTAGTGATAGACAAATAGGTTTCTTTGCTGCATAAAATCCTTAGAAAAAAATTCATGTGAATGTCCAGAAGTGTATAATGTTGTATGCATATTCAATAAACTCAATTGGATAAAAAATATTCAAGTTAAAAGTTCAAAAACATGCATCAAACAATATTGGACAGAATCTGTCCAGAAAACTAACCGCAGAGAAACGTATTTTTCTACCTGACTTAAATTCGTCGAAAAATTCTGAAAAAATTCAGGCATACAGAGATGAAAAGTTTCAGTTACAGTAAAAATCTCAGCTCATTCGGAGTTACAGAATAAAAATTAAAAATCAAACCGTGCACAGACTTTGTGCAGGACTAAAATCTCCGAATAGAAATAGCAACTTTGTCAAACCAAAATGGGTAAAACTTGGCACTTTATTAAAAATTCCAGAAACTAATCTAAGAAAACATTCTCTTGTTATAGCAAGAGGACACAAAGAAAATCAAAAGTAAAAACAATCGGGTTGCCTCCCGTAAAGCGCTTTCTTTATAGCCATATAGCTAGGCTTACTTACTTGGTATCAAGATGGTTGGAGCAAGGTGGCTTGGCATCCCCAAGCTTAAATTCTTGTATGTAGGGTGAGCCTAGGGGTAACATCCCCAAGATTGAGTGTTTGTCTGTAACAGCCCAGATTTGGTACCCTAAAATATGGGCCAAATTTTCACTTTTTGCTTTGTATTGCATCATGGCATAATTATTTAAATTGCTAATATGGAAATAAAGCAACACCTAAAAATGAAAACAAAGCAAGCAAAACCCTTTCTCACATTTTCCAAACTAAATGCATTGGCCAAAAATGGCCAACCCCAATGCAAAGCTTAAGTTGACATATTACTTTATTCTTGAACTTCCAAATTGTTTAGGAAGTTCCCAATTTGCTTCTTATCCCCAATTCTCAATTTCTAAGTTTTGTCAAATGAGAATAATTATGAGGACTTAAATTGGCTTAATTCAATTTCTAATTTTGGAACCAAGTTGAACTTTCCAAAGATTTTAAAATAAAATATGGGGTGATTCATTATTATAATACGAGCCTCCCTAAATATTTTCATAATTTATTGAAATGGCTAATTGCCCCAAATAAATCTATTTTTGGAATTTATCAAAAATGCCCTATTTAAACTCCAAGAACAAATGTGGTGCAAAACATTTTTATTTGCCTCACCAAATTTTGTGGAGGTGCTAGATATTATGGGGAGCTTCTGTGAAATTTCCCAGAATTTTTGAAAATGTTTAAAAGCCTCAATAAAACACCTAAAGTGCTATTGGGTTTAATTGAAAAAGGAAATTGCAAAAATAATAAAAATCTGACGTTGGGCCTCCCCTGTCAGTTCCTCTCCCTCACCTTTCACTGTGGCGACCAAGGGCGCTGGCGCCATGCCGCCCCGAGCCATGCCGTCGCCCACCTGCTCCCCTTGAAGTCGAGTGGCCCTCCACGATGCCCTCCACCTGCTCCCTCACCCGTGCCTCTCCCCTTGCTTGCTCTCCCCGCGAGACCCTAACCCTAGAGCCGACGGAGACACCGCGCGCACGCCACCACCTCGTCGTTGCATCGCCGCCGACCGGAGCCTCCCCGGAGCCGCTGAGCACGCCACCGTTTCACCTCGTCGTCCTCATCGTCCTAGGACAAGGAATCGCCGCGGGGTCAACCGCATCGACGTCGGCGTCCGCATCCTCTCCGACTCCGGCCGCCGTGTTGCGGGCCAAATTGACGCCGCCTCCGACCTTCCCTACCTCCGCCGTGCAGCTCTACTCGTCCGTGGTGAGCCCGCCGTCCTCTAGGACACCTTTCCTCTCCTCCTCCCCCTCTGTGGCCTCATGTTGGTGCGGGATGCCGCCGGTCGCCGCCACGGCCGTGCCGCGCCGCGCACGCTCGTGTCGTCCTGCGCCTCCCCACCATTGCGCAAACACTCGCACTCGTGGTCGCCCGTGGCCGCGCATCCGATGCTTCCACTTGTACCCACGGCGCGCCGCCGGAAAAAGGGTAGTCGCCGGTCATCTTCCGTCGGCCACCGTCGGCGTCACCGCGTCCCAGGGCGCCCGGCCAGGACCCGGCCTGACCGGCCTGAGGCCGGTTGGCTCGGGCTGGTGGCCGGCCTGCTCGCCCGGCCTGGGCCGGCTGTGGGCCGGTTCACTCGGCCACTGCCCCGGCCTGCGCCCCAGCCTGGGCCGGCCAAAGGCCGGGCCTTTCGGGCTGGTGGCCGGCCTGCACCCCGGCCTGGCCGGCTCTAGGCCGGCCTGCCAGGGAAAGTTTTTCCCTTTTTGATTTTGTAATATGAAATTAAAACTTTTGTATCTTTTCGAATATTGATCCAAAATTTGCAAATTAAATATGACAATGCTCAGAAAAACATTTCCTATCTTTGGGTAACATTGTTTTTCCCTTTTGAATAAATAAATTTGCTGTTTAATTATGAATTCCTAAATTGGCATAAATGATAACGATTTGGGAAATTTCATAACTCATCGAATAATTATCCAAAAATTATGAATTAAATATAAAAGTGATCAACATGTCAAACGCTATCAAACCATGCACTTATCACATCATGATCACAAGCTTTTATTTGATGTTATTCATAATTTGATTAAATGAGTTAAATTCAATTATTTAATTAATTTGCTATTTATTCATCGGTGCTCCAAAATTTACGAATAAAGTACCAAAATGATCGGAATGACGAACCCTATCCTTTATTGCCATGTTCATGCATTCTTGAGCCACTTCCATAATAATTTGATAATTTATGAAGAATGTGGTCACTAAGATAATTGTGGGGTTGGTTCCAAATAATTGCACAAATTATTTGGCCCCTCGTTTAAATTTGCTTTTAATTTATATAATAATATGGTTGCATCAATTGGACATGTCATCATGTGATTGAGCATTGCATTTTGAGTTCGTGTGATTTATGTGTTCTTTGCCTTTCTCTTTTGGGTATCGCTAGATTCCGGAGTCGAGGGTTCCCTCTTCTACCCCGACGAGCAATACTACGCTACCCGGCAGCAAGGCAAGAGATAACCTAACCTTCTTGGCATCTAGCATCCTATGTTTTTATCAAATTATTTTATCCACCATATTATTTGCATGCGATTCAACTGTCTCTTTCGGTAAATAATAGAATATCCTATGAATGCATGTTCTTCCCCGAGCCAATCACATGTATCCCTACCTATGAAACCTAGGGTTGAAGTGTTGGCCGAGATAAAGATCAAATAGTTGTATTCATATGCTTAGCTATGCTTAGCCATGCTTAAAGAAATGCTTTATGTCCGTTATTGTTAATTCCAGAAATTATTGATGTTGATGGAATGATTCGGGCATGGTGGATAATTGTGATGCTTAATTAAAATGCTAAGACGGCTTGGGTGAGTTGCCATCGGGGATGGTGTTTTGCCTCACTCTAGCCCCTAGGTGCGAGTTCTTTACCTCTTGAACCAAGACGAGCGTGCTGCCATTGGTGGGTGTATGGGCGCCTTACTGACCGAATAACTTGTGCGGGCGTATCCAAGGGTCCTCTAGTTCGGTTTTCCATTTGCGTGTGAGTGGAAAAGATGATGTTGATGAGGATTTGCGTTGAGGACGTGGCGATGGGGCAGGGGCTGGGGCTGGGTAAACTTGCCCTGTGGCCACTGATGACTCTTGGATAGTCTCACGCGAGGTAAAGGTCTAACCGCGCCTGCTTGCCGGCCTTCCCCGGAAGAGGGCCAACCAGGTGAGCCGGACGGTACCAATGGAGAAGGAGCTGGGAGGTCCCTCGGGAACCTGGTGACTTCCACTTAGTACACGCCTGCAGGGTTAATCTTTTCGAAAAGCCGTGTCCGCGGTTATGCACGACTTGGGAATGGACGATAAGATCATAGAGAATATTAACCTAATTGATATGGCAGCTAAAGGTTGCATAATCAACGTGTGATAAAGGTTCACTTCCTCGAGGGTGATTCGAGGGGGTGCCTTGTTGGAGATGAGTGTGGTTGGTGACAAAAGGGTTCTATGAGAACCTATGTTGACAAATGTTACTCTCTTATCCCCTTTATAAAATTGCTCTGAGTAGACGAATGCCAAGTGTCTTTATGTTTCGGTTTACGAAAGTTAGCTTTATGCAAAAGAACTACATATACAGCTTTAGAGCCTCCGTCAGTCATTGGGCCTATATCGCCCTACTAAACTTGCGAGTACGTCGTACTCAGTCTCTCTTTGCTGCCTCTATGTTTTTGTATTTCAGAGGAGGACGATACCGAGCAACTAGGTGGGTTCTTCGTTGACGTCGACTACTAGTCTGGGGTTCCCAGGTGGCAGCTTGGGACCGTGGAACAAGCTGGCTTGGGTGATGTTTATTGTAGGCCTCTTAGGCCATATATTTGCTTCTTGTTGTTAGACAACACTACCCCGCTTCCGCTTGTTGACTTGTTGGATCTGTGATCCTTTTGTTGTGTAATTTGTATTCTTCTCGTTATATGAGTTGCTATACTTTTGTGTCGTAGAGTCATGCTTTGTGCCAGTTCTGTTCCACAAGTCTCGATCTTTGTTTTATACCTTGATGGTTGTGCCAACTACATAGCCTCTCTGTATAATTCCGGGGTCGGGGCGTTACATTGTCCCTCTTGATCTTTGTTTATCACCCTCAACTCTTACACTTGAAAGTTCTCTTCACACATAGCTCATCATAAAACTTGATTAGAGGGGTTAGTGTCTCCATAAATTAAGTCTCCATAGGTACAGCAAAGACATATCATGAGTTGATTCTAAACATTATCTACTATTACTATGGTTGTGTATTGCTCTTTGATCAATAAAACCACACAAAACACTAGTAATGAGAGTAATGCAAAATAAAGACAGAATCTGTCAAAAACTGGACAGCCCATAAAGAGTGAATTTTCAGAGGCACTTACGTTACTCAAATCAGAAAACTTTGAACTAATGAAATGTGTATTAATAGACGAAGAATGCTGTCATAAAATATCAGGTCAAAATTCCTCTTCTGTGATTTTTAACATTTTTTGCAGTGAACCTTAGGAATCTGTTTTCTGGACAGCAAATCACTATTGTTCAATCTTATCTTTCAAAAGAGATTACGCTTGCCATTAAGATGAAAAATAAGATACAAAGGTGTGGTTACAGTAGTAAACAAACACCTTGAATCTATTTATTTAGTTTTAGCTTTGGGAGAAGTTTTAATGATAGAGACTTTGCAATGGTTCTATTGGCACGAACAACACATGTTCAAGGTCGACCCCAACATCTCCATTACTCATCCTTCTCATTTACTTTCCCAAATTTTATATAAAATGAAAATATTAAACTAATTGTTAGTAAACAGTAGGTAAAGTTATTTTGCAAGTTCTCAAGATATAAAGGTGTGCCCAAACAGAATTGGAAGTTAAAGCATAAGGAACACATTAACTTTTAAGTCTAACTCTTTTCCTATGCATTGGCATTTTATATATGAATGAATCACAATAAATAGAAATTTCACAATGCATATTAACAGTAGTAACTTGCAGCATATATTTATTAGAAGCATAAAGAGGGTTCTTAGTACCTCCTCTTTTATAATAGTTGCAAGTAGAAGAAATAAATTCAACCATAGAATCACAAGAATCATTCAACTTAGATAATATAGGCACATAAAGAGGATAATTAAATTTATTTTGTAATTCATTAGCATGCTTCCTTCTTTCAAAATAATTATTAAGATCAATATAAAGTTTAATATCATGGTTGCAACAAATATTTGGAACTAAAGATAATTGCAAACCACATAAGTATTTCTCAATATAAGCAAATTTCTCTTCCATGGTGTGAATAGGGGAGTTCAGAAATAAAGTAGGACTCTCATGAGTGAGAGTATTATCACAAGAAGCAAGTATATCATTTTTATCCTCACATAAAGTAGTAACAACTAAACATGGAGGATTATCAATAAGCATAGGACCATCATCTAAAGCATTATCATATAGCATGTCTAAACCATATTCTTCATCATTTTTAAAATCATTATCAATAATGTTCTCATTAGGCATAGGTTCATATTCTTTCTCATCATCAAAATCATAAAAGCAAAGTTTATCATCAACCAAATTTTGAGTGTTACCCTCATCCATAGGTGGTGAATGTGGATGTTTCCTCTCTTCATTCTCTAGTTGTTCATCATTTTCAACATCTTCTTGCTCTTCATTGTCCTCCTCTTGGGGCTGCATGGGCATCCCCAAGCTTAGGCTTTTGTCATCTTCTTCACATACTCCCTCTTCCGAGCTTATGTTTTCATCATCCTCTTCTGCAAAACATTAGATCTTCCTTGGGTAGCTCTCTTCATTGTGTCAATAACATAAATATTTTCATCAAATTCATTTCTGCAGATATTAAGGATAATGACAATCAAATCTTTATACTGAGAAGCTATAGGGCAGGTTTCATGTTCATCAATGAAGGCGTTTAATTCATAGGTTGCCATAAAAATAACAAATTGCTCTACTTCTTCCATCCCTAAGTGAGCATAATTCCAAGTATGATAAGTTGCAATAACAGGTTCATCTTTATTGGAAGTGCATTGGAATTCAAAGTGTCTATAGTATTCAGAGCAACAAATTTCTTCCTCATAAAAGTTAAGCAGCTCATTAGCAATTTTATATAGGAGCTCTATGTAGCCTCCTAATCTTTTCCCTTCTTTTGATTTTCTAAATTCAGCAGCTATCATGGCATTTCTATAATAATTTTCCATTTTTTTAATTTTTTTGGGTTTTTGATAAATGCAAAACTGAAAGTAAAACTAAACTAAATGCAAAACTGAAAGTAAAAATCTAGTGCAAACAAGAATAAAAACTTAAGCGCTACACTCCCCGACAACGGCGCCAGAAAATGTCTTGATACCCACAAGTATAGGGGATCGTTGAAGTCTTCGATGTGTAAGTATAGTATCGATCCCACGAGGAGTAGAAGGTATAAGTATTTATCCTCTCAAATAAGAGCGTCACTACTTTTATTATCTATGCACTAGACAAGCAAAATGATTAAATGATGCAAGTGTTTTTGGGTTTTTGGTGTATAGATTGCAATAAAGTAAAATGCTGAGAATGCAATATGACAAGTGAAAGCTCTCAAAGAGAGAAAGCCCAATCCTCTATGCAGTAAGAGGACAAGCTCAAGTGTGTGTTTCTTATAGGTGGAGAGAGTTCCCAAGGGCTAATTAGACTTCATGGCATAAATATTTCTAAAACAACAAGGTAAACATTTTGTCAAGTTTTAATCTTCTTTGGATGGAGCCATAATTAGGAATAGCTAAATAAATAAACTAAACCTCTTATGATGGATCATGTGGCCAAGTAAATGACTGCACAAGAGTTATTAAGACATAAAGTCCCACCATAGCATTAATCTTTAAGGTCCCCGATACTAATACCCTCATAATGCAACTTCATGATTCGGTCTCAGGTTTATGTGTCCTCCCAAGTCTTCCTCACTCCATTACACTACGGTGTTCTCCTATGAGCCCATAAAGGTGAAGTGATGTGCAGTCGACGTTCGCACGACACCATCATAGAATTACAGATAAAAACTAGAAAAAATACCAACACATGTCATATAAAAGATCATTGCCAATTCATCATATACCCCCAGGAACATGAGAGAACTACTCACAATGCCAAGACATGATATGATTCAGTGGTACAAGTGATACAACACAATCTGAAACTATGATCTCCCCACAAAACAATGACAAGTAGCAATTTACAAACATGTAGAATAGTACTTAGACAATAGCTAGGGTTCGAACAATCTCAAACTATGAGGGGGATGAAGTGGATCACGAAGATGGTGATGGAGATGGTGATGGAGATGGTGATGGAGATGGTGCTGGTCTTGACGGTGGTGTTGATGGAGGCTCCGGAGGGGGAAAGGAGGAGCCCTCCGGAGGTGATTCCGGCGGCGTTTCCCCCTCCGATCTTCTCCGGTGGCAGCCTTCTATCTTCTGTTTTGTGGTTTCATGTTTCTCCGCCGCCCTTTCCGAAGAACGTCAGGGGGCTCTTTATATAGGCGTTTTTAGGTCACGAGGAAGCTTCGGGATGAAGGATCGACGCAAACGGAGCCACGAGGCCCAAAAGAGGTGGGCCCACGCGGCCAGGTACAGGGGCTGCGTGGGGCACCCTCTTTTGGCCCTCCGGCCTCCGTTTGTTTGCTTCCTTCGCTCCGAGGTCAGCTCATTATGACGTCGTTAAGGCCCTGAAATAAATAAGGAAAGAAATAGGGTTTTTTTGCCTACGCAGGATTAATTCCATAAATAGGGGAAATCATTATTAATTACCAAAAATCATTAAATAACAGTAATATACCCCTTATATGATGCAAATATGAATGGAATACAAGTATTATAGTGCAAAGTTCATGTATGCATTTTACATGCATCAGTCCCACACGGCCAGATTCCTTGGCCGCGTGGGGACCCCTCTTTTGGGCCTCGAGGCTCCATTGCCGTCGATCTTTGTCCCCACGCCTCTGTCTTGACCTAAAAATGCCTACAAAAATAGCCCCCCGGCGTTTTCCAGAAAGGAGCGCCGCCGAAACACAGAAACGACGAAACAGAGACCTGGAGTTGCAGATTGGAGGGGGAAAACTCTGGCGGGGTGCTGCCGGTGTGGTCTCCATCTCCCCCAACGACATCTCCACCGTCTCCATGATGAAGAGGGGGTAGTCCACCCCTCGACTATGGGTTTGTGGAAGTAACTTATGTATCTCTCCTCTCTTTGAGCTTCACTAATTAGCACCGTATGAGCTGCCGAACTTGATTACGGTCATCTATGTAATTTCTTTGTGGTGGATCTCTTTATGAGTTAATATATGTTTGAGATTGCAATTGTTTTGTTTCAGTTATGAAAGTATATGCATATTATGTACCCCGTTCTTGTCTACTTGTTTTGATCAAGCATGTTTATGAGAGCTTGTGTGGGGGAACGTGTGCATTAGTTGGAGTAATGAGGGGGTGGCTAGTGTAGTGAAAGTGAGAGAAGTTCCATGATCCACTTGGGTATTTTTACCTTACTTTGTTGCCTCACTAGGGATAAAGAAAAATACGATGCTACCGGAGGTGTGGGTGTGACCATTGCCACTTCTCCATGACTAGATCTAGCATGTTCTTATTTTAACTTCATGCCATAAGACTTAAAGCTATACTCTAATTTATCTTAATTATTGAGGTGCTAAGATTTAATTCACATCTTGGTGGAGTGTAAGAGAGATTAATAAACAAAAGATCTCTATGTTAGGACGTGATGCCCATATAATTAGTAACTTGTCATGAAACCTTTTTGTTGCAATCTCATATGTTAATTCTAGTGTTCCATTGTCTACCACTTTATTAAAGAGAGAGTGCATTTGTGAAACCATGAACCCCGGTCCATTTTTAATCATAAGAAATACCTTTCCAACAACTTTTATCCATTTTCCATTTTCTGCCATTTAAAAATCCGAAAATACAAAAATACTTTTATATCTTGCATTCACAATATAAAACCCCAAAATATCATCCATCATTGTTTCCACCATCCTTGCATATTTATTTTTCATCATTGCATATTTATTTATTGTTTTGCATTTGTTTATTTTGATATCATTCTCACACATTGTGCTTGACAACCACTTGGTGAGGTTGAGGGCACAAAACAATTTACTTTGTTTTGTAGGCTTTCAAGAGAAGGGTAAGAAGATAAATCTTTCACTACTGATTCTCCGAGAGTTCGATATTAAACCCTCGAGTCACCCCTCATGGGGAAAACTGTCTTTCCTATACTATACACTCTGCACTTGGAGTCTCAACCTAACCATATTTATTAGACGCAGGTAACTACGTCAAAGGCCATCACCGGGATGTCCATATTGGTTCCTACATATTCGACGAAGTTCTTTATCGGTTGAACCACGATGTTGGGGATTCAATTAATCCCGTATACGATTCCCTTTGTCTCACGATATATCACTTGCCCGAGAGTCGATCGTCGGTATCGCCATACCTAGTTTAATGTCGTTACCGGCAAGTTCTCTTTACTCGTTCACATAGAATAGGATCCCCATGACTAAACACCTTAGTAACATGCTTGCAAGCTTTAGGATGCTATACTACCGAGAGCGCCCAGAGATACCTTCTCCGTCACTTGGAGGGATAAATCCCAGTCTTGATTCATGTCACCCAATAAATACCATCGGAGATACCTGAAAGCCATCTTTATAACCATCCAGTTACGAAGTGACGTTTGATGTCCACAAAGTAGTCCTCCGGTAAATAGGAGTGACACAATCTCATGGTCTAAGGAAACTATACTTGACATATACTGAAAGCGTTGGCAATGAAACTTTGTGACATGATCAATTGCTATGCTTTAAATGGGTATGTCCATCACATCATTCTCCCAATGTTGTGACTCCGTTATCAAGTGACTTTAACAAGTCCTTGGCTAGGAAACCTTAACCAACTCTTGACTAACGAACTAGTCATAAGAGGCTTACTAGGGACACTTTGTTGTTTGTATTCCACATATGTATTTTGTTTCCGGTTAATACAATTATAGCATGGAGGATAAACATTTATCATGAACGAGAAATATGATAAAAAATAATCTTTATTATTGCCTCTTGGGCATATTTCCAACCGATCGGAGAGGTTTCGAACTGTTTCGTAATGAGAGAGAATTATCTGATGCTGATCGGAGGGGTTCCGACGGTGTTTCGGAATAAGGGAGAAATATCTGATGGAGATCAGAGTGCAACGAAAGGTGTTTCGGAGCAAGAGGAAATTAAATAATATGTATATAATATTAATTAGTGTAATTAATGATTAAATATATATTTTAATTGAATTTAAGGGGCAGCCCACCTAAATGGGCCCTAAGAAGCCCATTAGGGAAACCGCCCCAAGGGAGTTGGACTCCCTCCTCCTCCTATATAAAGAGGTGCCCCCTCCTCTCAAAGGCATCCCATCCCAATCTCTCTCTCTCTCTCTCTCTCTCTCTCTCACCTCGAGCGTGGTTCCGCCTTTTCGGAGCTGCGCACGGTAGAGAGGTCTCTCCACCAAATACCACCACCGTGATATTGGTGCTTCGGTCGAGCTATTCATCTTCCTCTGCTGCCGCTGGACCGGAGCCGGGGGATCGTCGCTACACCGTATGCATGTAGAACTACGGAGGTGCTTCCCACTGCAGCACTCATCGCTGGTACAACTCCACGACCTTGAGGTCGACGTCGTACAACTCCATCGCCAACGTTCATCAGAACGTAAAGCTCTCGGTCTTCAAGGGTATGAACACCGATTCCCTCCGTTACTTTATATCTGCATAGTAATAGATCTTGGCTAGTTTGTGGTTCGCGTTGTTAGGAATTTTTTGTTTTCTGCTGCGGAACCCCTTCAAAAGGTGTTTGTTAAATGCCTCAGGCATCCACTTGAATTTAAAAAAAGATATTTTGGGTTGTCAACCTTGAAAATGAGATTCTCAGTTGCTTTAGGATTTTTCCTGAATCTCTTGTGAGGTTTGATCAAGTTTTGCAAAGGTGCCTAAAGTGTTTTGATATGTTCATTTTTTTATTTTTTTATGACCAAGTGGGGGTTTTGGCATAAATAACTAGGAAACAATATTTCGAAGGTTTTAGGATTTTCTCAGAATTTTTTAGAGAAAACAAAGTTCATAAAATAAGGATTTCCCAGTTTTTGCCATTTTTGGTATATACGAATAGAATAAGGAAAAGAATTAGCAAAATGGCATTTAATTATTTTATATTTGAAGGGAAAGGAGGTGATTTATAATATACACCTTAGTTCTGATTTTGAATAAGTTTGTGTTTTAAAAAAGTATTAAACTAGAGAGAAAAAGATTGCTATGGTTGTAAAGAGAGAAACTAGTTTAAATGGGGTTTGAAAATAAAGAAAAGACTTCAGATCAGCATCCTCATTGTCTCCAGCAACAACACCATCTCCACATCCGCTCCATCCGGTTGTTTGCTAACGTGTTGAATGATGCGTTGGGTGGTGCCCCAAGCGAAGGCGCGGATGTAGCAAGTAGCAGTTTTCCCTCGTTAAAGAACCGAGGTTTATCGAACCAGTAGGACTTTGAAATCAACAACAAAGTGAATGTTGAAGATCTCTGGCGCTTAATCTTCAACAGACCTGGACCTGCACACACTCAACCAAAATACTTTGCCCCCAACGGCGGAAAGGTTGTCAATCTTTCCGGTCTCGCAGAAAACAAAGCGGTTAATTGTATAGTGAAATAGATGAAAATAGGAAAATGGACCAGTGGAGTAATGATGATGAAAAGTGATGAATAAAGGTTGCAATTAATGTAAAAATATGGACCGGGGGCCATGGGTTCACTAGTGGAGTCTCTCAAGTAAATAAAACACTCATATGATGGGTAAACAAATTACAGCTGGGCAATTGACAAGATTATAACACAAACTTAATCTAGCTATGACAAAGAGAACATGATAATATTTATGTAGGCATCACGACAATGAACAAAGACCGTTGAGTAAAACTGCATCTTTGTCTAAAAAGTCTACCGTAGGATCGCTATCCAGTCTGTGACCCAACGGTATTAAGTTGCAAGCAACAGACAATTGCATTAAGTAAAGCACATGAAGTAAGTAATACTAATATCAAAAGAGACATTAACACCGCTGTTTTACCCTTA
Organism: Puccinellia tenuiflora; assembly: GCA_012064385.1. Classification (NCBI taxonomy): domain Eukaryota; kingdom Viridiplantae; phylum Streptophyta; class Magnoliopsida; order Poales; family Poaceae; genus Puccinellia; species Puccinellia tenuiflora. Next base: position 213,750 of record QRDG01000162.1, on the reverse strand, counting down.
GTAGTAACAGCACACCCTCGCCCTTAGACGTTTCTGTCATTCGTGCCCAGGAACAAAAGGGGGCATGAACCCACTATCTAGCATAAATACTCCCTCTTGGAGATACACACAATCACTTGGCCAAAGTAACTACGCACATCGGAGAGCATGCAAGAACATAAATCAACATATAAGAATCATGCACAATCTGATCATAACTTCATAATCCATCGGATCCCAGCAAACACATCACATAGCATTACAATAGTCGATCTTGATCATGTTAGGCAGCTCACAAGATCATAAGACATGAAACACAAGAGAGAGAGAGACTACCATCTATCTACTGCCATGGACCCATGGTCCAAGGTGGGACTACTCACAAATCATCCCGGAGGAAGGCATGGCGATGAAGAGCCCTCCGGGATCGATCTCCCCTCCGGCAGGGTGCCGGGATCAGCTTCAGAATCACCCCCGAACTAGGGTTTTCGGTGACGGCGCGTCGGGGTGATTTCTCTAGAAAATAATGGCCGTCTCAACATTTTTAGGTTTAATGGGATTTTATAGGCGTCGGAGGGGGCCGAGGGGGTGCCCATAGGGCAGGGGCGGGTCCCACCTGCGGGTGGCCCCCAGGCTCCCCTTTGGTGTCCAGGTGCCTTCCGTCGAGTAAAAATTCCCCGTAAATTTTCGTCCAATTCCGAGAATATTTCCAGAAGTAAATTTTCTGAAATACAAAACAGCAAAAACAGGAAACTGGCACTAGGCATCTTGTCAATTGGTTAGTCAGACAAAATGCATAAAAATGATGTAATATGATAATAGAAACATGTGACAATATCACAAAACTAGCATGGATCAATAAAAAATTATAGATACGTTTGACACGTATCATTGTTCAATCTCAAGATGTAACTCGTATCTATTGTTAAGCGTAACTTTATCGGTATTGTTTACCCCATTTAGTTGATGCTATTTTATTGATAAAAAGATTGTTATGACCAGATTGTCCATCATATATGCATATATCACCACTAATCATGATCTCAATGTTGTCCCGTGAGTAATTCGTTTAGTTCTTGAGGACATGGGAAAAGTCTTGTTATTAGTAGTCATGTTAAATTGAGTAACGTTCAATGATTTGATAATTAAGTTGTGGTGTCATTTCTCTAGTGATGTCGCATGAACGTAGATTACATGGCACTTCACCTTTACGTGCCTAGGGAAATGCATTGTGTGATTGGTTTGCTTATGGTAGGGTTGCCAGAGTGACAGAAACCTGATCCCCAATTCGTACACCAGTGCACAGGGGAGTTTAAAGTCGTGGTTAGATTTATCTTAATTAATTTCTTGTATTTGCGGATGCTTGTAAGAGCTATACACATGTATGGTAGTATGCTAGTTTAGGTTCACCCACTCAACACTAACAATGAAAGTCAATCAATGGCATGTGACGAAAGTAACTCGAAAAAATTCCCATTCTCAGTAACGTTTTAATCATCATAAGCACCACCACCGGCTTATCCTTTGCTCTCAAAAGGATTGGGCCACTTGCTGCAATTTTAATTTTCGTATTCTATTTACATGCTATTAAATTCCTAATTACTATAAAAGCCCTTGAAAATATGTCCTCCAACATTTATAGTGAAACCTTGCCGAAAACCACTTGTCAGCATCTTCTTCTCCTCATTGGGTTGGACACTCTTACTTACTAAAAAAGCTACAATAGATCCCCTACAATTGTGGATCATTAACCCACTGGGTTGGACCCATGTGGGGGCAACCACAAGGGTTAGGAGCACCAATTCGACATAGGATTGGGGGGCGCAACTCCAAACTCATGGCCGCCGCATCTCCCTCACCTTGGCCGATGCCGCTAATACGTGTCAAACGTATCTATAATTTTTTATTGATCCATGCTAGTTTTGTGATGTTGTCACATGTTTTTACTATCATATTACATTATTTTTATGCATTTTGTTGGACTAACCTATTGACAAGATGCCCGGTGCCAGTTCCCTGTTTTTGTCCTGATTTTGTTACAGAAAGTTACTTCTGAAATATTCTCGTAATTGGATGAAAATTTACGACGATGTTTTATTGAAGAAATAAGGACCGGAGCCAGAAGGGCGACCCCGGGGGGACCCACAGGCCAGGGGTGGGTCCCACCCACGGCTCTAAGGGGGGCCGCGGCCACATCCCACCTCTGCCCCTCGGGCACCCCCTCGGTCGCCTCCGATGCCTATAGAATCATCCCCGACGAAAAAACCCTAACCCCCGAAGGATTTTCCCAAATACGATACAGAGCTCCGCCGCCATCGCCGACAAGTTTCGAGGGTTCAGAAGGTCCTGTTCCGGCACCCTGCTGGGAGGGGTATCGACCGCCGGAGCCATCTCCATCAACACCGCTGCTTCCCGTGATGAGGAGGGAGTAGTCCCTCATCGGGGCTGAGGTTTATACAAGTAGCTATGTGGTTATCTCTCTCTCCCATGATGTGATCTTCGTTGTGATCATGGGCTTTGTTAGTATAGTTGAACACATGATGTTTCCCTATGTGTAATGGATATGACGTTGCTCAAGTGGTGTTATCTAGTATAATTTGCGGAGTCACCGTTGTGATCACGGTACCTCGTTGACAGTGTGGGTGCCTTGTGTGACTCTATGCATCAAGATTAGAGGGATCTTCATCATGATTTTGTTCTTTATTATTGTTGGATTGAATAGATCATGAGGTTTCTTGATGCTTGTGTTATTGAAGAAAGAGACTATTCAAGAAATAGGTTGTGGTGTTTGTTAGTACTATCTTTGGATGCGGATAGTGACAGCATGAAGTGTCCATAGATGTGGAATAAGAACTTTAAGGTGTGCTTCTCATAGCCCTACGCAATTCTCATCCTATTTGATCCACAAAAGAATGATCTCCGAGTAACGTCTACCATGCATGTGTTTTTGTGGGAACTATCATGTGTTTAATTATGTTAATGATGTTGAGAGTAGTCACTAGTGAAAGTATGAAGCCTAGTCCTCGTTTCCAAGCATTGATACACCGTTTTTAGTCACTTTTGTCACTTGTTTGCTTGCTGCCATTTTTATTACAGAATTACAAAATCACCTTTTACCATCCATATCACTTGCATTTTACCATCTCTTCGCCGAACTAGTGCACCTATACAACTGACAATTGTATTAGGTGTGTTCGGGACACAAGAGACTTCTTGTATCTTAATTGCAGGGTTGCTTGAGAGGGGTATCTTTGACCTCTACCTCCCTGAGTTCGATAAACCTTGGGTTACTCACTTAAGGGAAAATTGCCGCTGTCCTACAAATCTCTGCGCTTGGAGGCCCAACAAGTCTACAAGAATAGAAGCGTGTAGTAGACATCAAGCTCTTTTCTAGCGCCGCTACCAGGGAGGTTAGTGCTTGAAGTTATCTTCTTTAGATCTTGCGATTAAATCTTTTTGTTTCTTGTTTTTATTTTTACTAGTTTGGCTTATGGAACGTTGTCCTTTAAATTTGCTTTTTGAGAGTGACCTCTCCACCACTCCCATGGTGGATAAGGTTACTCCACCTACTGAATGTATTTATTTCGAAATACCGATGGGAATAATTGATCTTGTTATGACTAATCGCTATGCAGGAGATGGAGCTGTCCATCCTAGTAATCATCTGCTTTATATTAAGGAATTATGTGATTTATTTGAGATTGCAGGTGTTTCAAGAGAGGTGATCATGAGGAAATTATTTTCCTTATCACTTAAGGAGATAGCATTGGAGTAGTATAGGCTACTAGACAATTCTCATTTGTTGGATTGGAAGGAGCTTATGTCTCTCTTTTATTCTAAATTTTATGCTCTTCATGAAATTCATCAAGATAGGAATTATATCTACAATTTTTGGCCACATGACGGAGAGAGCATTGCTCAAGCTTGGGGGAGATTGAAATCATTAATGCTTAAATGTCCTAACCATGATCTTTCCAAGGATATTATTGTTAATAATTTTTATGCAAGGCTATCTCGTCATGACAAGGAAATACTTGATGCTTCTTCTATGGGTTCTTTTACAAGTAAGGAGATTGATGCTAAATTGGATCTTATTGAAAAGATTCAACACAACATTGAAGATTGGGAGATCTACAAAGGTAAAGAGTCAGGTATAAATTATGAGTATGATTGCATTAAGTCTTTTGTTGAAATTGATAGTTTTAATAAGCTTAGTGCTAACTTTGGACTTGACTCTCATATAGTTGTTAATATCTATAAATCTTTTGCTTCTCATATTAATATTCCTAAAGAGAAATGGTCTAAGCATCATGAACCTTCCAAAGACATTTGCAAACAAAATGAATTTGTTAATGATGATTGCAATAGACATGATCCAATCTCTACAAATAATGTTCTATATAAGCATGTTAATTTTTGTGGAGTGCATAGACCTTGTGAAAGCACTCGGGTTGAAGAAGATAAATATTGTAAGCAACATAAGCATGAAAGAACTAGCAAATGGCTTAAGGATTTGTATAAATTTGCTAGAGAATTAAATGACCTCTATCCTTTTGAGTGTGAACTTTGCAAAGAAGAAGGTCATTTTAATTTCCAATGCTCGTACTTTAATGATAGAACTATTAGCCAGTTTTGTGATAACATGATCACCTCTAGTCTTTATGATGAACTTAATTTATTTTTGGGGTGTGAAGAGTTATCAGAAAAAAACTTCTTGGTTAGATAGGAGTACTTTTAGGACGAATGGCATTCTTCAGGGAGCTCATCATTATTGTGTTGTGAATTGCCGTGACAATGCTTACATTGCAAAAATTAGAAAGAATAGCACTTCACCAGAGTATAAAAGGAAAAATGTTTCTTATGTTGCCAATAATGAAAGGGAGAGATTCTCCCAAATTTCTCTTGTCTTTTCTAATAATGAATCAGATTATGTGGAGAAGCTTCCTTTCCAACCACTCCCTCCTAAGGTGATGGTGAAGAAGAAGAGAGGGAGGAGTAAAAAGAAAGAGGAAACGGTATCATCCCCTAAGCATATTTCTCCCATCATGGTTGTTCCTAATGAGTATGAATCAAAAATTATTGAAGATGATCCGCTTGATTGTATTCATTATTATCTTGATGTTAAGTCTATAGGCACTATTGAAGAAGATTATGTTATGCCTGTTACTTATTGTGATGATCATGATTGGGAAAATAATACTACTTATGATCTTGAAAATCTTTTTGGCACCAATTTTGAAAATGATGATATTGATAATTGTTATACGGTTGGGAATATTCATGTTTCTTCTAATCATAATCTGGAAAACCCCAAGCTTGGGGATGATGGGTTTGAAAATCCTTTTGGTATTGAAAGTCATGATGATTTGTTTGCAAAAATATATGCTTGGAAAGATGACTATCCCCTTGCTTATGATGATATTATGCCTCCAATTTTTGATGATTATTGTGATGATAACTATGCCAGAAAGAATAATTTTAATCATCCTTATGAGACTTGTCATAATTATTACTCTCCTACTGAACATCATCTTTCTAATATACAATTAGTCTATCATGTCCAAGTTCTATATGATAGTCCTACTCTCAATGCTACTAATAATAAAGATTTTGCTTATGTGGAGAGTAATAATAATACTTTTATGCATGTGAATCATGAGAAAAATGCTTTATGTGATGGTTATGTTATTGAGTTTTCTTATGATTCTACTGAAAGTTATTATGAGAGAGGGAAGTGTGGTTATATAAATTTTCATCTTATGAAGTTTCCCCTCTTTATGTTGAAGGTTTTAATGTTGCACTTGCTTTGCCTTCCTATGCTTAATGCTTTATGCCCCAATGATTTATTTTCTTACAAGATGCCTATGCATAGGAAGAGAGTTAGACTTAAATGTGTTTGATATTTGCTTCATGATGCTCTCTTTCGCGTTCCAACTCTTATTCTTATGAGAGCATCATTAAAATTATCATGCCTAGCTAAAAGGCTTAAAAGAAAAGCGCTTGTTGGGAGACAACCCATCTTTTACTTTCAGTTTGTTTTTGCTTTTCTTGAAGTCATGAAGTTGTTGCCTGTAGCAACTTCATTGTATCTTTTTGTTTTGGTTTTTTGTGCCAAGTTTAGCCTCTAATGCATTGAAAGTGCGAGGTATTGTTTTGCTGTCCAGAAACAGATTTCTGTCCTTCACTGTTCGAAAATCCAGAAATTCTATGAATTTTATATTTTTTTCTGATATTTTGAGACAGCAAGCCTGATACTTTTATCTATCTTTCGTTAGTTTTGAGTTTTCTGATTTGAGCTACAGAAGTGCCTCTAAAAATTCAATCTTTACAGACTGTTCAGTTTTTGACAGATTCTGCTTTTATTTTGTATTCGTCTCTTTACTATCGTCAAATGTGATACTCTTGAGGAGGAGTGCCACATTGAGGCTTAGTAAATAGTAGCTAATGCCCAATAAAGTTGTTTGCAATTTGTCTTAAGTTGAACACATGTGCATTTTAATTTATCAGCACTAACCCTCTAATCAGTTTATGAGAAGTTTTGTGTGAAGGGAGTTTTTAAGTTCCAAAGGAGAGGATAATGAAGAAATTGAAGATGGATCAGAGCTCAAGCTTGGGGATGCCCCCATGGCACCCCCTCTGAATATCAAGAACCATCAAGCGTCAAAGCTTGGGGATGCCCAAGGCATCCCCTCCTCTTCATCGACTATCATGAGGTCATCTTGGTTGAACTAAGTTTTTATCACTTTACATATTATGTGCTATGCTTGGAGCATCTTTTTTGCTTTCATTTTTGTTTTGTTTGTTTGCTGGTCATATTCATGTTGGATCCTAGCTTTATTTGTGTGGTAGAGATACACGCTCCGCTTTTTCATTTGAATACTCCTTTGCTTTGCTTATATCTTGTCGAGTATTCTTAGCTACTGTTTGTTTGCTAGTAAGATCTCGCTTTTAGCTTTTAGCTTTTATCTTGTTTAGAGCTGCTAGTTGTAGTTGTTAAACTCTCTTGATCTTCACTTATATTTGTTAGAGAGTTGTTTTGGTTGCTTGGTTGATTTGTTAGAGCGATAAAATGCTATGCATGTGGTAGTGGTATGAAATAGAAAAAAACCTGCATAGTCTTGTAGATCACTATGTGGATAATTTGATACTCTTCAATTGTTTTGAGGCATTAAAATAACTAATGGTTAAAATGTGTTGGTTAACGGTGTTAGAGCTGATTAGTGGAGACGTGTTAGTAGAGTGTGGAGCCGTATCTTTCTTAACTAAAAACAACCTAAGTCAACAATGTTTTTGCATCATGAATTCTGCTCAGTTGAAAAGAAGTTCCTAGTGGATAGTTACTGCAATGGTCGGGGAAGCCAACGGGGCACTTGTGTTCGCCACGATCCCTCTCGGGGTGTTTCTAACCATTTGTGGAACATTGAAATTGCTAGTTGTTTGCAATATACGAAATGCATTGTTGAGTTTTGGTTTTTGGCACTTCCACTTCCATATTTTGCTAGACTCTTCAGTGTTGTGCAATGCCCTATCTCACATTGAGATTGGTGCATACTTCGCTAGTATATCCAACCCCGTGGGAGAACTTCATCTTGTTCTCCTACACATAAGCCAATTATCTCCCTCAAAACAGCCACCATACCTACCTATCACGGCATTTCCATAGCCGTTCCGAGATACATTGCCATGCAACATCCATCATTACATCATGACTTAATGTCATTCTTCATTACCATATAGTTTGCTTGATCATTGAGTTAGTGTGCTGCGTGGCTTGCCACCTGTTCTACATTTTTTCCACACTACGCTCGATCATGCATACCTTCTTTTATACATCATGTATTAGTCTTATGAGTTATGAGTACCAAAAAGTGTGATGATCCATTTGTAATATAGAGTGTTGCTCCTACAGTGAGGTAAAAAAAAGAGAAAAAAGAGCCCAAAAATGGGCCAAATGAGAGAGCATTTAAAAGAGCCAAGGAGGCCACCAAAATCCAAAAAAATAGAAAAAAGAGAGAGGGAGCAGCACTACTATCCTTGTTACCACACTTGTGCTAGTTAGCACCTACACTTCATTGTAGATAGTTCTCATTTTGTTTTAGTAGTATAACTATGTGGGGAATTAACGTTATAGAACTTGGCTTGTATATTCCAAGGATGAGCCTCCTCAAGTGAGCTCTAAGTCTTCATGAGCAAGCAAGTTGGATGCACCCCCACTAGTTCCATTGGAGAGCTTTCATACACTTATAGCTCTATGTGCATCCGTTGCATGGCAATCACTACTCCTCATACAGTGTCAACTACGGGACTTCCTTCTGTCTTGTGGTTACCCTCTCCACTGTTTGAGCCTTTATTTTTGGCCTTCCAAACCTCCATCATTGTTCTCTTTGCCATAACATTTTGGTGCCAAAGCCACTTCTTACTTGCACTAGTTGAGCAGACTTCGAAACAGTTGCTTTGTGAAGGATATGGATTAGGACACCTGACTCGAGCTTGGCTATTTTCATGAATGACTACTTGGATGCTTTGAAGAATGATTGATGCTTTACATTAGAGACATAATTTGCAATTCTTCTTTCTAAACCTTATGTATGGTTCCATGTCTCCAACGCACTTATTCATGAAAAGTTTCTAGCATTTGTTAGCTAGCGTATGTTAATCATTGTTTGCTTAATGTCAACTATAGACAATTGTTTTGGATCACCTTATTCACATCATGTGCTGTACATTACTATCTTGATCATAATTGTATTGGTTGCATGTCTCATAAAAAATTATTTTGTTATCACTTACCTACTCGAGGACGAGTAGGAGTTAAGCTTGGGGATGCTGATACGTGTCAAACGTATCTATAATTTTTGAATGATCAATGGTAGTTTTGTGATGTTGTCACATGTTTTTACTATCATATTACATCATTTTTATGCATTTTGTTGGACTAACCTATTGACAAGATGCCCAGTGCCAGTTCCCTGTTTTTGTGCTGATTTTGTTGCAGAAAGTTACTTCTGAAATATTCTCGGAATTGGACGAAAATTTACGATGATTTTTTATTGAAGAAATAAGGACCAGAGCCAGAAGGGCGACCCCGGGGGGGACCCACAGGACAGGGGAGGGTCCCACCCGCGGGTCTAATGGGCGCCGCGGCCACAGCCCGCCTCTGCCCCTCGGGCACCCCCTCGGCCGCCTCCGATGCCTATAAATCATCCCCGACGAAAAAACCCTAACCCCCAAAGCATTTTCCCAAATACGATACAGAGCTCCGCCGCCATCGCCGACAAGTTTCGGGGGTTCAGAAGGTCCTGTTCCGGCACCCTGCCGGGAGGGGGATCGACCGCCAGAGCCATCTCCATCAACATCGCTGCTTCCCGTGATGAGGAGGGAATAGTCCCTCACCGGGGCTGAGGCTCATACAAGTAGCTATGTGGTTATCTCTCTCTCCCATGATGTGATCTTCGTTGTGATCATGAGCTTTGTTAGTATAGTTGAATACATGATGTTTCCTTATGTGTAATGGATATGATGTTGCTCAAGTGGTGTTATCTAGTATAATTTGCGGAGTCACCGTTGTGATCACGGTATCTCGGTGACAGTGTGGGTGCCGTGTGTGACTCTATGCATCAAGATTAGAGGGATCTTCATCATGAGTTTGTTCTTTATTATTGTTGGATTGAATAGATCATGAGGTTTCTTGATGCTTGTGTTATTGAAGAAAGAGACTATTCAAGAAATATGTTGTGGTGTTTGTTAGTACTATCTTTGGATGCGGATAGTGACAGCATGAAGTGTCCATAGATGTGGAATACGAACTTTATGGTGTGCTTCTCGTAGCCCTGTGCAATTCTCATCCTATTTGATCCACAAAAGAATGATCTCCGAGTAACGTCTACCATGCATGTGTTTTTGTGGGAACTATCATGTGTTTAATTATGTTAATGATTTTGAGAGTAGTCACTAGTGAAATTATGAAGCCTAGGCCTTGTTTCCAAGCATTGATACACCGTTTTTAGTCACTTTTGTCACTTGTTTGCTTGCTGCCATTTTTATTACAGAATTACAAAATCACCTTTTACCATCCATATCACTTACATTTTACCATCTCTTCGCCGAACTAGTGCACCTATACAACTGACAATTGTATTAGGTGTGTTGGGGACACAAGAGACTTCTTGTATCTTAATTGCAGGGTTGCTTGAGAGGGATATCTTTGACCTCTACCTCCCTGAGTTCGATAAACCTTGGGTTACTCACTTAAGGGAAAATTGCCGCAATCCTACAAACCTCTGCGCTTGGAGGTCCAACAAGTCTAAAAGAATAGAAGCGTGTAGTAGACATCATCCACCGACACCTGCTTATCTTGGGGCCCAAGCCAGGTGGGGCGGTTGCGGCGCATGGAATTCCAATTGAAATGACATTCCAATTCCATGACAGCCAAACACGTTGGGCATGGAATCTGAAATGAATTCCTCTGAAATGATGGGATCCAAACGACCCATTAAGGTAAACTTCTCGGAATTGGACAAAAATTTACTAAAATTATTTTTACACGGGGACGAAGACAAAGACGAAGGGCGACCGAAGAGGGGCCACATGGCCCAGGGGCAATCCCCAGCCGCGGGCTGGAGGGGGCAGCGGCCACCACCCGCCCCTGGCCCTGGAGCCTACCCTCTGGTCGCTTCTTGTAACAGCCTCAGCTTTGTACTGAAAAATACGAAGAATTTGTCCACTTTTTGCATTCTTGTTTGCATCATGGCATGCATTTGAAATTTGTTTCTCCTAACAATCAACCCTTGGAAACACATTTAAAATGGGGAAGCCAAACCTTCCCAAAACCTCCAACCCAAATGCAATGCTCAACTTGGCAACAAACTAAATGAACTTCCAAATTGTTCAGGAAGTTCCAAGTTTACTTTTTATAACAAATTGTCAAAGTTCAATTATTGACAAGCAAAGATAAAAATCTGAGAATTCAAAATGGTTCAAATCAACTTTGAATTTTGATACCAAGTTAAACTTTCCAAAAATTCAAAATAAAATTATGGGGTGCTTTTCTTGTTATATTATGAGCCTCCATGAAAATTTTCATTATTTTTGGAAATGCTTAAATACTCCAAAATAAATACATTTTGGAAATTATCAAAATGACCTTAATTAGTTCCTGTGAACAAATGTTCAGCAAAACTTTTTATTTTGCCACACAAATTTTTGTGGAGCCTCTAACTGTCAAGGGGAGGTTATTTTAATTTTTGCAGAATTTTCAGAAATGTTTTAGTGCCTCAATTTAATCACTAAAAGCTGCTGGACCTAAATGAAATTCAGAAGAGAGGAAATGCCAGGTGGGGGTTATTCGCAAAATCGCCTTCTTCTTCCTGTAGCGACCGAGCAGCAGCGCCCGCGCGTCCCCGCTGCACCTGCTCGGACGCCATGCCGCCGTGGCCCCTGCCGCGCGTGGTTAAGGTGGGCGTGATGCCCACGCCGCCCTCTCCCTCTCTCCCCACTCGCTCGCCGCCCACCTGCTCCCCTGCTCCTCTTCCCCTTCTGTTCTCCCCACGGATCGGAAGCCGAGCCGGAGCCGCCGCCGCCTCGCCGCCGCTAGGAGCCTCCCCGTCCAGATCGCCGACCACCTCAAGCTCCGCCTCGACGTCAGCTCCCTCCTCGCCGACGGGATCGTCCCGGGGTCGCGCAAATCATCTTCGCCGTCCACTTCTCTCCTCCTCTGGCCGCCGACGAGCCACTGCCATCCCGTGCGCATCCCCGTCGTCTCCGACCTCCCCATCCCTTGTGGTCGAGCCCCACGAGTACCTGGTGAGTTTGCGGTGCATGTGGACATCCTCCCCTTCCCCCTCCCTCTCCTCGTGCTTGCACCATAGCCACTGTGCAGCGGTCACCGTGCTCGCCGCCCCGGCCTGGGCCGGCCGGCAGGCCGGCTGTCTCCGACAGGCCCCCGGCCTGGGCTCCGGTCTGGGTCGGCCAGGAGGCTGGCATCCTCTGGTCCATGAATGGCCTGGTGCCCAGTCTGGGCCGGCCAGTGGGCCGGCTGTCTCGGATATGTGGCCGGCCTGGAAACCGGCCTGGGCCGATCTGGAGGCCGGCCCAAACAGTAAAAACAGTTAATTAAAATAAATTAAATAAAATGATAACTTTTTAAATATTGGTTTAAATTTAGCAAATGATATACCAAATTGCTCAGAAAAACAAACCTTACCTGTTGGTATCATTGTATTGATCTTTTGAATCCATATTTTTGCTGTTTATTAAGAATTATTAAAATGGCAAAAATAATAACAATATTGGGAAAAATCATAACTCGATAAATAATTACCCAAAAATTGTGAATGTTATATCAATTTGATCAGCAATTCAAATGCTATCTAATCATGCTAATATCACCTCATAACCACAATTTTTCCTTTGATGTGTTCTTTAAATGATTAAAAGATTTAAATTCAAATAATTATTTAATTCACTATTTATTTATCGTAATTGGAAAATTACAAATAAGGTAGCAAAGCGACCAGAAGAATAATACCTATCCATTCATGTCATGTTCATGCATATTTAAGCCACTGTGTAGTAATATAATAATTTATAAGCAATTTGGATATTACGTTAGATATGGGATTGCTTCCAAATAATTGCACTAATTATTTGGCACTCCATTTAATATTGTTAGATAATTTATATGGTGATATCATTGCATAAACTTGACATGTCATCATGATTGTGCATTGCACCTTGTCTCCGTGTTATTTATTTGTTCTTCTGTGATTGTTTGGGTATCGATAGATTCCGAAGTCGAGGGTTCCCCTACCTATCTCGATGAGCAGTACTACACGCCCCGGCAGCAAGGCAAGAGATAACCTAACCTTCTTGGCATCTAGCATCCTACTATTTTATAAACTTATTTTATCCACCATAATATTGCATTCGATTCTATGACAATGTTTGGTCAATACTAGAGTATCCTATGAATGCATGTTTTCCCCGAACCATCACATGTTTCCCCACCTATGAACCATAGGCTTGTTGTGTTGGCCGGTGAAAAAGTTATAATAATTGTTTACATATGCTTAGCTATGCTTAGCCATGCTTAGTCAAATGTTATTTTTGTCCAGTGATTTAATTCCATTGTTATGATGTTGATGGAATGTTTCGGACATGGTGGTTACTGTTGGTACTTAATTAAATTGCTAAAAGGCTTGGATGAGTTTCCATCGGGGATGGTGTTTTGCCTCATTCTTGCCGCCTAGGCTGAGAGTGCTTTTAGCTAGAACCAAGAACCGAGCGTGCTGCCATTGGTGGGGGTATGGGGTCCTTACTAACTGAATAACTTGTGCGGGCATATCCAAGGGTCCTCTAGTTTGCTATTTCCATTTGCGTGTGGGTGTGTGAGTGGAAAAGAGAAACGATGAGGATGATGGTGTTTAGGACGTGGCGATGGGGGCAGGGGCTGAAATAGGTTGGGTAAACTTGTCCTGTCGCCACAGATGACTCTTGGATAGTCTCATGCGAGGTAAAGGTTTAACCGCGCCCACTCGCCGGCATTCCCTGAAAGAGGGCCAATCAGGTGAGCCGGACGGTACCAATGGGTAAATTAGTACACCCCTGTAGGGTAAATCTTTTCGAAAAGCCGTGTCCACGGTTATGGACAAACTCTTGGGAAAGGCGGATTAGCTCATAGAGAACCTGAACCTAATTAATAAATTTGGCATCTAGAGGTTGCATTTCAATGTGTGATAAAAGGTTCATTTCCTCGAGGGTGATTCGAGGGAGTGCCTTGGTGGAGATGAGAGGTTCTGGTTACAAGTTGGTTCAATGAGAACCGAAGATGAAAGTTTACTCTCTTATCCCTTTTATGGGTCGTTTAGATCTTTTTAAATGAAAACTAGCTTTATGCAAAACAACTACTATACAGCTTTAGAGCCTCCATCATCATTGGGCCTATATCGCCCTACTAAACTTGCGAGTACGTCGTACTCAGTCTCTCTTTGCTGTTTTTATAATTTGTTTCAGAGGAGGACGACACCGAGCAGACAGGTGGTTTCTTCTTGGACATCGACGAGTAGTTCGGGGTTCCCAGGTGGCAGCTTGGGACGTCTGAACAAGCTGGCTGGGTTTATGTTTATCTGTAGGCCTCTTAGGCCATATTTTGGATCTTGTTGTTAGACAACACTACTTCGCTTCTGCATGATGTAATGATGGGTCTGTGACCCCTGTGTGTGATTTGTATCTTTCTCATATATGAGTTGCTATATGATCTCTTTGTGTCGTAGAGTCTGTGATTTGCCAGTTGTTCTGCAGTCTTGATCTCTCTATTATGCATGATAGCTATGTCTGAGCTTATGGCATGATCGAAGTGTTGCGTTGCCGATGATCCATTCCGAGCACGCATGCCAAAGGTTTTGGCCTGGGATTGGTAACCACAGTAACCTTCGATTGTGTAGCATGACCGGTTGCACAAAGCTTCATTGCATAGTTCTGGGGTCGGGGCACTACACTTCTTCTCCTATAAATCCCTTTTTACCCAAGAGACGGGGCGACGATTATTTTCCACGGAAACTTTCCCGAAGCCGCCGCCATCTTCAACCCTAATTCGGGAGGGTCCCGAAGCTCTTCCCGGCACCCTGTCGGAGGGGAGATTTATCTCGGAGGCATCTTCATCGACATGGCCGCCACCGGAATGATGAGTGAGTAGTTCCCCTTGGACTATGGGTCCATAGAAGTAGCTAGTTGGTGATCTCTCTCTCTGTTCCTCAATGCTTATGATCTTGTGAGTTGTCCTACATGATCAAGATCGATATTATGTAATGCTACATGTTGTGTTTGTTGGGATCCGATAAATTGTGAAGTTATGATCAGATTATTCATGTTATCTATGTGTTCTATTTATGCTCTTGCATGCTCTCTGATGTGTGTGGTCAATTTGGCCAAGTGATTGCTTATATCTCTAAGAGGGAGTATTTATGCTAGATGGTAGGTTCAAGCCTCCTCCGTGCCTAGGCACGAGTGACAAAAACGTTTAAGGACGAGAGTGCGATGTTGCTACTAAGGGTAAAACAACGATGTTTATGTCTTCGTGATCATGAACATTCCTTACATCATGTACTGTGCTTAATGTAATTGTCTGTTGCTTGCAACTTAATACCGATGGGTGACATGCTGGACAACGATTCCTAGGTGGATTTTTAGTCATAGATGCAATTGGATTATGGTCTATGTATGCCTACATGAATATTACACATGAATTCTCTATGTCATAGTAGATTAAGTTTGTGTCACAATTTTGTCAATTGCCCAGCTGTAATTTGTTTACCCATCATGTTTTCATTTTATCTTCAAGAGAGACACCACTAGTGAAACTATGGCCCCAGTCCTTTTACATTGATTACAACACTATTTACTTGCTTTCCACCATCACTTGCTTGCTGGCCCGTTTTCATATTTTTCTCTCTTCACTATAAGATTTAATCTCTTTGTTTTCAGCAAACCGGGAAGATTGACAACCTTCCTAGCCGTTGGGGGCAAAGTGAATTGTTTGAGTGTGTGCAGGTATGTGCCTCCAAGCACTTTGTTGGAGACCTCCGAGTCCTAATGATTAGATAACCTTGGTTCTTAACTGAGGGAAAAACTTATTGCTCGCTACATCCTACACCTTCCTCTTGGGGTGACTACCGACGTTTATTACTATATAATTGTAGCCATCACCCCAGAATCGCGCGCGACGGCTCCCCCAACTCGTCACAAAGAAGGAGGAGCAGCCCTCGTACTAGGACGCGTCTTGCTCAGGTGAGCCGCCCCCTCCTCCGCAAGGTTAAGGAGAAGCCCTGGTTGGCGCCATCGTGAAGACCTAGCAACATTGTCATCCGGGAGCCGCAGTCCTCACGGCCACGAGCGCCATCACCCCCTCTACAAGATGAAGGAGGAGGAGCCCTCACCGCCGCGTGGCCGACTCTTACTCAGCCGCAAGAAGCCGGAGAAGGAGGTGCCCGGTCCATCGCCGGCGATGACGGAGGATCGACGACGGCTGAGGTCGAGGCCGAGTTCCAATGATAGAACGTCGTGGCCGAGCGATTGTCATTCAGAACAATCTAACCGACCAAAAAACTTTGGGCGGAGGAGTGGTCGGCAGCAGAGTGTGGGATCGCAACGATCCCGAACAACAACGATGTAACAACCCCAGTTTGGCGCCCTAAAATATGGGCCAATTTTTCACTTTTTCTTTTCATTGCATCATGGCATACATATTTAAATTGCTAAATAAAAATAAAGCAAGATTGGAAAACACTTAAAGGGAAGCAAAACCCTTCTCAAATTCCAACCCAAGTGCAATTGCTCAAATTTGGCAAAACAAAATATTCTTGAGCTTCCATATTTGTCCAGGAAGTTCCAAGAGTGCAAAATATTCTTGAGCTTCCATATTCTTGCTTTGTGCTTTTATAAGACTATAAAATTGCTAGTTGAAATTGATCAAATTGCCTTATGACCCTATGAACAAATGTTATGCAAAACTTTTATTTTGCAACACCAAATTTTGTCAAGCTTCTACATGTCATGGGGAGGCTACATGAATTTTTGCAGATTTTATAAAAAGGTTTAAATGCCTCAATTAAAAATGAGGACTTCAAATAGTTGCAAATCAATTTTGAATTTTGAAACCAAGTTAAACCTTTCAAAAAATTCAAAACAAAAATATGGTGAGCTTCCTTATATTATTCCGAGCCTCCATGAATATTTTTATAAATTTTGGGAATGTTTTGATGCCTCAATTAAATTGCCAAAGGCTGCTGTTCAATTATTAAAGAAAACAGAAAAAGAGGAAAAGAAGAGTAGGGGGCTCTTTGCAAAAACGTCATCGTCTACCCCTGTAGCGACCGCAGCTGCCCTGGCGCCATGCCGCACGCACCGTCGCCGCTGGACCCTCTGTCCCCCGTGCCCCTCCTGCGTGGATAAGAGGACCCCGACGCCGTCTGCCTGCCCTCTCCCGCAAACCCTAGCCCCCTCCAAACCCTAACACTAAAACTAGATCGAGCTCCCTGCCGCCGCCACCACCGTCGTGCCCACCGTCGATTCCGGCCGTCCCGGAGCCAGCCGAAGCCGCTGTCGTCAACGCCTCGCCAAGCTGCACCTCTCCGCTGCAGGAATCGGCCCGGGAACGCCGCAGTCGCCGCCGCCGACCCGTTCCTCCCCGCTCTGGCCGCCGCCGTCCGAGCACCGCCGCCTCGCCGTCCGGCCTCCCTGGCCCTTGCCGACCCCTCCAACGCGCTGCTGGTGAGCTCGCGGTCCGAAAGGACACCCTCCTGCTCCCCCTATCCCTTTCATCACCGCTGCCTCCGTGTGCCGTCGTCCGCCGCCGTCGCCATGGTCGCCACCGGCCCTCCGGTGACCATATGGTCCTCTGCCGCCGCTCCCTGTGCTCCTCTCCACCGCCTCTAGCCCCTAAGGCCAGTGCCCGCGTCCAATTTCGTTCGGGAACGACGAATTTTTGATCGACATGTCGTAGCTCCCACTGATGATGTCATGCTTACGTCACTTGTTCCTCTGTTTTGAAATTTCAGAAATTAACAGAGAGTTTGTATTTGCAATATTTAATAAATGGTAACTCAGAAAAATGCAATTGATACACCAAAATGTTCACAAATTCATAACCTACCCAAATCTGTAACTCACACATGCAAATGTATTTTTGAATTTGAATTTAAATGTGAAATGCAAATCATCTGTGAGTTATTCAAATTTTTGGAAAATCATATCTAGAGTTTTATACTTCAGAAAAATGCAAATAATATGTTAAAATGCTCAGATAAATAAACCCTACATGTTATCGCCCTTAGTTGAATTATTTGGACAAATTAAATTGCCTTCAATTGATAATTACTAAAATGGCAGATTTAATTCCAATTTTAGAAATATCATAACTCGATAAATATTGATCCAAAAATTGCAAATGATATACCAAAATGACCAGCAAAACAAATACTATCTGTCTATGTTAATATCACAATATGAAAATAACTTTTCCTTTGATGTTAATTTCGAATTGGTTAAAATGATCTAAATTGCATAACCATTTAAATCGCCATTTCTTCATCGTTAATCGGAAAATTGCAAACGAAGTACCAAAATGATCCGGAGAACAATACCTATCTAATAATGTAATTTTATGCATTTAGGACCCATATTTCAGTACTGGACATTTTGGATAATAACCTAATTCACTAAGTTAAATATGGAGTTTTAACCCGTTAATTGCAATATTTATTTTAGGGGTTCCATTTAACTTGGGGGACATGCCCAATATTATTTCAGTGCATAATTTGACCATCTCATCATGATTGTGCATTGCACCTTGTATTCGTGTTATTTATTTCGTTTCTTGTATTGTTTGTGTTTCGTTAGATTCAGGAGTCGAGGTTCCACCACAATACCTCGACGATCAACGCGACCAGTATTATCAGCAAGGCAAGAGCTAACCTAACCTTCTTGGCATCTAGCATCCTACTATTTTATAAACTTATTTTATCCACCAGAATATTGCATTCGATTCTATGTCAATTCTTGGTCAATACTAGAGTATCCTACAAATGCATGTCTTCCCCGAACCATCACATGCTTCCCCTCCTGTGAACCATAGGGTTGATGTGTTGGCCTGAGATAATCCATAATTGTTGTATTATATGCTTAGCTATGCTTAGCCATGCTTAGTTGAATGCTAGTTATGTCTGTTGTTTAATTCCATAATTGTTGATGTTGATGGAATGTTCCAGACATGGTGGATACGTGTGGTGCTTAATTAAATTGCTAAGAAGGCTTGGATGAGTTGCCATCGGGGATGGTGGGTTGTCTCATTCTTGCCCCTAGGTGCGAGTTCTTTACCTCTTGAACCAAGACTAGCGTGCTACCATCGGTGGGGGTATGGGCTCCTTACTAACTGAATAACTTGTGCATGCGTATCCAAGGATCCTCTAGATTTGCGCTTTCCATTTGCGTGTGAGTTGCAGGTGGACGATGGCGCGATGAAGAGGGTGTGTGTGGTGTTAGGGTGTGGCGATGGGGGCAGGGGCTGAAATAGGCTGGGTAAACTTGTCCTGTCGCCACAGATGATTCTTGGATAGTCTCACGCGAGGTAAAGGTTTAACCGCGCCCACTTGCCAGCTTTCCCCGGAAGAGAGCTAACTAGGCGAGTCGGACGGTACCAATGGGTAAATTAGTACACCCCTGCAGGGTTTAATCTTTTCGAAAAGCCGTGTCCGTGGTTATGGATGACTTGGGAATAGACGATAAGATCATAGAGAACATTAACTTAATTGTTATGGCAGCTAAAGGTTGCATAATCAACGTGTGATAAAGGTTCATTTCCTCGAGGGTGATTCGAGGGGGTGCCTTGGTGGAGATGAGTTGGTGTTGGCTACAAATGGTTCGATGAGAACCGGAGATGAAAGTTACTCTCTTACCCCTTTTCGGAAAACATTCTGAGTAGACGATGCCATGGGTCTTTATCTCTTTCAAAAAGGAAAACTAGCTTTATGCAAATTAGCTACATCTACAGCATTAGAGCCTCCGTCAGCATTGGGCCTATATCGCCCTACTAATTCTTGCGAGTACGTCGTACTCAGCCTTGCTTTGTTGAATATTATTTGTTTCAGAGGAGGACGTCACCGAACTGGAAGGTGGGTTCTTTATTGACATCGACGAGTAGTCTGGGGTTCCCAGGTGGCAGCTTGGGACGTCTCGGAACAGGCTGGCTGGGATATGTTATTTGTAGGCCTCTTAGGCCATAATTTGGATCTTGTTGTTAGACAACTATATTTGCTTCCGCATGATGTAATGATGGGTCTGTGACCTCTGATTGTGATATTTGCTATCTTTCTCATATATGAGTTGAACTATGATTTCTTGTGTCGTAGATTCTGTGAAGTGCCAGTTGTTCCGCAGTCTTGGTCTCTTTGCTATACGTGAAAGCGATGTCTGAGCTTATGGCATGATCGAGGTGTTGTGTGCCGATGATCCATTCCGAGCACACCTGCCAATGAGTTTTGGCCTGGGATTGGTAAACCCAGTAACCCTCGATTGTGTAGCATGACCGGTTACACAACGTTTCACTGTATAGTTCTGGGGTCGGGGCGCTACAAGTTGGTATTATAGCAGTACTGCCTGTAGGAAACCCTTTCTATTGGTCGATGTCGAGTCTAGTGCGTGAAAATTATTTTTAACCTAAAAATGAGTTGTGAAAACCTTCTTAGGATTCTTTTTACTCCTCATCCAACTCACTCTACTCTGAATTATCGTACCTCTATTTGATTTAACAATGCTTCTGCTCGTCTGCAAAATCCAAATCTTTAGGACCACGGGGTTGGTTTCTACCTTTAGCTACTATTTAGCTCTGCTTGTCTGCCAGCTTTAACGTCCGAAGAGAGGAAGCAGCGCGGTTCTTCAAGACATTCCTTGATTTTGCCCAAGATCTTGAACCGAAGGTCCCGGACTGTGCTAGGGCTCTGGTGTATTGATTCATGAGGGTTGTCACCCATGTGAGCATTATGCTAATCGTGAGTCCTAGTACATGAAGCTGATCTTTAACCCAAGACCCTTTCCGTTGAATCCTGATATTAGTGGTCAAACCCTACATCAGGTTGGCAAAATTTGAAGTTAGTCTTCAAACTCGAGGTTGCGGCCGTAATTGACTTGCCAGCAATGCTCTCCTCTGACACTAGCTTTAGCTAGACTCTCTGCCCCAGAACCATATGAATCATGGCGGGATTGCTCTTAGCGAGTGATCCATCAATATTTGGGATTCCTCCACTAACACCCGTTCAGGAAACCTTTTCGGCACTAGTTGTCGGAAGAGTGCTAACAAAGGCTTCTGCAATATCATGGAATTGTTGTTAGCCCGTCCCTTACTCTAAACCTATTGTCCACCCTCTATGGCAAAGTTTTAGGTTCTCGAGGTTTGGGTTCTTACCGTCCAGTTTAAGTCTCGAGTCCCTTACTCCGTTTGCTATCGCCGCGATGACGTAATGTCACACGTGGTTGCCTCGATCTGTTTTGTGCCATCTTAAATCTCTATATCAGGAAGAAGTCTAATGATCTATCCTAAATGACCGGTTATGGTTACTAACTGTGTCCTTGTTCATATCTCCAGAATGGCTCCTACCCGTCGTGGTGAACAAAGCAATCCTGATCCACCGCCGCCACCCTCTATGGCGGAGGTTCTGATGATTATTGAAGAGGGCCGCGTGCGCAATGAGAATCTGCTCGCGCAGTTGGTGCAACAGGGTGCACGGAGGAACACTGAATGCAACAACCTCACTGAATTCCTGCGGTCCCAGCCTCCCACTTTCACTTATGCTAAAGAGCCCCTGGATGCTGATGACTGGCTTCATGCTCTCGAGCGCAAGTTCACGGCCTTGCATGTTCCGGTGGCGGAACAAGTGAACTTCGCCACCTACTTGCTGACTGGAGCCGCAGGGTCCTGGTGGGAAAGCCATGTGTCGATGTTTGAGGCTGGCCATACCTTCACTTGGGCTGAATTCCGCACTGCCTTCCGTGCGGCTTACATTCCCCAGCCCATCATGGACCTAAAAAGGAGGGAGTTCCTGGAGCTGACCCAGGGACGCATGGACGTCCAAGCTTATGGGCGTGAGTTCAACCACTTCTCTCGTTACGCCCCCCGGGACGTGACCAATGATGAAGATAAGCAGTATCTGTTCCGCAAGGGACTGACTCCGCGACTCCGTCATGAGCTGCTGCCCTTCAAGTTCCAGTCTTACCAGGAGCTGTACAACCTTGCTCTCACTCTGCAGCAGGGTAGGAAGGAACTGGAGGTTTCCAAGAGGCCTGCGCAGGGGGACCACCAGAGCTCCTCTTCTTCTGAGGGCAAGAAGCGCCGGGTATTCGTGCCCTTCAGTGCTGTGCCTAAGGCACCCTTCGCGCCAAAGCCTACAGGGTTCAGGCCACCTCCGCCTCGCCCAGCTACTTCGACCTTGGGTACGGTTGGAAGTGGTTTCCGCCATCAGCTGCCTCCACCACCACCGAGGCCCACTTGCTTCAGCTGTGGCCAGCCGGGGCACTTCTCCAGGGAGTGTCCCCAGAAGGCACCGGCTCCCTCTACACCAGCTGCCAAGGCCATGACCGTCAGTCGTGGTCGCCTGAACCATGTCTCGGCTGAAGGAGTTGAAGAGGACCCCCGTGTTCTCATGGGTACGCTTTGAGTCAATACATATCCAGCTCAGTTTTATTCGATTCTGGAGCATCGCATTCATTCATATTCATGTCATTTGCACACAACCATCAAATACCATTTGAGGATATGGACTCCCCTCTAGTGGTCAAGTCTCATCATCTTACCGGTGTCTCCCAATCTAGCTCGTGTTCTGGAGCTTGGCAATGAAGCCTATGTCTTGAGAAATTAGTGACCCTACCTTCTGTTACTGACGCAACCTCCCTCTTCAGACCTGCAAAGCCTGAAGTGTCCGCACACCTAACCAACTCGGAACCTCAAGCAGAAATGATGATTGGGGTTCGTCAAGAGCATGACCTAAGCCTGCTAGTAATTCTGACAAGTCCGGTGTTGTGGCTCACGCACCTCACCGGAAGGCCCGTTGACGATATCTCTTAAATCTTTAACCTCAACCACTATACATGAGGATCATGGGTAAATTATCCTAAGAGTTCCCCTCAGGTCTTTTCTCTACCTTCAAGTGCGACCTTCGCTTGAGGATCGATTGAAGGCTATCCCGAAGCCGGAGTGTGATACCTAGAACCTCTAGGAGAACCTTACCACGGAGTTGCTAAATATTATCGGTCGACCCCCTACTCCTTGTATCTTGGGTTTAGCTCGCGTAGAAGGTTTGACCTTTTTACCCAATGGTGGATCCATGCTATACCTATCCCTCCTAGGTGAACCCAAGGTTTTTCCTAAACACACGGACAGTGGGTGATTTCATCAGTCACGTTAGGGCCCAAATGTTTAACCTAATGGGAGCTCCTCGTATGTAAAAATCGTGGAGTCCGAAAGATATCCTTCTTCCCTCGGTGCTTCAAATCTCTACGGTCTACGCAACGGGGTGGTTTGAAGTGATGCCTTGGTCCCGAACCAAAATCCTGAACAAAGTGATCGGTTGTCCTATCCTCTACTCGACCTTCGTGTTGTCAAGTTGTTCCTAGTTTTCCCCAATGGCTTATGGTCTTGTGCAAAGTTCATATTTCCAACCCTTGGAGAAAGCTTGTCCTCTTCTGCTCACTCTACTACATCGGCATGTCATGCTTGTTAACTTAAGCTCTGCAACAAGGAAGATCATCGTGGGATCGAGAAGATCGTTGAAGTTAAGGGTTGTCGTGTTTCCCTCATCCCTATTCCTACTATAGGAATCTCGGGGCGAGATTCGTGTAAGGGGGGTAGATTTGTAACAGCCCTAGTTTGGCACCCTAAAATATGGGCCAAGTTTTCACTTTTTCTTTTCATTGCATCATGGCATACATATTTAAATTGCTAAATAAAAATAAAGCAAGATTGGAAAACACTTAAAGGGAAGCAAAACCCTTCTCAAATTCCAACCCAAGTGCAATTGCTCAAATTTGGCAAAACAAAATATTCTTGAGCTTCCATATTTGTCCAGGAAGTTCCAAGAGTGCAAAATATTCTTGAGCTTCCATATTCTTTCTTTGTGCTTTTATATGACTATAAAATTGATAGTTGAAATTGATCAAATTGCCTTATGTAAACCCTATGAACAAATGTTATGCAAAACTTTTATTTTGCAACACCAAATTTTGTCAAGCTTCTACATGTCATGGGGAGGCTACATGAATTTTTGCAGATTTTATAAAAAAGGTTTAAATGCCTCAATTAAAAATGAGGACTTCAAATAGTTGCAAATCAACTTTGAATTTTGAAACCAAGTTAAACCTTTCAAAAAATTCAAAACAAAAATATGGTGAGCTTCCTTATATTATTCTGAGCCTCCATGAATATTTTTATAAATTTTGGGAATGTTTTGATGCCTCAATTAAATTGCCAAAGGCTGCTGTTCAATTATTAAAGAAAACAGAAAAAGAGGAAAAGAAGAGTAGGGGCTCTTTGCAAAAACGTCATCGTCTACCCCTGTAGCGACCGCAGCTGCCCTGGCGCCATGCCGCACGCACCGTCGCCGCCGGACCCTCTCTCCCCCGTGCCCCTCCTGCGTGGATAAGAGGACCCCGACGCCCTCTACCTGCCCTCTCCCGCAAACCCTAGCCCCCTCCAAACCCTAACCCTAAAACTGGATCGAGCTCCCTGCCGCCGCCACCACCGTCGTGCCCACCGTCGATTCCGGCCGTCCCGGAGCCAGCCGAAGCCGCCGTTGTCAACGCCTCGCCAAGCTGCACCTCCCCGCTGCAGGAATCGGCCCAGGAACGCCGCAGTCGCCGCCGCCGACCCGTTCCTCCCCGCTCTGGCCGCCGCCGTCCGAGCACCGCCGCCTCGCCGTCTGGCCTCCCTGGCCCTTGCCGACCTCTCCAACGCGCTGCTGGTGAGCTCGCGGTCCGAAAGGGACACCCTCCTGCTCCCCCTATCCCTTTCATCACCGCTGCCTCCGTGTGCCGCCGTCCGCCGCCGTCGCCATGGTCGCCGCCGGCCCTCCGGTGACCATATGGTCCTCTGCCGCCGCTCCCTGTGCTCCTCTCCACCTCCTCTAGCCCCTAAGGCTAGTGCCCGCGTCCAATTTCGTTCGGGAACGACGAATTTTTGATTGACATGCCGCAGCTCCCACTGATGATGTCATGCTTACGTCACTTGTTCCTCTGTTTTGAAATTTCAGAAATTAACAGAGAGTTTGTATTTGCAATATTTATTAAATGGTAACTCAGAAAAATGCAATTGATACAAAAATGTTCACAAATTCATAACCTACCCAAATCTGTAACTCACACATGCAAATGAATTTTTGAATTTGAATTTAAATGTGAAATGCAAATCATCTGTGAGTTATTCAAATTTTTGGAAAATCATATCTAGAGTTTTATACTTCAGAAAAATGCAAATAATATGTTAAAATGCTCAGATAAATAAACCCTACATGTTAGTGCGCTTAGTTGAATTATTTGGACAAATTAAATTGCCTTCAATTGATAATTACTAAAATGGCAGATTTAATTCCAATTTTAGAAATATCATAACTCGATAAATATTGATCCAAAAATTGCAAATGATATACCAAAATGACCAGCAAAACAAATACTATCTGTCTATGTTAATATCACAGTATGAAAATAACTTTTCCTTTGATGTTAATTTCGAATTGGTTAAAATGATCTAAATTGCATAACCATTTAAATCGCCATTTCTTCATCGTTAATCGGAAAATTGCAAACGAAGTACCAAAATAATCCGGAGAACAATACCTATCTAATAATGTCATTTTCATGCATTTAGGACCCATATTTCAGTACTGGACATTTTGGATAATAACCTAATTCACTAAGTTAAATATGGAGTTTTAACCCGTTAATTGCAATATTTATTTTAGGGGTTCCATTTAACTTGTGGGACATGCCCAATATTATTTCAGTGTATAATTTGACCATCTCATCATTATTGTGCATTGCACCTTGTATTCGTGTTATTTATTTCGTTTCCTGTATTGTTTGTGTTTCGTTAGATTCAGGAGTCGAGGTTCCACCACAATACCTTGACGATCAATGCGACCAGTATTATCAGCAAGGCAAGAGCTAACCTAACCTTCTTGGCATCTAGCATCCTACTATTTTATAAACTTATTTTATCCACCAGAATATTGCATTCGATTCTATGTCAATTCTTGTCATACTACATTTACCAATGGGTAAATTAGTACACCCCTGCAGGGTTTAATCTTTTCGAAAAGCCGTGTCCGCGGTTATGGACGACTTGGGAATAGACGATAAGATCATAGAGAACATTAACTTAATTGTTATGGCAGCTAAAGGTTGCATAATCAACGTGTGATAAAGGTTCATTTCCTCGAGGGTGATTCGAGGGGGTGCCTTGGTGGAGATGAGTTGGTGTTGGCTACAAATGGTTCGATGAGAACCGGAGATGAAAGTTACTCTCTTACCCCTTTTCGGAAAACATTCTGAGTAGACGATGCCATGGGTCTTTATCTCTTTCAAAAAGGAAAACTAGCTTTATACAAATTAGCTACATCTACAGCATTAGAGCCTCCGTCAGCATTGGGCCTATATCGCCCTACTAATTCTTGCGAGTACGTCGTACTCAGCCTTGCTTTGTTGAATATTATTTGTTTCAGAGGAGGACGTCACCGAACTGGAAGGTGGGTTCTTTATTGACATCGACCTTGTGTCGTAGATTCTGTGAAGTGGCAAGTTGTTCCGCAGTCTTGGTCTCTTGCTATACGTGAAAGCGATGTCTGAGCTTATGGCATGATCGAGGTGTTGTGTGCCGATGATCCATTCCGAGCACACCTGCCAATGAGTTTTGGCCTGGGATTGGTAAACCCAGTAACCCTCGATTGTGTAGCATGACCGGTTACACAACATTTCACTATATAGTTCTGGGGTTGGGGCGCTACAAACGACATCAGGGACACGACGAGGAGATGTCCGGGGAGACGGTGAGGTAGAGCCAGCGGATGATGGTGGCGTCGATCGCCATCCAATCGGAGTCGCGGCGCAGGGCGAGGAGGTCCGCGGAGCCGTCGACGTGGTCAGAGAGGTGGTACTCGTGGAAGAGGAGCTTGAAGTTGGTCTTCCACGCGTAGAAGTTAGCGGAGGCGTGAGAAAGGTTGATGGGGACATGGTCGGAGATGGGGACGTCGCGGATGTGCGCGGGGTTGGGGGTGGCGGACTCGAAGCTGGAGGAGCCGAACGGGTTGCTGTGGTTGGAGACAGAACACAACATGGCGGTGGCCGGTTGGGGTGGAGAGGCGGTGACCGACTTAGGGTTAGGGTTTGTGGGGACTGGGGAGGGTGGGGAGGCGGCGGCCGACTTGAGAAGCGGCGGCCGGTAGGGAGTAGAGGGGAAGTGGGAGGGGGGTGGTGTGGCAGCCGGGTGTAGAAGTGGAGGGCGGCGGCCGACCGGAGAAGAGGAGGCGGCGGCCGGCTAGGGTTAGGGGAGGGGCGGCGGCCGACTAGTGTTAGGGGGACTGAAGGAAGGCTGATACAATGTAGAAGAATATGATGCAACTCTCGATGTATTGATCGGGTGCATATGCACATATATATAGGTACAGGGGTAGCCATGTCCTCTACTATATAAGGAAGAATAAGGGCTAAACACACACGTAATACCTATACAACACGTATACTCAACAGGGAGGATAACAGCGTGGCAAGGATTGGTCGGTCTTCCACGACCTTTATTAGGTAATAGATTATTTTAGTACCAATTTCTCATTCAAATTTGTTTAATTTTTTTCTAAATTTAAATAAAGTCGTCGTTTTATGTTCATATATTCTTAGTTTCGGTTTCGGGTACTTGGTAGCGTCGGTGAAGATGCTCCAAGCTATCCGTAGTGAGGTTCATTCAGACTGTTTGGCTATAGTGAGATATACTACGAGACAGCTCCATCTCCATTGCTCCAATTGTCCCAAAATATCTACACGACGCGCTCGCTCTCACCACAGCTTCTCCTCCACGCCCAGCCAACCTCGCTCCGGCCAACTTGCAGATGCTCACCTCCTCGCTCCCGCCTCCCACCCTCTCGGCCTCCAAGCCCGGCGCCGCCACCGTCACCGCCATCTCCATCGCAGCCACGGCATCCTCTGAAGCAGCAGTCGCCGGCGGGAGCGGCCGCATCTCCGCCCTCATTCGATCCCTCTGCGCCGCCGGCCGCACCGCAGATGCTGCGCGCGCCCTGGACGCTGCGGGCGCCGCAGCTGGCGTCGTCGCCTATAACGCCATGGTTGCTGGATACTGCCGCGCCGGCCATGTCGCCGCTGCGCGCCGCCTCGCGGCCGTCGTCCCGGTCCCGCCCAACGCCTATACCTATTTCCCCATCATTCGCAGTCTCTGTGCGCGGGGACGCATCGCCGAAGCGCTCACGGTGGTCGACGAAATGTCCCTGAGGGGATGCCCGCCCATCCAGCCCATGTACCACGTCATCCTCGAGGCCGCGTGCAGGAGTGGTGGCTCCAGGACCGCTGTGAGGGTTCTTGAGGCGCTGCACGCCAAGGGCTGCACTTTGGACACCGGCAACTGCAACCTGGTCATCAACGCCATCTGCGAGCAAGGGTGCGTGGACGAGGGAGTAGAGCTGCTGAGGAAGTTGGCCTTCTTCGGGTGTGAGCCCGACATTGTTAGCTACAACGCGGTGTTGAAGGGCCTGTGTTTGGCCAGGCGATGGGGGGACGCCAGGCAGCTCATGGACGAGATGGTTAGGGCGGATTGTCCGCCCAATATCATGACTTTCAATACCCTCATTGGTAATTTGTGCAGGCACGGTTTGTTTGAGCAGGTGCATCAGGCCCTTTTGCAGATGTCCGAGCATGGGTGCACACCAGATATAAGGATGTATGCAACCATCATCGACGGGATTTGCAAGGAGGGGCATCACGAGGTTGCAAATGAGATTTTGAGTAGGATGCCTTCTTATGGTCTGAAGCCCAATGTTGTCTGCTACAACACTGTGTTGAAGGGCCTATGCAGCGCTGAGCGGTGGGAGGAAGCTGAGAAGTTACTCGCTGAGATGTTTCAGAAGGATTGCTCCATGGATGACGTGACATTTAATATACTTGTTGACTTCTTTTGCCAAAACGGGTTGGTCGACAGGGTGATTGAACTTCTTGAGCAGATGCTGGAGCATGGATGCATGCCGGATGTCATCACATACACTACGGTAATCAATGGATTTTGCAAAGAAGGGCTTATTGACGAAGCTGTCATGCTTTTAAAAAGCATGTCATCCTGTGGATGCAATCCAAATACCATAAGCTATACTATTGTGTTGAAAGGTTTGTGCGGTGCCGAGCGGTGGTTAGATGCCGAGGAGCTTATGTCTCATATGATTCAGCAAGGTTGTCTTCCAAATCCTGTTACATTCAATACACTCATCAATTTCTTGTGCAAAAAGGGACAGGTGGAGCAGGCAATAGAACTTCTTAAGCAGATGTTAATGAATGGATGCAGTCCTGACCTTATTAGTTACAGCACGGTGATTGATGGACTTGGTAAAGCTGGCAAGACGGAGGAAGCATTGGAGTTGTTAAATGTCATGGTCAGTAAAGGGATCACTCCAAATTTAATAATTTATTCATCAATGGCATCTGCTCTGTCTAGAGAAGGTCGAATTGACAAGGTTGTTCAGATGTTTGACAGCATCCGAGATGCCACAATAAGGTCTGATGCAGTGCTCTACAATGCAGTCATTTCTTCGCTTTGCAAAAGATGGGAAACAGATCGTGCTATTGATTTTCTTGCTTACATGGTGTCAAATGGATGCATGCCCAACGAATCAACCTACACTATACTTATTAAAGCTTTAGCTAGTGAGGGATTTGTAAGGGAGGCACAAGATTTGCTGACTGAACTGTGCTCCAGAAGAGCTGTAAGAAAGCACTTGATGAGGTATTTTGGTATTGTATGAACTAATAGTCCTTAATGCCAGATGCTGGTGAAAGAAGGAGGTTATTGGGTTGCCATCAGCAGGATGGGTTTGTCTATTTGAAGCTTCAACAGATGATGATGCTTGCTAGGTCAAAGCTTGAGAGCAATATAACTTCAACAGATGGGTTGCTTTTGTTTTGTACCATATGGTGGTGTGGCTTTTAATTGTAGTTTCTGATAGGTCAGAGGTGGATGCATAAGTTCAGGATACATCATTATTTTCTACGAAAGTTTATGGATATTTTCATCTTTCCGCTGGGTTTTGGTGAAGATATCAAAAAATGGAACTCCTTGTTCATAGCCTATTGGAACTAGAAGTGTTAATCTGATGCAGCGACTGTCTTAGTTTTTTTCATTTATTTTAGAATTCGTTCTGCATATTTCATAGTCAGTTGTTCCAAGTAGTCTTTTCTTTAACAGGACCTCCATGTGAAAAACTTGCCTAAATATGCTAAATGATTATAGGAAATATATCCATATAGAAAAAAAAGGGTGAGCAAAATAAACCCTTAACTGATGTGTCATAAACCATAGTACTGTAAAATCTTCCAACCTTTGATGTACATGTACACGACTTAGCATTGACATAGAGCAGACATGGTACTAAGAAACTTGGATGCACTGTTTACATCATTTTACTCTTCAGTTTACACATCCTGTTGCTAATGAGCAAAATCTTACATTTCCTTTATGCTCTAACTTTGTAGACCTTTATGCTCTAACTTTGTAGACCTTTGTAGAACTTTGTAGACCTTTGTTCTGCAGACAGATATTTCAAACAGTTGCTAACGAATTAATCCGCACTTCAACCTTTTCTGGTTGATATCTCCGATTACAATTTGATTCTGGTGGTGATTAGCAGATTAAGATTAAGAGGCCACATGGACCAAGTTTCACCACAGGGTGCAGCATGATTGTGTTCAATCAGTTAAGCCAATGCAAACTAATGCTGCACTGTCTTGCAGCATGTGAATTCCGATTTGTTTTGAACTAACGCAACATTTTCTGACAGTCACATTGATATTCCTGTACAGTTACATACAAGTTTAAATACTCTGTAGTCTCGAATTGTGGCCAGGGTTTCAATTCAGTCCCTGTAGAAGTGCTCTGCGCCTATCAAATTTTTATCGGCCATACTTGACCTAATGATCGGTTGATTCAGTTTGATCCCGGTCTCCTTTCGGTATGTTAACCATCTAGAGCAACATAATCATGTATTTCTCGTTTATCAAACAACTGTTTATTATAATGTCATTTGTTACCAGCGGCAAAATTTACTTTTCTGATATATTTAGCTGGAAAAGTTTCAACATACATTGTCTAGCGGACGTTATCTTCTATATCTAAATAGGAATACCTCACTACATGATTTCTCTCAACATGCAAGCATGCCACATCATCAGCCTTCCACGTCATCTTTTTAACCACGTCATCGGTTGGTCCATTTCAGTTTCGTTCACTCCAAGAGCTTTAATTTTTTTCGAGATAGAATATACACTCTTCATCTCCACGGCACGGCAGCATTTCCTCTTCGTCTCCTTCAGTTATATTGGTCTTTTCATCTCCTCCACAACGCACTTACCAACTTCCTTCAGGCTATTAATATTCTCCATCGAATCCCCAACATCTTCGTCTCCTGCCAATTTGCTCATGGAGGGCAGAATTCTAGCCTATTGTTTCCGTCTCCACGAATCACAGGTTTCCCACCATGTATGTCGTACGATTGTATCTAACTACCGTGCTTGTGCTAAAGTCCAGTCCCGGGCATCTCGGCGCGGAGCTCTACCGCATGGAGCATGGCGGGGACGTCACCTTCCAAGGCTCGCGCCAAGCCATGCTCTACAGGTCTACCCCAATTTCTCACTCCGGGACATCGGACTCAGCGCGCAGGTTACATCGAGGGCTCTCTGTATCAAGGTTCATCCAGCCGTCTTGAACTTTCTGGCCGTCACGCGCCTCCTTGCAAATTGTTCCAGCGGCGGCCAAAGAAATCTGTGGTACGGATGTGATATTGTTACTTTTCTTTGGTAGCAAGATCCCTGCTCCGGTCTTCCATATGGTGGTGTGCAGCCGTGCAGGTGCAGTATCATGTCACTTTGCTACGTACCCACTGCTCGATAGAATGCCCCATAGGACCAAAAGCTGGATATGTGCTATGAGATTGGTAAGAAAGTATTGATTGTTCCATATTGCATACTTTCTCATGTACATTGTCATTGATATATTCTATACTATTAGCGCATCTCATCACATTTCAATTTGGCTTGGCACACGAATAGCTTATTAATTTGTTTATCTATTCAGGTCAAATAGCCTCCTTTATATATCACATATATGATCATGGAAACTTGGGTGTTCAAGTTGAAAATACAGTCTGTGTGCAAGCGAAAATCTTTTGCAGAACTTTACTGAGTCTGCCATAGGCAAAGCATGTTAAGTATATAAATTTCACATCGGAGTTACTAGAAAAAGGTCCATTCAGGTTAACCCCTAACTCATACTTTTCCTATCTCCATATGACATTTTCTCTCTTCCAGCTGAGTACTAACATGGATGCCAACGTTTTGTGGACTTGATGTAGTTGGCTGTTGGTATGGCTGCATTGAAATAAAGTGACATTCCTTTGTACTAACCGTTCTTGGCAAGCAGTCATGTATGGTACTTCGTAAGTCAGATATATTCAGATATGAACTACTTACGCTTATGCATTTGTCTCTTTTTGGTTCGTAGCAGAGCATTATCAACTTAAGGATAATGGGATGGAGACGGTACCAGCAGCTACGCACAGTACTTACAAAAGCAGGCAAACTACTTTGAAAAATAATGTTGTTTGTTTTCGTACATCAATAGAATGAGGACAAATAGTTATGGTACACGTAGACGTAGGTTCGGATTTTTAACATCTGTATTTGATCTCTAATCTTTTAACAATTATGAATGGAGAAGAAAAAGGCTAAGGCGTTTTATTGCCATTAGCAATCTTGCTGTCATTTTACATGTGCTCGATACATCTCAATAACCTGCTGTTTTTCTTGCAGTCCTTTATATATAGTGCTTAGTAGACAATATTAAGTTCGAGTAGCATGCATGACACTTTAAGAGATGATTATTCCAATAGTTGATCATAGGTAACTAAACCATTCATTAGCACTTAATAATTTTTTTTAATCTGGCCCGCAACACCGTGCGGGGTATCATCTAATAAAATCATTATGTTAAGTGCCAATACTTATGTTCACAAAATTAGTTCACTTTGCAACCTCACAAGAGTTACCTTTTTTACCTTGAATCATAAAACCTGGACTAAAACCCAGACTTAGAGCACCTCCACGGGGGCGCCTACATTGTGTCCGGCACCCCTAATTGGAGGCTCCTTTGTGGGGTGCCGGACACTTGTCCGGCGTTTTTTTTTCGGCCTCACACCGGTACCCCCTAAACAGCCGGACCCCAATTGAACAACATTTGTAAAAGAGGCGATTTCATTGTATTTCGATGATATTACAACTAAAATTTAAACTAAAACTAGCTAAACTTAAACTACAACTAGTCTAGAACATGACAGGAGGAGGTGGCACGCTAGGGCCAGCCTCGTCATCGTTCGCTCCCTTATCGAAAGAGGGGGAGCTAGGTATATTGAGGCCGGCAGCATGCGCACGCCAGCATCTCTGCGCCCTGGCCGCCACCATCAGGCGGTGCGCCTCCGCCGCTTGGGTGAGGCGACGTGCCGGTTTAATGTCGGCGATACATCTCCGCCGCGTCGGCTGCTGCGCCGCTTCGTAAGGCTGCTCCGCCATTAAACCCTCGACGGGACTGGTGTGTCGATGACAGGCGGGCGAAGCCTGTCAGTGGACAAGTCCAGACAGTGTCTGACACCGCCAAGCCAGCCCCCAAAGTTGGAGGCCCGGTTGGCGGTGCCGGATAGATTTTGGGCCGGACGAGAGCTTTAGGACCCCCGGTGTGGCCGGTTTTTCTGTTGGACACCCCAAAGGGCCTTTACGGGCCCCTTTAGGACCCCCCAATGGAGGTGCTCTTAGACCATTGACGCCCCTCGGTAGGTGTATGCCATGGACATCCGTATGCCATTGCCATACGTTTTGTTTCACCGGTGCGGTGTCTATGGGCACAATTTACTCTTTTTAGTTTGCATACTTAAAATCTTAGAATAATCAATATTCTTGATAAACAAAGGAAAAAAGGAAATCCTGAAATTTTTTATTTGAAAAGTTAGAAAATAAATTTGAATTTTCATGCAAGCAACTGGACAATCCACTCAGTAATTCATCTATCCTCCCTCGCTATGTATCCTATAATTACAAATGCTTGAAATTATTCATGTGTTCGCACACGAACACGTCACCTGTGTACCCTCGACGCCGAGCGTGATGCGCGGCAGCACGCGCCGAGGGAGGCTCGCCGGAAGCGCGATACACAAGACAATCTGGCGGACGGTTTTGTAGACCCGAAACCCCGCTCGTCCGGGAGGGACCCCGTCAGGACGGTGATACGTCTCCGACGTATCGATAAGTTTTGATGTTCCATGCTTGATTATATATCAGTGCCACATGTTTTTACATTGTTTTATATCATTTTGGCATAATTTATGGAACTAACCTATTAACAAGATGCCCAGTGCCAGTTCCTGTTTTCTGTTGTCCTTTTGTTTCAGAAAAGTTGTTCTGAGAAGTTTCTCGGATTGCTCTCAAAATTTACGGGAATTATTTCCAATATGAAACGAAGACGGTGCCCAAAGGACAGCCGGAGGGGAGGCACAAGGGCTCCAGGAGCCACCTGGCTGCGGCCCCCTTTGGCCGCGCGTGGGGCCCACCTGGGGCCCCTGTCCATCGCCTCGCGTTGCCCCTTCGCCTATAAATTCCCCTCTGACCTAAAAACAGAGGAGAACGGATCACAATTTTCAGAATACGTCCGAGGCCGCCGACATCTCAAACCCTAGTTCGGGAGGGTTCAAAAGCTCTTCCCGGCACCCTGCCGAAGAGGGGAATCGACGCCGGAGGCATCTACATCGCCATGCCTGCCTCCGGAGTGATGCGTGAGTAGTCCACCCCGGGACTACGGGTCCATAGCAGTAGCTAGATGGTTGTCTCTCCTCCTTGTACCCCATTGCTTAGATCTTGTGAGCTGCCTATCATGATCAAGATCATCTATTTGTAATTGCTACATGATTGTGTTTGTATGGATCCGATGAATTGTGGAAGTCATTACTTTTGTTCAGTTATGTATTTCATCTATGATCTTGCATGCTCTCCGATGCTAGTGGTTGCTTTGGCCGAGTAATTGCTAGTGTTGTATGAGGGAGTATTTATGCTAGATAGTGGGTTCATGCCTCTCTTTGTCTGAGTTCGATGACAGGAACGGTCAAGGCTAGAGATGTGCTGTTGCCACTAGGGAGAAAATAGCAGTGTGATTTCTTCGTGTTATCTATTGCTTACATTATGCACTTTGCTTATTGCAATGATATATTGCTTGCAACTTAATACTTTTGGGTGACATGCTGGATAGCGATTCCAAAGTGGATTATTAGTCATAGATGCAGTTGGATGAAGGTCTATGTATTTTGACGTAATGCCCATATTAGATGAAGCGGTGAACTATATTGTTTTATGATAGCCTTGTTGTGCGCCTACAATTCTATCAATTGCCATGCTATAATTTGTTACACATCATGTATATCTTTTGGAGAGACACCTCTAGTGAACTGTGGACCCTGGTCCTATTTTCCTACATTGCTTACAACCGTTTTCATCATTTGCTCGCTGGTCATATTTCATCTGTTAGAGTATATATGTATATTGTAGTTTCCCCACCTGTTAGGGGGCTTTCTGTATATTTGCCTGTACCTGTACTATATATATTGTGACCTTTGACCCCTGGGAATACAACTTGTGCTATTTCCCTAACATGGTATCAGAGCCAAATTAGGCTCTTCTTTTTTTCTCTACACTTTTTCCGGCCGAAGCCGACCTTCATCGTGCGCCGCCGCCCGTGCGTCGCCGTCGCCGTTCTCCTTCCCGGCTCCTCCCCGGCTCCTCCCGTCGCCGGCTCCTCCTCCGGCCGCAGCCGCCGCCGCGCCCCCGGCCACACGCCGCCGCTTCTCGTCTCCGCCGCCGGTCTCCGGCGCCGCCCCACTCCTCTCCGGCGCCGCCCCGGTAGACGCCGCCCACCCGACCGCCCGCCTCGTCTCCGCTGCCCCGCCCCCTTGCCCCGCCCCCTTGTCGCTCGTCTCCGCCAGATCGATCTCGATTTGGTTTCGAGCCTCGTTTGGTTGACTTCGTGTTTCTGTAAAAAAAAAAAACAGGTACAATGTCTTCCTCGTCGGGTTATGTTGCGATTCCTCGCTGCCCGGTGATTTTTGATGGCGCGAATTACCCTGATTTCGCTGCCTTCATGCGCGTCCATATGCGCGGTCTTCGTCTTTGGGGTGTGCTTTCTGGCGAGGTCTCCTGTCCGCCGCGCCCCGTTGCTCCTCTGGCACCCATTGAGCCGCCGCCTGTTGCCCTGGCTTCCGATGCTACTCAGGAGGTCAAGGATGCTGCTCAGAGTGCTTATGATACTGCTCGGACTGCTTATGACCGGGATGTCCAGGAGCATTCTACTGCTGTTGCGACCTACCGGCTGGATCTGTCTGATTACGCTCAGTGGATCGATGAGGATGCTCGTGCTGCTGCTGTTCTCACCTCTAGTGTTCTGCCTCAGTATGCTGCTGAGTTCATGGGTCTTCCCACTGCTGCTGCTCAGTGGACTTTTCTTCGTCAGCGCTATCAGCCGTCTGGCGATGCTCTTTACCTGTCCGTGGTTCGTCAGGAGCATGATCTTCAGCAGGGTGATTCCACTATTGATGACTTCTACACTCAGAGTGCTGCTATATGGCGTCAGCTTGATTCTCTTCGTACTGCTGTGTGTGGCACCTGTCCCTGTTGTCTGACTGTGTGCGCTGATCTGGAGTTTCAGCGCGTCTATGAGTTCTTGTCGCGGCTCCGCAAGGAGTTTGAGCCGCGCCGTGCCCAGCTGCTTGCCCGTGGTCGTGTTCCGCTCTCTGAGGTACTAGCTGAGCTTCGGGCTGAGGAGACTCGTCTTCGTGGTGCTGGTCTTCTTGAGGTTCCCTCTGTACTTGCTGCTCGTGGTCCTCCTGTGTCGTCTGCTCGTGGTCCTTCTGTGCCGCCAGCCTCGTTGCGGTCTCCAGGTCCGCCGATACTCTCTCCTCCTACGGCCCAGAGTCAGCCTCAGCAGCCCCGTGCGTCTCCTCGTCCTCCCTGCGCCTACTGTAACAGGCCTGGTCATGATATCTCGTGCTGCTGGAAGAGGGATCCCAGCTTACGTCAGCAGTACCTTGCTCGTAGGCAGGCTGGTTCTTCAGGATCTTCTGCTGTTGCCCATGCTGGATTGTCAGGATCTTCTGCTGCTGCACTGTCTGATCAGGACATTATCCGAGGTCTTCGTAGTCTGCTCGCTGCTACAGGCTCTTCCTCGACGGGTACTGCTGGTTCTGTGTCTAGCTCTTCGGGCACCGTGCGAGCACCACCTTCTACACAGTCAGGTACGTCATCCCCGTGGTATCTGGATTCTGGAGCTTCTTTTCATATGACTTCTGCGTCTTCTATTCTCTCTGCTCTTCGCTCTTTTATTTCTCCTGTTCGTGTTATCACGGCTGATGGTACCTCTCTCCCTGTTTCCAGTCGAGGCACCCTTTCTACTTCCTCTTTCTCTGTTCCTGATGTTTCTCATGTTCCTAGTCTTAAGATGAACCTGTTTTCTGCTAGTCAGCTTACTGATTCTGGTTGTCGCGTCATTCTTGACGCTGATTCTTGTGCTGTTCAGGACCGTCGTACACAGGCCCTGGTTGGAGCTGGCCCTCGCAGCCTTGAGTCCCCGGGGCTATGGGAGTTAGACTAGCTTCGCGTTCCTTCGCTGACTCTTCATCAGCCAGTCCTTCTGCGGTTGCTGCTTCTGTCACTGGCTCTTTTCAGCAGTGGCATCATCGGTTGGGTCATCTTTGTGGCTCCCGTTTATCGTCATTAGTTCGTCGTGGTCTTCAGGGGTCTGTCTCAGGAGATGTGTCTTTACATTCGTGTCAGGGTTGTAGGTTAGGCAAACAGATTCAGCTTCCCTATCCTACTAGTGCGTCTGTATCTCAGCGACCTTTTGATTTAGTTCATTCAGATGTTTGGGGTCCGGCACCCTTTGCTTCTAAAGGGGCCATCGATACTATATTTTGTTCATTGATGATTTTTTCACGGTACACCTGGTTATTTTTTATGCGCTCTCGCAGTGAGGTGCTTGCTATTTATCAGCGCTTTGTGGCCATGGTTCGTACTCAGTATTCCACTCCTATTCGTGTGTTTCGTGCTGATTCTGCAGGAGAGTATATCTCCCAGCACCTGCGTGGTGTCCTTGCTGAGCAGGGCACCCTTGCCCAGTTCTCGTGTCCCGGTGCCCATGCTCAAAATGGTGTCGCCGAGCGTAAGCATCGTCATATTCTTGAGACTACCCGTGCTATGATGATTGCTTCCTCTCTTCCGCCGCATTTCTGGGCTGAGGCTGTTGCTACGTCGACTTACCTCATTAACATTCAGCCTTCTGCTGCCCTTCAAGGTGGCATTCCTCTCGAGCGTCTTTCTGGTACCTCTCCAGACTACTCGGCTCTTCGTTTATTTGGTTGCGCTTGCTATGTTCTTCTTCCTCCTCGCGAACGCACCAAACTGACCGCTCAGTCTGTTGAGTGTGTTTTTCTTGGATACAGTGATGAGCATAAGGGCTACCGCTGTTGGGACCCTGTTGGTCGTCGGATGCGCATCTCCCGTGATGTCACGTTTGATGAGACGCGCTCCTTCTATCCTCGCCACACCTCTGGCACTTACCCGGTGGATGATATCTCTTTTCTCCTTTTTCCTGATTCACCTCCTGCTGTCTCTTCTCCACCTCCTAGTTCTTGTGCGCCTCCTCCATCTTCGGCGCCATCCTCTCCTCCGCCTAGTACTCCTCGTTCTCCGGCTTCGGCTCCTCCTTCTCCTATTCCTTCTTCCTCTTCTTCTGATGAGTCGTCTTCCGCCGATGAGTCTTCCCATTCACGGCCTGTTCGTCAGCGTCGTCCTCCTGACCGTTATTCTCCTAGTAAGTATGGTCTTTCTGTTCTCTCCGAGCCGACTTCTTATCGGGATGCTGAGCGTCATCCTGAATGGCAGCTTGCCATGGCTGAGGAGATCGCCGCGCTTGAGCGCACTGGCACCTGGGATCTTGTTTCTCCCCCTTCTGGTGTTCGTCCTATCACGTGTAAGTGGGTCTATAAAATTAAGACCCGCTCTGATGGATCTCTCGAGCGCTATAAAGCGCGTCTTGTGGCTCGTGGCTTTCAGCAGGAGCACGGCCGTGACTATGACGAGACTTTTGCCCCTGTGGCTCATATGACCACTGTTCGTACTCTTCTTGCTGTTGCTTCTGTTCGCCGCTGGTCTGTGTCCCAGCTTGATGTTCAGAATGCTTTTCTTAATGGCGAGTTGAGTGAGGAGGTTTATATGCAGCCTCCTCCTGGGTATTCTGTTCCTGATGGGATGGTTTGTCGTCTTCGACGATCTCTATATGGCCTTAAACAGGCCCCTCGTGCCTGGTTTGAGCGCTTCTCCTCAGTGGTTATCGCCGCAGGTTTCTCTCCCAGTGCTCATGATCCTGCACTGTTTGTCTACACCTCTCCTCGGTGTCGGACGTTGCTGCTTCTCTATGTTGATGACATGATCATCACCGGTGATGACCCTGAGCACATTGCCTTTGTTAAGGCTCGTCTACGTGAGCAGTTTCTCATGTCTGATCTTGGTCCTCTTCGCTACTTTCTTGGGATTGAGGTTTCTTCTACAGCCGATGGCTTCTTTATCTCCCAGGAAAAGTATATTCAGGATCTTCTTTCTCGGGCTGATCTTAGTGATGACCGTACTGTTGAGACTCCTATGGAGCTTAATGTTAAGCTTCGTCCTACTGATGGTGATCCTCTTTCTGATCCCACACGTTATCGTCATCTTGTTGGGAGTCTTGTTTACCTTGCTGTCACTCGCCCGGATATCTCTTATCCTGTTCATATTCTGAGTCAGTTTGTCTCAGCTCCTACCACCGTTCACTACAGTCATCTCCTCCGTGTTCTTCGTTATCTCCGTGGCACTATTACTCGTCGTCTTTTCTTTCCTAGTTCCAGCTCTCTCCAGCTCCAGTGTTACTCGGATGCTACGTGGGCGAGTGATCCTACGGATCGTCGTTCACTTTCTGCTTACTGTGTGTTTCTTAGTGGTTCGCTTGTTGCTTGGAAGACGAAGAAAATAGGTAGCGGTTTCCCGTTCGAGTGTTGAGGCTGAGCTGCGGGCTATGACTTCGTTGATTGCTGAGGTGACCTGGTTACGGTGGTTGCTTGCAGATTTTGGGGTCTCTGTTACGACACCCACTCCTCTTTTGTATGACAGTACAGGTGCTATCAGTATCGCACGTGATCCGGTCAAGCATGAGCTGACCAAGCATATTGGTGTTGATGCTTTTTATACACGTGCTCAGGTACAGGATCAGGTTGTTGCGCTTCATTATGTGCCTTCAGATTTGCAGTTGGCGGATTTCTTTACAAAGGCACAAACCCGAGCGCAGCATGACTTCTTACTCTCCAAACTCAGTGTTGTGGATCCACCATGAGTTTGAGGGGGGGGGGGGTGTTAGAGTATATATGTATATTGTAGTTTCCCCACCTGTTAGGGGGCTTTCTGTATATTTGCCTGTACCTGTACTATATATATTGTGGCCTTTGGCCCCTAGGAATACAACTTGTGCTATTTCCCTAACATCATCATCATCATATTTTACATCCACACATTTAATTCTTTGTGTTTGGTAAGCCGGAGAGATTGACAACCTCTCTGTTTTGTTGGGGCAAAGTAGTTTGTTTCTGATTGTGTGCAGGTCCGCGTTAATCTACAAGCGCCAGAGTTGATTGACACTTTGCTAAGCCTCCTCCAAGTCCTACTGGATTTAATAACCTTGGTTTTGTAATCAAGGGAAAACTTCTTCTGTGCTGCATCATACCTTCCTCTTGAGGTCTCCCAACAACACGCAATCAGGCGACGCGGCGGCTATGGGCTGCCCTAGGTCGGGCCTGACTGCCCCTAGAGCCTCGTGTATTTTGCAACCTCCAAACTTGAAGAACGAGAAGAAAGATACAAGGGAGAGAGAAAAAAGTAGATGAACACGAAAAAATAGTACATTGATTTGTTCGATTGGTATTGATTCAATCGGCCGTCACCCCTCATGTATATAAGAGGCGGCTGGACTTCCCGTGCAAGCAAAGGGCTTGGATTCATGTCCAAAACCCTAATTTGGGTCCAATTCGGATGGTGTGATCCGAACCTTCCAAAACTGTTCGGTCTAAAAACTTGTTTCACCTTGCGGGCCCGTTTCGAAGTAGTAAACGACCTCAGATCGAAAACCTATAAATGTCAATGTTGTTCGTGTCAAAATACCGAAAAACCTTCCTTTATACGATTTTCCATTCGAGTACATCTTGAGGGTCTATTTATACTCGTATCAAAATAAGTTCAAAATAGATCCGAATCAATCAAATTTGGCTCGTCCGTATTTACCATATTTGTGGATCAAAAGCACTTCAGATCAAAATCATGACAAAAGCAAAGTTATTTGTCTCCAAAAAAACGAAGAACTTTTACTTTATGCGTTTTTTCATACGAGATGTTTTTGAAGTCCATTTAATCTAGTTAATGATCAGGACTCATGTTAGACCAAGTTCTCATAGAGAGCACGACTAGTACATGTACTAGTTGGTCTCTATTCCACGTCCTATTATGGCTGAAGAACTTAACTAATACATGTACTAGTTAGGCTCTGTTTCGTTCTACTTTGACCGAAATTTAGATCTTGACTAGGACATGTACTAGATATGTTGTGTTTCGTCCTAGATTGGACGAAATTCTGAAAAGGACTAGTACATATAGTAGTTAGGTTCTGTTTTTGTCCATTATTTTGAGGATATCTTCTCCTAAACCAAAACTCGTCATCAACACATGCCCCCTTGTTTTTTTTTTGGCAAAGCTTGAGTGGAAAAAAATAACTTGCACCATTCTTTGTTCTAACGACGATGTCAACACTCCATTGACAATATGTTCTTTGGGCAATAATCGTATATTGGCCATGTGTCAAGGATGATATATGTATACCAACCATTGTATGTATGAGCTTTTTTCCATTTGGGTAGAATTCTGGAAATAATACCTCGCGCTGTTGATTATGGACGTCACAAATGACTTGATGTATGTCTCCTATAGAAAACTTTGCATGTCCTTCATCCAAGTTCTTAAGAAGAATATCACCAATCGTCCAGCAATAAAGGCCATCACCCACTAATACGTATTTAATGTAACCCACGTCATGTTCACCCTCTAGGATTTTGCATATAATTGATAATGGAGCTTCTTCCGGTCTTCACCCGCATTGGATTTTCCATTAGTGGCCAAAGCGGTGACCTCCAATCCGGCTTAGCTTCGTTGGCGAGACAAAGCAACGTGGTACACCATGATTAACACATTAACTGGATGTTTGTGCGCCAACTCATATGATCTTTTATTTTCATGTCTAGACATATGAGAAATAGTAAAGCAGTCCAAGACGAAAATTCTACCAAGACATTATCAATATAAGCAATAGGCGATTCGTCGAAACATGGGTGAACCTTTGAAAATTGTTGCATTACTCAAAATGAATCACCAGAAGACTCAATATGTCTAGACCTAGAGCAAATAAAAGTTCTAGCACGAATAGAAAGCTTGATATTCGGCCTGACTATTTGCACAAGATATTCTAAGCGGTATGAGACTTCAAAAATAGCACCATGAGGAGATTTGTAAACAATGTCAATAAATGATCATTGCTTTGAGACCATATCAACAAAATGCAATCTCCATGGTATTAGAGAGACAAGATCAATATTAATATTATGCTTATAACTGATTCGATGCCCGGTAGTAGAATTAGCAAAATTTGGCTATTCATAGATTTAAATATTCATAATCCAAATATCAAGTAGAAGCACAATTTTTTTAATGAACACATACCTTGTCCTGGTCACCAATATGACGAAGGACGATGTTAACACACCACACACCGGCCATGTTTAGATAAACTCTTAGGACGATAAACAAGTATCGGCCATATATCTTTGCCTCAAGGGCATGAGTAAACCATCCACCAAAGTATGTATAGCCGAAATAAATAAATTAAATGATATATCTGATATTGAACTCCAAGAATTTAGGCTGTTAGATTAGCAATAATATTGC
The DNA here is from genome assembly GCA_012064385.1 of Puccinellia tenuiflora. Classification (NCBI taxonomy): domain Eukaryota; kingdom Viridiplantae; phylum Streptophyta; class Magnoliopsida; order Poales; family Poaceae; genus Puccinellia; species Puccinellia tenuiflora. The sequence continues at coordinate 170,874 of QRDG01000162.1, read as the reverse complement.
AACTAATCAAATGTATATTGACTTGGTAATACCCTTCCATGATGTAAAAAATTACGATGCATCCATGGATCAAAATAAACCCATGGGGGCTAACCAATAATACCTGGTGGTGAACTCCATGACAAAGGCATTGATGACATGGATGAAGAGTACGAACGATGTGCCAACCGAAGATTTTTCTTGGGTCATATAAACCTTCGGCTTAACTTGATGAGGACATCCCAACTACAGTTACAACCACTAGTCCTACCACTACACAAATACAAGGACCTATTACTCGAGCTCGTGCACGTCAACTAAATTATCAGGTACTTTCGTTTCTTGGAACTCTTCCAAATTTACATGAGAATATGCTACTGCCTATAACCGATGTGTTTGTTACACTTAAGAATAATGGACCTAGCGAGGAGTTGATGGACAAGTATTGGAGCATGATCGTCAATGGAGATGGCAGCAAGCATACGAGGATTGAAGTTGATGCCACACAGGGAGAATCGAGGGTTGTGAAGCCACTATAAGGGAGCATGAAGTCATGGACGAAATATTGAAAGACCACACTTCATATTTTCGTCCATAGCATTATATGGTGTTGCGTCACCTCTATTTTTGGGCCAGACCCATGTATTTTCGAGATACCTTTTCATAGGCTGTTTTTAGAGTCCGTATTGATAGGGAAACCGACTTAGGAAGGATTTTGGCCCCCTTTTCCAAGGCTGCACGAAATTCCCCTAAGTTTTCCTATAAATACTCCCCTAGGTCGTCACTTTAGGGTTTGTTTAGTCTAAAGATAGCTAGCCGTCGCTGCAACTTCGCCGTACTTAGTTCGTGCCAGATCGGCCAGACCAAGACCGCTCTTCGGAACCCCACTTTCATCTATAATCATTCATATTCACAATATTCAGATTGCCAATTCATTGTTCTTGCTTGCTCTTCGATTGCCTGTAGGAATAGACCTTAGTTGGTTTAGTTGATTGTGCTTCGGCGCTGTCATAAACCTTCCCGGAGTTGGTGTAGCGATTGCTAAGACGCAGCATCCTCGCACATTTGTAGTCGGATCGTCAATGTCAACGCCACCCAAATCGATATTTATCATCTCATCGCGGACACCTCTGCCTCTATCAAGTGGTATCAGATTTCAGGTTGATCGGTGAGATTTATAGTTTTTACTAGTGTAGATTGCATCTACTTTTAATACCTACAGTCGATGAAAAAGCCATAAAAAAATTTAGGGTTAGATCATCCTGTCCTATAACCAGTCCAGGCCTGTTGCATATTCTTTTCAGTGCATTGCATCGTTGAGTCTTCGTCTGCATCGTCGTGTCGAGTTGCTGGTCTTAGTGTCTAGTTCCTTTAGAATTTTGAGTTCTTTGCATTTTTGTCTTGCCGCCGTCGCACGACACGCATCTCGCCCATCATCGCCACCATCCACCAGTCTTTCGCCGCCATCCATATATCCACCACCGCCACCATTGCTGGGGTTATGCCGAACATGTACCCTTACGAAGGAGACTAAAGCCAGCGTACCAGGGTGGCCCATAGTTGTGGTAAGCCGAATTCCGGCTTACCGGGTGGCCCAGTACGATGAAGCGCATGAGGCCCATCCGGCTAAGGGAAGGTTCCAGAAGCCGGCCCGCACTGAGGATGATTAGCCCACAAGGCGGGGCCCAAGTCGGATTAGAGTAGAACTCTGTGACTTAGTCGGTTAGGTTTCCTCCTGTAAGCCGTAGGTCCGGACGCCTTTATAAGCCGGCCTATGGGACGCCTCAGGGCAAGCTCTAACACACCTTTCATTGTAATTGGCGCATATTGCCTTATAGTGAATTATAGCAGCACGTAGGGTTTCACCACCGTTGCAAGATCCGAAGCTGGGTAAACCCTTTGTCATCCCGTCACTGAAACCACCCTCGTCTCTAAAACCCACATCTCTACCTAGCTCGATGGCACCCCTGCCGCGGCTAGATTCGACAATACCACGACAACCATCTACATACCCGCCGCCGCCTCCACCATCGCGATCGGTTTTCTTCGTATCTAGGTTTGTAAAAAAAAGTCAATCCGCATCCAAGTCAGATTTGAACCGATTTCTACTACTCAGGTCCGAATTAGTGGGTTTTTTGACAGTTTTGGCTGTCCGACTTTGACTGGCCATAACTTTTGCATACGAACTCTGTTTTCGACGTTCGACCACTCAAAATTCTCGTCAAAAAATTTGCTATCCAACCCGAACCACTACGTCGTTCCAAGCCTCCAGAATCTGTCAGAATTTCCAAAAGAGTCCGGGAAGGTTGAGTTTTTTCCACTTTTGTGAAAAAAGTTCAGAATTTTCTGCGATCTTCACTTATATCTTACTTTTGAGCTATCCATTTGTGCTTGTTGTTGCCGCGCCTTGATTTTGTTGGTGCTATAGGCTCGCATCTCTAGTAAGGTCTAGCCTAGGACCAGCACAGTACCGTCTTTGAGCGTTTATTCAACTTGCATTCCTAATTTAAGTTTTGCTATACAATATATAAGCTTTCCCAAAGCTCCACAGATTTCTACATTGTGTGTTGTGAATCTCACCTGGCAATCGCTTCATCTAATCTTCGGCGAGTTGACTCCGCTGGTTGCCAGTCACCTACTGCTGCTTGGTAAGAACTTGTAAGAGCTTTTCTTTTGGTTTGACGGATTACGCATTCTTTCCACTACCACCTAGTAGTTCATAGGAACATATTCTTGTGATTTGTTTCTTGTCTTCTACTAACCATGTCAGGCTCGGGTGATGAATGGGAGAACCTGATGAACAAAGAGTTACACACTAAGTTCTTGTGATGGATAACACGCAGGACATCGACAAACGACTTGGCGAGGCACTTGAAAAGATAATCGGCCTCGAGCAATCCTTTGATACCAAGCTCGATGCCAAATTCAACAAGTTGCTCGCTCGTCTTCCACCACCGCCGGCTGCTGCTCCTCGTCGTCCCGGGTATGTTGGGCACGCTCAACGTGTACCCCGCGAGCAAGGCCAAAATTCTGGAGTAGCTGCGGCTGTCGATGAGCCCTTTGATTACTACGAGGGCGAGGGCGAGGGCGAGGACGAGTATGATGGAGTAGAAGTGCAGCAACAAGCCCCTGGTCGGCCGCGCGCCCACATTCGTAATGGTAATGCTGCACCACACCCTCAGGTATTACATGATGATGACCATGTTGCTAAACTGAAGTTAACAATTTCTCCTTTTGAGGGTAGATATGATCCTGATGCTTATCTCACATGGGAATTAGAAACTGAACAACGTTTTGCATGCTTACATTACCCTGAAGATAGACGTGTTAGAGCTGCTCTTTGTGAGTGTACTGGGTTTGCTTCTATTTGGTGGTCTGAATATTGTAGAGTCAATCCTAATGTCATCCCCACCACTTGGACCTTCTTAAAAACTGCTATGCCTACTTGTTGGGTACCTCCATATTATCAACGTGATTTGCTTCAAAAACTGCAGCAACTAAAACAAGGCAAAAATTTAGTAGAGGAATACTATCAACAATTACAAACTGGGTTACTTAGATGTGGTGTTGTGGAAGATACTGAACCTATGCTTGCACGTTTTATGGGTGGGTTAAATAAAGAAATTCAAACCATTTTGGAGTATAAGGAGTATCATACCATCACTCGTTTGGTCCATCTTGCTTGTATTGCTGAACGTGAAGTGCAGGATCGGCAAAATTCGCGGGCTAATTTTTCTACAGGACGGACCACATCTTGGACTGGACGTGCACGTCCTATGCGCACCATGATTCCTCCCTCTACTTCCACTGCCACGCCAAACAAAGAAACGATAAGCAAAGCATGACCACCATCGTTTAAGGCTGCTCCTGCTGGTTCCACACCGAGCTCTTCTTCCATGGCTTCCATAGGAAACACTAGTAAAATTCAATGTCGCCGTTGTGATGGTTGGGGTCATTACGCACGTGAATGCACAAAAAAGCGCGTGATGATTGCTCGTGAAGATGGAGGATATGATTCTGCTAGTGACTATGATGAGGCGACTTTGGCCCTTATTGTGCATGAGGAACAAGCCGCCAATGAGTGTGAAGAAGATGTGCAATGTATGGTGGCTGATGATGTGGATAGGTATGCTTCATTAATTGTTCAACGAGTTTTGAGTGTGCAGGTAATAAAGGCCGAACAAGACCAACGCCATAATCTTTTCCACACAAAGGGAGTTGTGAAAGAACGGTCTATACGCATCTTTATTGATGGAGGGAGCTGCAACAATTTGGCGAGTGTCGAGATGGTGGAGAAGCTCGCTCTCCAAACAAAACCCCATCCTCGTCCTTACTACATCCAATGGTTCAACAATAGCGGCAAGGTTAAGATCACTCGTACTGTTCGTGTGCATTTTAGTATTGCTGCATATGCTGATTTTGTTGATTATGATGTCGTCCCTATGCAAGCATGTTCTCTTTTATTGGATAGGCCATGGCAATTTGATAAAAAATCTGTACACCATGGTAGCACAAACCAGTACACTCTTGTTCATAATGATAAGAAAATTGCTTTGCTACCCATGTCTCCTGAACAAATTTTGAAAGATGATATTGCTAGAGCTAGTAAAGCGAAAAAACAGGAGCAACAAAAGAGTGAAAATCAAATTGTAGCTAAACAATTTGTGCAGCAACATAAGACTAATAATGTATCACCCAACAATGTTGCCACTGAAATTAAATTGACCGATCCATGTTTGCTAGATAGCAAGACTGATCTTACTGATTTGGATGTTAATGAATCTGTTTGCTATGCCATTGTTTGTAAAGAGGTATTGTTTTCTTTTGAGGATATGCCTCCCTCTTTGCCCCTGCTGTTGCTAACGTTTTGCAGGAGTTTGCGAATGTTTTTCCAAGTGCTGTACCACCGGGATTACCGCCGATTCGCGGTATAGAACACCAAATTGATTTAATTCCTGGTGCATCATTACCGAACTGTGCCCCTTACTATACCAACCCTGAGGAGACTAAAGAGATTCAGCGGCAAATTCAAGAACTACTCGATAAAGGTCATATTCGCGAGTCTCTTAGTCCATGTGTTGTTCCAATTATTTTGGTACCAAAGAAAGATGGTTCTTCCCGCATGTGTAATGATTGTAGTGCCATTAATAATATTACAATTCGTTATAGACACCCTATACCATGTTTGGATGATATGCTTGATGAGTTGAGTGGTTCTACCATATTTTCTAAAGTTGATTTGCGTAGTGGTTACCACCATATTAGAATGAAGTTAGGAGACGAATGGAAAATAGCTTTTAAAACTAAGTTCGGTTTGTATGAGTGGTTAGTTATGCCTTTTGGTTTAACTAACGCTCCTAGTACTTTCATGAGATCAATGAACGAAGTTTTACGTGCTTTCATTGGACGTTTTGTGGTGGTTTATTTTGATGATATACTCATATACAGCAGATCTTTCGAGGACCATTTGAATCATTTGTGTGCTGTTTTTGATGCTTTGCGTGCTGCGCGTTTATTTGGTAATCTTGAGAAGTGCACCTTTTGCACCGATCGAGTTTCGTTTCTTGGTTATGTTGTTATAGTGCAGGGCATTGAAGTGGATCCCGCCAAGATTGAGGCGATTTCGAGTTGGCCGACTCCGCTAACGGTCACCCAAGTGAGGAGTTTTCTTTGCCTTGCTGGGTTCTACCGGCGTTTTGTTAAAGATTTTGGGTCTATTGTAGCACCACTGAACGAGCTTACAAAGAAGGACGTGCCCTTTGTTTGGGGTGATGCACAACAGGATGCGTTCATGATGTTGAAAGATAAGTTAACCCATGCTCCCCTGCTCCAACTTCCTAATTTTGATAAGACTTTTGAGCTTGAATGTGATGCTAGTGGAATTGGGTTGGGAGGTGTGTTGTTACAAGAGGGAAAACCTGTTGCATACTTTAGTGAAAAATTGAGTGGGCCTAGTCTGAACTATTCTACTTATGATAAGGAATTATATGCTCTTGTTCGGACTTTAGAAACTTGGCAACATTATTTATGGCCTAAAGAATTTTTTATACATTGTGATCATGAATCTTTGAAACATATTCGTAGTCAAGCTAAACTAAACCGTCGACATGCTAAGTGGGTTGAATTTATTGAGTCTTTTCCTTATGTTATCAAACACAAGAAGGGTAAAGATAATGTTATTGCTGATGCTTTGTCTCGACGTTACACTATGCTTTCACAACTTGACTTCAAATTTTTTGGGTTAGAGACCGTCAAAGATTTGTATATGCATGATGCTGATTTTAAAGAAGTGGTGTAGACTTGTAAGGATGGTAGAACATGGAACAAATTCGTCCTTAGTGATGGATTTGTGTTTCGTGCTAACAAGCTATGCATTCCAGCTAGCTCCGTTCGTCTTTTGTTGTTATAGGAGGCGCATGGAGGAGGACTAATGGGACACTTTGGCATCAAGAAGACCGAGGACGTACTAGCCGCGCATTTCTTTTGGCCAAAGATGAGACGGGATGTTGAGCGTTTTGTTGCTCGCTGCACTACTTGCCAAAAAGCTAAGTGATGACTTAATCCTCATGCTTTATATATGCCTTTACCTGTACCTAGCGTTCCGTGGGAGGATATATCCATGGACTTTGTTTTGGGTTTACCTAGAACAAAGAAGGGGAGGGATAGCATATTTGTTGTTGTGGACAGATTTTCTAAGATGGCACACTTTATACCATGTCATAAAACCGACGATGCTGCTAATATTGCTGATTTGTTCTTTCGTGAAATCTTTCGCTTGCATGGTGTGCCAAATACAATTGTTTCAGACCGTGATAGTAAATTTCTTGGCCACTTTTGGAGATGTTTATGGGCTAAGTTGGGGACTAAACTGCTTTTTAGTACTACATGTCACCCCCAAACTGATGGACAAACTGAAGTTGTTAATAGAACTTTGTCTACTATGCTTAGGGCTGTTTTAAAACAGAATTTGAAATTGTGGGAAGAATGTTTGCCTCATGTTGAATTTGCTTATAATCGTTCGCTGCATTCTACCACTAAGATGTGCCCTTTTGAGATTGTGTATGGTTTTGTACCTCGTGCACCTATTGATTTATTGCCTCTTCCATCTACGGTGCAAAATAATTTTGATGCTACACAACGTGCTGAATTGATACTAAAATCGCATCAGACAACTAAAGAAAACATTGCACGCATGAATGCTAAATATAAATCGTATGTAGATAGAGGAAGAAAACATATTGTGTTTGATGTTGGAGATCTTGTTTGGTTGCATTTGCACGAAGATCGCTTTCCTGATTTGCGCAAGTCCAAGTTAATGCCACGAGCTGCTGGTCCTTTTAAGGTGTTACAGCGTATAAATGATAATGCATATAAACTTGAGCTGCCTGCAGACTATGGGGTTAGTCCCACATTTAACATTGCAGATTTGAAGCCCTACTTCGGTGAAGAAGATGAGATTGTGTCGAGGACGACTTCAATTCAAGAAGGGGAGGATGATGAGGACATCCCACCTACAATTACAACCACTAGTCCTACCACTACACAAATACAAGGACCTATTACTCGAGCTCATGCACGTCAACTAAATTATTAGGTACTTTCGTTTCTTGGAACTCTTCCAAATTTACATGAGAATATGCTACTGCCTAAAACCTATGTGTTTGTTACACTTAGGAATAATGGACCTAGAGAGGAGTTGATGGACAAGTATTGGAGCATGATCGTCCATGGAGATGGCAGCAAGCATACGAGGATTGAAGTTGACGCCACACATAGAGAATCAAGGGTTGTGCTTGTGAAACCACTATAAGGGAGCATGAAGTCATGGACGAAATATTCAAAGACCACACTTCATATTTTCGTCCATAGCATTATATGGTGCTGTGTCACCTCTATTTTTGGGCCAGGCCCATGTATTTTCGAGATACCTTTTCATAGGCTGTTTTTAGAGTCCGTATTGATAGGGAAACCGACTTAGGAAGGATTTCGGCCCCCTTTTCCAAGGCTGCACGAAATTCCTCTAAGTTATCGTATAAATACTCCCCTAGGTCGTCACTTTAGGGTTTGGGTTTTGTTTAGTCTAAAGTTAGCTAGCCGTCGCTACAACTTCGCCGTACTTCGTTTGTGCCAGATCGGCCAGACCAAGACCGCTCTTCGGAACCCCACTTTCATCTATAATCATTCATATTCGCAATATTCAGATTGCCAATTCATTGTTCTTGCTTGTTCTTCGATTGCCTGCAGGAATAGACCTTAGTTGGTTTGGTCGATTGTGGTTCGGCGCTGTCATAAACCTTCCTGGAGTTGGTGTAACGATTGCTAAGGTGCAGCGTCCTCGCACGTTTGTAGTCGGATCGTCAACGTCGATGCCACCCAAATCGATATTTATCATCTCATCGAAAGATCGGACACCTCTGCCTCTATCATAACTGCTTGTTAGTTTCATTCTTCTCTTTCTTTATTCTTGTGGATTTTCTCGCGATAGAAGTTTGCACCTCATTCTTGTCATTGCGGCTCTCCTTAGGAATCCATGCCATGTTCTTCTTTTTTAACTCTTTAGCACTGAGCCTTTGCAGTCTTATACCTTGCCAACTTGATAAGCCGAGTGAGAATCCTGGCTGTAATTTTGATTTTATCCTTGGCAACTCTTTCTTGAACTTGGGCACTTGCAATTTTGCACGTTCAAATTTGGCACTTTGATCTTCAATAATTAATTGTTTCATCTCCTTGCCTTTCGTAGCCAAGGTCAATTTGACCGGCTCCTTGTTACTTGAAACTGAGTCTAAAGTAGCACACTTGCGGCCATCGTTCTCCACTCGGTAAACCTGCTTGATCACCTCTTTCTTCTCCCTTGAGCCCCGGACAAATTCTTTTTTATTGAAACGGTCATTGACATGTGATTGTTGATCAAATGATGATCTTCTAGGAGCTGCACACTTTGGTGAGTTGGTCTAGAATAAGATGGATAACGTGCCCATGTATAATACCTACCCCGTGATGAAAATGGATAGAAATTAGCATAGGGAGGTGTCCATGACATTGGTATTGGCGGCCCAAAAGAAGGATATGAATCCGCTTCATTGAACTTCTCTTTTCGCCAATCCCAGTTGTTAGACTTACACCTTGGGGGTGATCTTGATGCTTTTGTACTACTTGACCGATAAGCATATTTTTCTCCGCTCTCCATTTGATATTTTTCCAATAACTCTTCGAAAGTGACTTTAGGTTTCTTACCCAGGTGCTTATAGCGACCTTTGTCTTTTTTCGTTCTGCAAGCATCGATCTTCAGATTTTCTTGTTGCCCGCCAGTGCTTGATGCCATCATTGTAGCTTTGATAGAACCTCCGCCTTCAAAAATATCTGAAGTGTGCCCCTGAATAATTTCTCTAGATCCCAGCATTTTCAATGTGTACCTGCTCATCTCTGGATGCATCGACTTGAGGTAGCCGATGTAATAGATTTTTGCCACCAAGACCAATCGAAATCGTGTAGTCATCTATATGTGTCTCAACAAAATTCAATCGTCCTTTATCAACAGCCGATTGTACTATTTGATGTAACATGTTGCAATTCTCAATACTATGCTCGAACGAATTATGCAACTTGCAATACATTCGTCCTTGTATTGGTGGTTCTACATGATGGTCAAGAATCACATAAAAAATAGAATGTTCAAGCACATGACTAATCCCTGCTTCCCTCTACGAAGGGCCTGTCTTTTATTTTTATGTTGAGTCACCATATCCTTCTTTGAGCACTTCCTTGAGAGCATAGTTGTCATTCTTAGTGCAATGTGCTTTGTTGCAAAATACTATTAACTAAGTTATATCTGTGGTGTTTCTGTCTTTGATATCTTTGTTCTAGTCTCCACTTGAACTTCGGAGGTGCTCTGCATTTATGTTTTGTAGTACCAGAAAGGGCTAGCGAGATACCATCGTACCTTATGTTGTTATGAGCATTGCAATCTTGTTAATAGTTGTATGCCTGATGACCCACAAGTGTAGGGGATTGTAGAGTATCTTCGAGGAAAGTAAAACCCAAATTTATTGATTCAACACAAGGGGAGTCAAAGAATACTTATAAGTCTTAGCAGCTGAGTTGTCAATTCAGCCACACGTGGAAAAGCACTAGTAACAGAAGTGATGTGAAAGAAACAACAATATGAGAGCAATAGTAACAGCAAAGTAGCAGCAGCAATAGTAACAACAGAGGCAATGGCGCGGAAAATAGTTGATGGATGAATATGGACCGGGTTTCCCAGCTTTGCTAGTGGTAACTCTCCAATAAAAGAACATGTGTCGGGTAAACAAATTACAGTCGGGCAATTGACAAGGTACTGAACTATTTAATTGGGCATTACGTCAAAATACATAGACCGTTCTCCAACTGCGTCTATGACTAATAATCCACCCCGGGATCGCTATCCAGCCTGTCACTCGGAAGGATTAAGTTGCAAGCAACAGATCATTGCAATAAGCATGGTGCATAATGTAAGCAATGAAACAACAGAAGGAAGTAAATACCGCTGTTTTACCCCTAGTAGCAACAACACATCTTTAGTCTTAATCGTTTCTGTCAACCCGAGCTCAGGCAAAAAGAGGCATGAACCTACTATCTAGCATAAATACTCCCTCTTGGAGATAGACAAGTAATTATGTGATCAAGGCAACCACAAGGATCGGAGAGCATGCAACATCTTAAATAAAACATAGATATAAGTGATGAACAAACTTGATCATAATTCCACAATTCATCGGATCCCAACAAATACAACACCGATTACATCAGATGAATCTCAATCATCTAAGACAACTCATGAGACTATTGTATTGAACACCATGGGAGAGAGAGTACCAACTAGCTACTTCTAGAACCCGTAGTCCATGGGGGAACTACTCATGGAGCATCATGGAGGCGGCGTAGTCGAAGGAGATGGCTCCGGGAGCAATTCCCAATCCTAGCAGGGTGCCGGAACAGGAACTTCTGTCCCCTGGATTAGGGTTTTTGGAGGCGGCGGAGCTCAGAAGCGTTTCTGGAGAAAACCTTCGATGTTCTCGCGTTTTTAGGTCAGGAGCAAATATATAGGAGAAGGGGCGACGCGAGGCGGTGGACGAGGCGACGAGGTGGGCCCCACGTACGACCAAGCCTGGGCCGCGCCTGGGTGCCTCCTGGGGGTTGTGTGCCCCTCCCGGACTTTTCCTTCTGGCTCCCGGGGTTTTCTGGCAAAATAGAATTTCTGTAATTTTTTCGGATTTTTCTGAGCACTTTGGATTTTGGACCTTTTCTGCAATGCACAGACATAATAAACAGAAACTGGCACTGGGCATCTTGTCAATAGGTTAGTCCAATAAAATATGCCAAAATTATATGAAAACATAGTAAACACATGTGGCATTTGATATAAAACAAGCATGGAACATCAAAAATTATAAATATGTCGGAGACGTATCAATGCCCTATTGTTGATTCTTAGTATGTTGGAATCTTTTTATATGTTTATATGGTTGTGAAGTTACATTTCTATTATGACTTTTATCATGTACTTGTTAAATTTATGATCATAAGCACAAGTATGTTTACATCTTGAGAAGCAAATGTGTTTGTAAAAGTTTCTTTTATCGCGTTCAGTTTACCAACTGAATTGCTTGAGGACAAGCAATATGCTAAGCTTGGGGAGTTTGATACGTCCAAAACGTATCTACTTTTTCAAACACTTTTGCTGTTGTTTCTCCTCTAATTTGCATGATTTGAATGGAACTAACATGGACTAACGCTGTTTTCAGCAGAATTGCCTTGGTGTCTTATTTTTGTGTAGAAATCAAAAGCTCTCGGAAAAATCTGGAAAAATTCCAGAAATTCTATTTTGGCAGAAGACCCACGGAGCCAGAAGGGGAGCTGCGGGAGGTGCCCATAGCTCCCAGGTGCCACCTAGCCGCGGACCTGGCTGGGCCGCGCCTGGGGCCCACCTAGCCACCTGGAGGCTTGGTCGACGACGCTCCTTTCGCTTATTTACTTCCTTCGACCTAAAAACACCAGAACCCCCGATCGTTTTTCCAAAAAAGATACAGAGCGCTGACGCCTCCTCGAAACCTAAATCGGTGAGCAGAAGTTCCTGTTCCGGCACCCTGCCGGGACGGGGATTGAAGGGGAGATCGTTGCCATCGCCATCACCATCACCTCTCCATCGACCATCAATGTTTTCCCCATCCATGTGTGAGTAATTCCTCACCGTAGGCTGAGGGGATGTTAGGGATTGGATGAGATCGTTCATGTAATAAGATGTCGAATTGTTAGGGCATGATGTCTAGCATCTATGAGAGTGCTTCTTATCGTTGTTTTTTTAAGTAAAAGACCGTGAGGCAAAAGCCCCACAGCATATTTATTTCATAATCACAAAGTAAAACAAATATGTATAGAATCTACCTCCTGCTACCTGTTTACCATAAATTACAATAAGCTGCCTATCCAGGCTACAAGTGATTGAATGTGCTTATGCTTAATCCTATGCTCAAGCATAGAGATATCATGAATGAAGTTTCTCTTCCACCCAGCAAAACTTGGCCTCTCATTCTCAAAAATTCAGCCATTTCTTTGCTTCCAAATATTCCGACAAGCCAAAATGACCACTTCCATGAAGAAAGGTTGCCGGAAAGACGCTCTGGCCTGAGTAGCCGCAGATTGGAGATCTTGTCCCTGGGACCAATCAATTTAAAGGTAATTCCAAATTCTCAGACTAAAATTGCATTGAAAAAACAAATGCATTCTATCCTCATAGGCTCTGGTAGGGCAAAGAACACAGTGAGAGTCCCCTGTCACCTTCCAGTTTCTCCTCTTCAACAAGTCCCTAGTATTCAGCCTGTCATTTAACAACAGCCAAGCAAAGAATTTTGTCCTCAAGATACAACTGTATTTCCAAATCCACCGAGATATGTTCAAAACTAGCATTCCTGCATGAAGTTGCTTGTAATACTTAGCAGAGGAATACCTTGGACCCTAATCAAAGATCCAACTATCTTGATCCAAATTTAAAGGGGATGACTGCATTGCCATTGAAAGCTCATTCAGCTCCCGGTAAGCTTGATCCGACAGTGGCAAATAGAATAAGGAACTGAACTCCTCCTCCTCATAAACCTTAGCAGCAGATAAAAAAGAATTTAGAACATAAGAGAAAAGTCTAGGATATCTGTCTGCAAGGGGATGAATAGAACCATTGAACAACCATTTATCTGACCAGAAGAGAAACGTATTTCCTCTGTCTGGCCTCACCACAGATACAGCTCTGAAACAATCAACCAGCTTCATCACATCCTTCCACCAAAAGGAGCCACAAAGCCTCTCTGCATGAGGCACTTTCTCCTGATAGTATGTAAACCAAATTAGTTGAACCTAGGGAACCTCAGCATTATTATAAAATTTGTCCAAATGCTTGAGCAACAGAGCCTCATTCTGCTTTTTAAAATTCACAATTCCAACTCCACCATTCATCTTGGGCTTGCAAAGCATATCCCAGGCAGCAAGTGCTTGCTTTGGAGTATCTTTATTGTCCCTCCAGAGACACTGCCTCAAAATTCTATCGAACTGAGAAATAATTCCAGAAGGCAATTGAAGAGAGCACATAAAATATATAGGCATGGAGGACAGGGCAGAAGAGATCAGCTGAAGCCTAGCTCCCTGGGATAAGAAACAATAAGTGGTGCATAGCCTTCTCTCCAGCTTGGTGACAATTGGCATGAGGTCAATAATCTTCGGTCTAGTTGTTCCCATTGGCAATCCCAAATAAGTGAAGGGAGGGGATTCCACCTTACAGCCAAAACCAGCATCAAGAGCTTCCATCTGATTATTGTCCACATTAATGGGGATCATAGTAGATTTATGGTAATTGATTTTGAGTCCAGTGGAAATAGAGAATTTCTGCAACAGGTTCTTAATTGCCATGACTTGATCAATATCTGCAGGCAATACTAGCAACGTATCATCTGCATACTGCAATATAGGAAACTCTGGATCATTTGTTATGATAGGCAACGATATGTCACCAGAATGAAGCAGCTCATTAACCACCACTTACAAAAGCTCTGATCCCAAAACATATAATAAAGGAGATAACGGATCCCCCTATCTCACCCCTCTCTTGCACATAAACTGTTTGCCAGGAACTCCATTTAAAAGGATGGCAGAAGTTCCAGAGGACAGAATCTCCTTCACCCATTTCAGCATCAACTCATTAAACCCCATAGCCCTCATAACTTGCAAGATTGCATCATGCTCAATGGTATCAAAGGAATTTGCAAAATCCAGCTTCAGTACAATCACTGGCTTTTTAGAGGCATGACACAAATGCAGATATTCAAAAGCCCAAGCAACACAGTCCTGAATAGATTTTGACTTAAGAAAGCCATATTGATTTTTATGAATGCACCTGAGAATGTGTTCTTCAAGTCTATTAGCCACAAGCTTTGTGAGAAACTTTAGACAAACATTAGTCAAAGAAATAGGCCTGAAATTATTCACATCAGAAGGAGTATGACACTTAGGGACCAAAGTGATATAAGAACCATTGATGTTCTGTAACTTTAGAGTCCCAGAATGAAAGTCATCAGCAAGCTTATAAAATTCCTCCTTAATGATAGGCCAATACTTTTTAAGGAAAAGCCCATTAAAACCATCCGGCCCAGGTGACTTATCAGGAGGCATTTGCTTAATCACCAGATCCATCTCCTCCCTTGAAAAAGGTTCAGTAATGCTGTCCAAGCCATCAACTCTTGTAAATAAATTGTTTAGCTAAAATTGCATATTTATTCCCTCTGAAAGGCCCATCCTGTTCTTATAAGCAGCCCACAGCAAACCAGCCATATCCTCATGCTCATAAACCATCCTACCATCATCTCCTCTAAGCATAGCAATGGAATTTCTCTTGAATCTAGTAGTAGCCATAGCATGGTGGAACTTAGTATTATCCTCTCCTAACTTGATCCATCGAATGGTGCACCTCTTCCTCTAGTAATCAGACTCAATCACCTGCAACTCCTCTAGATCAATTTTGACTATTTTCCTAAAATTGAACTCTGGCAGAAACAAAGCTCTATGTTCTTCAAATTGATCCAGAGTAGCAACCACCTTATTACAGTTTTCAATTTGGACTTTAAGCTTGGATAGACTTTTGTGCCATCTTTTCAGAGAGTATCTAAGTAACTTGAATTTATCAGCTAAAACCCCAGCACTTGTCTTTTTATAAGAGACCTGCTGCCAGGCAGAGGTCACACAATCCATGAAACCAGTCTGATCCACCCAGTAATTCTCAAACCTGAAAAGCTTTCCCTTAGGGATTGAGGTTCTAATGTTGACCACAAAAGGCACATGATCAGAAGCAGTATTTGCTAACGGAAGCATGATACGTGTCAAACATATCTATAATTTTTGAGTGATCCATGCTAGTTTTGTGACATTGTCACATGTTTCTACTATCATTTTATATAATTTTAATGCATTTGTCGGACTAACCTATTGACAAGATGCCCAATGCCAGTTCCCTATTTTTGTGCTGATTTTGTTGCAGAAAGTAACTTCTGGAAATATTCTCGGAATTGGATGAAAATTTACGACAATTTTTATTGGACAAATGAAGACCGGAGCCAAAAGGGAGACCTTGGGGGCCACCCACAGGCCAGGGGCGGCCCCCTGCCACGGCCCTAGGGCAGCCTGTGGGTGGGACCCGCCCCTGCCCTATGGGCACCCCCTCGGCCGCCTCCGACACCTATAAAATCATCCCCGACAAAAAAAAACCTAACCCCCGAAGGATTTTTCCAAATACGTAACAGAGCTACGCCGCCATCGCCGACAAGTTTCGGGGGTTCAGAAGGTCCTGTTCCGGCACCCTGCCAGAATGGGGATCGACCGCCGGGGCCATCTCCATCAACACCGCTGCTTCTCGCGATGAGGAGGGAGTAGTCCCTCACCGGGGCTGAGGCTTATACAAGTAGCTATGTGGTTATCTCTGTCTCCCATGATATGATCTTCGTTGTGATCATGAGCTTTGTTAGTGTAGTTGAATACATGATGTTTCCCTATGTGTAATGGATATGATGTTGCTCAAGTGGTGTTATTTAGTACAATTTCCGGAGCCATCGTTGTGATCATGGTACCTCGGTGACAGGATGGGTGCCGTGTGTGACTCTATGGATAATAGATTGGAAGGATCTTCATCATGAGTTTGTTCTTTATTTGTTGGATTGAATAGATCATGAGGTTTCTTGATGCTTGTGTTATTGAAGAAAGAGACTATTCAAAAAATAGGTTGTGGTGTTTGTTAGTACTATCTTTGGATGCGGATAGTGACAGCATGAAGTGTCCATAGATGTGGAATACGAACTTTAAGGTGTGCTTTTCGTAGCCCTACGCAATTCTCATCCTATTTCATCCACAAAAGACTGATCTCCGAGTAACGTCTACCACGCATATATTTTTGTGGGAACTATCATGTGTTTAATTATGTTAATGATGTTGAGAGTAGTCACTAGTGAAAGTATGAAGCCTCCCGTGAGACTTCTTGTATCTTAATTGCAGGGTTGCTTGAGAGGGATATCTTTGACCTCTACCTCCTGTGGATTCGATAAACCTTGGGTTAGTCACTTAAGGGAAATTTGTCGCTGTCCTACAAACCTCTGCGCTTGGAGGCCCAACAAATCTACAAGAATAGAAGTGTGTAGTAGACATCAAATCACCACAGTATCAGGATAATCAGTCACCCAATTTGGGGTAGTAAAAAACCAGCCCAACTGTTCTAACAGGGGGTCAGCATGCATATTAGACCAGGTGTATGATCGTCCTTTTAAAGGAAACTCCACCAAGCCAAGATGACCAATAATATCATTAAAGATAAACATATCATTCACATCTCCACCCGGTTTATTCATGTTGTCAGGTGACCTAATGAAGTTAAAATCTCGAAGCAGCATCCAATTACTCATTGCAGGAATTTGAAGGCTATAAAGCCAAGCAACAAAGTTATCCCTCTCAACTCCTTGACAAGGCCCATAAACCGACACCATCGTCCAAGTATGACCATTGTGCATCGAAGTGAAATCCACTACAATTCCAGCATCAGCAATCTGAGTTAATCTCCCACAAAAGACAGTAGAACACCACAAAATCAACAGCCCACTGATACGTCTCAAACGTATCTATAATTTTTGAGTGATCCATGCTAGTTTTGTGATATTGTCACATGTTTTTACTGTTATTTATATCATTTTTATGCATTTTGTCAGATTAACCTATTGACAAGATGCCCAGTGCCAGTTCCCTGTTTTTGCTGTCGTTTTGTTTCAGAAATTTACTTCTGAAAATATTCTCGGAATTGGACGAAAATTTACGGGGATTATTTTTACGCCAAGAAGAAGACGGAGTCTGAAGGGCAGCCTCGGAGGCGTCCCACAGGGCGCACGCGGGTACCAGCCGCAGCCTGGGGGGACCCGCGGGTGGGGTCCGCCCCTGCCCTATGGGCACCTCCTCGGCCCCCTCCGACTCCTATAAAATCACAATTAACCTAAAAATGTCAAGGCGGCGATTATTTTCCAGAAACTCGACCCCGACGCGCCGTCACAGAAAACCCTAGTTCGGGCTCCAATCTGAAGCTGATCCCGGCACTCTGCCAGAGGGGAGATCGATCCCGGAGGTCTCTTCATCGACATGCCTTCCTCTGGGATGATTTGTGAGTAGTCTCACCTTTGACCATGCGTCCATGGCAGTAGCAAGATGGTAGTCTCTCTCTCTTGTGCTTCATGTCTTATGATCTTGTGAGTTGCCTAACATGATCAAGATCGATTATTGTAATGCTATGTGATGTGTTTGCTGGGATCCGATGGATTATGAAGTTATGTTCAGATTGTGCATGATTCTTATATGAGTAATTTATGTTCTTGCATGCTCTCCGATGTGCGTAGTTACTTTGGCCAAGTGATTGTGTGTATCTCCAAGAGAGGGTATTTATGCTAGATAGTGGGTTCATGCCCCCTTTCGTTCTTGGGCACGAGTGATAGAAACGTTTAAGGGGGAGGGTGTGCTGTTGCTACTAAGGGTAAAACAGCGGTGTTAATGTCTATTTTGATATTAGTATTGCTTACTTCATGCACTTTACTTAATGCAATTGTCTGTTGCTTGCAACTTAATACCGTTGGGTGATAGGCTGGATAGCGATCCCACGGTGGACTATTTAGACAAAGACGCAGTTGGACTCAACGGTCTTTGTTCCTTGTCGTGATGCCTCCATAAATATTATCATGTCCTTTTTGTCATAGCTAAATTGGGTTTGTGTCATGATCTTGTCAATTGCCTAGCTGTAATTCGTTCACCCATCACATGCATATTTTATTTACTTCAGAGACTCCACTAGTGAACCCATGGCCCCCGGTCCATCTTTTTGCATTGTTTTCAACCTCATTTACTTGATTTTAATCATCATTACTCCTCTGGTCACTTTTCATATTTTATCTATTTCATCATACAATTAACCGCTTTGTGTTCTGCGAGAGCGGAGAGATTGACAACCTCTCCGCCGTTGGGGGCAAAGTATTTTGGTTGAGTGTGTGCAGCTCCACGTCTGTTGAAGGTTAAGCGCCAGAGGTCTTCAACATTCACCTCGTTGTTTTTAAAGTCCTACTGGTTCGATAAACCTCGGTTCTTTAATTGAGGGAAAACTGCTGCTAGCTACAATTCCGCCTTCGCTTGGGGCACCACCCAACTTATCAATATCCACCATCAAGCAGTTTTCTGGTGCTATTGCCGGGGACTTTGGAGCTACAGCAAGGGGAGTCTCATACTCTCAATCTCTTTACTTTGTTTTTGTCTTGCTTGTTTTATTTCTCGTTAGCTTATTTTTCTTGTTGCAAAATTTTAAAACCCAAAAAAATTAGTGTAGTCTTTATTTTCGTTTTGTTAGTATGCTTAGTTATTTACTTGTTCTCAATGGTTAACTTCTTTGAAACTAGATCTTATTGGCAAGGCGGGTTCACAGAGGAACAAAAAGAATATTATAAGGAATACCGCTTGTCTCAAAAAGGGATACATTTATGGAAAATAATAAATCAACTGAACAATTATGCTAGAGACTTGTGCTTTAAATATGACATATCTTATTGTTGTGATGAATCTTTATGTTGTTTGAATTTTGAACACCTTCCTTTCCAATGTGCTTGCAATGATACTGAAATCTTAGCATCTTATGCTAAGGGAAACTATGATTTTTATGATGTGGAACAAATAGAAGAATTTGTTGTTTGGAAGGGTGCTTATGAAATTACTTCTTTGCTTGAAAATGTTGATGATGCTCCTTATAAATCTGAATGTTTTGCTATACTTAAATATTGCATGGGTAATTACAAAGATGATAATGCTTATATTACTGAATATCTTAAGGGTTTATCTCCCCCAGAGGAAGAGACTAATGCCATGCAGGAGCCTATGGAAGAAGAAATTGCTGAAATTGGAAGCTCATTAGATGAAAAAGAGGAGGAGAGAGATGGAGAAAAGGAGGAAGAATGGAGTAGCTACCCATCTTTACCTTCTAATGAGAGTAACTCTCTAACTCATACATTATTTAATTGTCCTCCTTCCTCACAAAAGGAGAATGAATGCTATGATCCCATTGATTCATTTGAAACATCCCTTTTTTATAAAAATGATCTTGTTATATATGTTAATCCGTGCTATATTGATAAATCTTATGATAATCCAATATTTAATACAACCATTGAGATGCATGATAATGAGGAGTTGTGCTTAGAAAGTTTCTATGATGAATCTCTTGATGATGGTCCTATATTACTTGATGATAAAAATTATGATGCTATTGAAAGTGGGTTAGATCCCACTATTTTTGAGATGGACCGAAATTATGTGCTTGTAGATCATGAAAAGCCTATTTTAAGTGATAGATATATTGTTGTGTCTATTCGTGATGCTACTGAAAATTATTATGAGAGTGGAAAATATGGTTGGACGAGCTTTCATTTTACTAAAACACCTCTCTCTATGTTGCTATTGTTTTACCTTCCTATGCTAGAAGCTTTATGCTTCATTGATTTATTTTCTTACAAGATGCCTATGCATAGGAAGAGGGCTAGACTTAAATGTATTTGATATTTGCTTCATGATGCTCTCTTGTGCGTTTCAACTCTTATTCTTATGTGAGCGTCATTGAAATTACTGGGCCTAGCTAAAAGGCGTTAAAGAAAAGCGCTTGTTGGGAGGCAAACCATATTTTATTTTCAGTTTTCTTTTTGATTTTCTTGAGTCATGAAGTTATTACCTCTGTGGCAACTTCATTGTATCTTTTTCTTTTGGTTTTTTGTGCCAAGTTTAGCCTCTAATGCATTGAAAGTGCGAGGTATTGTGTTGCTGTCCAAAAACAGATTCTGTGCGCCTATTGCACGAAAATCCTAAAATCGCCAGAATTTTATATTTTCTGATAATTTTTGAAAGCAAGACTGATGCTTTTTTCTATCTTTCGTTAGTTTTAAGTTTTTTTATTTGAGCTGCAGAAGTGCCTCGGAAAATTCGATCTTTACAGACTGTTCAGATTTTGACAAATTCTGCTTTTATTTTGCATTTGTCTCTTTACCATCGTCATATGTGATACTCTAGGGGTGGAGTGCCATATTGCGGCTTAGTAAACTGTAGCTAATGTCTAATAAAGTTGGTTTGCAATTTGTCATGACTTGAACACGTGTGCATTTTAATTTATGAGCACTAACCCTCTAATCGAATTATGAGAAGTTTTGTGTGAAGGGAATTTTTAAGTTCCAAAGGAGAGGAATATGAAGAAATTGAGGATGGATCAAAGCTCAAGCTTGGGGATGCCCCCATGGCACCCCCCTCTGAATATCAAGAACTATGAAGAGTCAAAGCTTGGGGATGCCCAAGGCATCCCCTCATTTTCATCGACTATCATAAGGTCGTCTTCGTCGAACTTCGTTTTTATCACTTTACATATTATGAGCTATGCTTGGAGCGTCTTTTTACATTCAGTTTTATTTGTTTGTTTTCTGGTCAAATCTTTGTTGGATCCTAGCTTTATTTGTGTAGGAGAGAGACACGCTCTGCTTTTTCGTTTGAATACTCCTTTGCTTCGCTTATATCTTTTTGAGTATTCTTAGCTACTTTCTGTTTTCTAGTAAGCTCTCGCTTTTAGCTTTTATCTTGTTTAGAGCTGCTAGTTGTTAAGTTAAACTCTCTTGTTCTTCACTTATATTTTTTGGAGAGTTGTTTTGGTTGCTTGGTTAATGTGTTAGATCGGAAAAATGCTATGCATGTGGCAGTAGTATGAAATAGAAAAAACCTGCATAGTCTTGTAGATCACTATGTGGATAATTTGATACTCTTCAATTGTTTTGAGGCACTAAAATAACTAATGGTTAAAATGTGTTGGTTAATGGTGTTAGAGCTGATTAGTGGAGAGGTGTTATTAAAGCATGGAGCTGTACTTTTCTAAACTAAACAACCTAAGTCAACAAATCTAATGTGTCATGAATTCTACTAAGTTGAAAATAAGTCCCTAGTGGGTAGTTACTGCAACGGTCGGGGAAGCCAACGGGGCACTTGTGTCGCCACCACGATCCCTCTCGGGGTGTCTCTAACCATTTGTGGAATATTGAAACTGCTAGTTGTTTGCAATATACGAAATGCATTGTGAGCTTTGGTTTTTGGCACTTCCACTTCCATATTTGGCTAGCCTCTTCGGTACTGCGCAATGCCCTCTCTCACATTGAGATTGGTGCATACTTCGCGAGTACATCCAACTCCGTGGGAGAACTTCATCGTGTTCTCCTACACATAAGCCAACTATCTTCCTCAAAACAGCCACCATACCTACCTACCACGGCATTTCCATAGCCGTTCCGAGATACATTGCCATGCAACATCCATCATTACATTATGACTTGATGTCATTCTTCATTGCCATATAGTTTGCTTGATCATTTGAGTTAGTGTGCAGCGTGGCTTGCCACATGTTCTACATTTTTCCACACTACGCTCGATCGTGCATATCTTCCTTTATACATCGCTTACACCCGTTGTATGTGAACGTAGAATCTATCACACCCGATCATCACGTGGTGCTTCAAAACGACGAACTTTGGCAACGGTGCATACTAGGGGAGAACACTTCTTGATATTAACGTGAGAGATCACCTTATCATGCTACCGTCGAGATCGTATCTAAGCAAAACCATAAGGTGCATAAAAGGATTAACATCACATGCAATTCATAATTTTGTGACATGGTATAGCCTTTTCTTGTGCCTTTGATCTCCATCTCCAAAGCACCGGCATGATCTCCATCATCACCAGCTCGTGGCGCCACCACCATGATTGCCTCCACCTACTATTGCAACTACTACTATGGCTACCTTAGCAATAAAGTAAAGCAATTACATGGCGTTTAAAGTGACACACAGATCATACAATAAATACGAGACAACCATAAGGCTCCTGCCGATTGCGTACTCATCGACACACAAGTCGTGAAAATTACAAAACATGATCATTGCATATATCACATAATCACATCTTGGGCTATACCACATCACAAACCCTGCAAAAACAAGTTAGACATCCTCTACTTTGTTTATGCAATTTTACGTGGCTTCTAATGGGTCATTAGATAGAACCGTTCTAATCTATGCAAAGCCACAACGGTGATAAAATAGTTGCTTATTTACTCATCCTTTTGAAAGGCCTTCCATTGAAAATTGCAACTTCACTAGAGCAAGAGAAACAGACACCCGCCAGCCGCTTATGCAATACAAGTTGCATGTCAGTCGTGGAACCGGTCTCTCATGCGTGGACGAGTAAGGTTGGTCCGGGCCGCTTCAATCTCACAATACCGCAAAGATGCAAAGTGCACGCTAGAAGGTAGCAACATAAAATATCAACGCCCACAACACTTGTGTCTAATCGCACCAACATCTACGAATAGATCTAGGCTCTGATACCACTGTAGGGTCGCAGCATAGGAAACAAAAAATTTCCTACACAAAGATGGCGGAATAAACCCAACACGAGATCTGATCTACGAGAGGTTGGTAGCAAGAAGGAGATCGAATCTCACCCTCGAAGAAAACCGTGAGCGTTTTGTCGAGGCAGGGGTTGGTAGTCGATCCCCGCAACTAGACTCGTCTAGTCGCGAGGAGATGTATTATCCAAGCGCTGCACGAGCAACGCCTCCGAGAGATCCACACGTATAGCTCGATGAAGACTCCACGTTCTTGATCCCGCATGAGGTGGTGGAGAGGCTCGCGAGATCAGCAGCACAACGACGGTGGTGTGGTGGTTATGGTGGAGATCCGACAGGGCTTCGCCAAGCGTCTGCGGAGGGAGAGGAGGATGAGGTGGCGCGGCTAGGGAGGAGATGGGGGGGGGGGCGGCTAGGGCACCAAGGGGGTTGCGACAGCCCTCCCCTTGCCCCTCCTTATATAGGCGGCTAGGGGGGCTGCGCCCCTTGCTCCCTAGGGCTGGCGGCTGGGGAGGCTTGGTCCCCAAGCCAGCCCCCCTAGGGTTTTGGCCGGCCCCCCACTTGGGCTTTTAGCCCTAGCCCGCATGGGCCCTTTGGGGCCAGGTGGTGCGGCTGGCCCTTTAGGCCAGTCCATCACCCTTTATCCCATGTGGGCCCCATACTCCTATGGGCCCCACTTCTATACCCCTCTAGAACCTTCTAGAATATTCCGGTACTTTACCGATAAATTCCCGAACCTTTTCGAAACCTCCGGAAACCACTTTCCTTATATGAATCTTATTCTCCGGACCACTCCGGAACTCCTCGTGACGTCCGGGAGGCTATCCGGGACTCTGAATCAATATTCTTTCTCACCATTATTTATCTCGAACCCTAACTACATCGAACGTTAAGTGTGTGACTCTGCTGGTTCGTGAATATGTCATATTAATAGCGGGACCGGGATGCCCATATTAATTCCTACATATTCGACGAAGTACTTTACCAGTCAAACCACAATGTCCGGGATTCAATTAATCCATATACGATTACTTTTTTTTCACGATATATTACTTGTCCGAGATTCAATCCACCGATATCTCCATATCTGATTAATCTCGTTCCCGACAAGTTCTCTTTACTCGTTCCCATAGAATAGGATCCCTTATGACTAGCTACTTAGTCATATGCTTGCAAGCGTTTGGATACTATACTACCGAGAGGGCCCAGAGATATCTATCCAACTGTTGGATGAACAAATCCCAGTCTCGATTCATGCCACCCAACAACCTATCATCGAAGAACCTGAAAGCCACCTTTATAATCACCCAGTTACGAAGTGACGTTTGATGTCAACAAAGCATTCCTCCGGTAAACGGGAGTGACATAATCTCATGGTCTAAGGAAACTATACTTGGCATATACAAAAGCGTTGACAATGAAACTGTATGACACGATCAATTGCAACTCTTTTATTATTGGGTCTTGTCCATCACATCATTACTCCTAATGAGATGACTCCGTTATCAAGTGACTATAACAAGTCCATGGTTAGGAAATTCTAACCATCTCTTGACTCTTTTTTGGTCATAGCCCCGGCGGCAGAAGGGCGTGGCCGCCGGGACTATGCCCGGGGGCTACTTTCGCAACAGTGGAACATAGGGTTCCCCTGATGCGGTCAAAGTGGGTCCATCGCACATGGGCCCACCAAGGAGGCACTCAAGGCCAAGGCTCAAGACTGGCAGATGGGCCCTCCCATCTGCCCCGCGGCGTCCCGACGCGTGCGACACCGACAACCAAGGCCAAGGACTCGGGGACCCTCCGGGGCCCCACTCGACCCGGAAGCAGGCACGGAGGTCCCGGGGACCCGACGCCCGGTAGGAGGCCAGGCTCATTCCCGGGAACCAACCTCCAGTGCGCGAAGAGGATAAGCTTGCCAGCTCTGGCTGGAAGCTCCTAGGAGACTTGGGCGCCAAGAAGATGGAGGCACCAAAGGGGGGTAGAGGTAGAAAAGCTGTCAGCCCCTGTCCGCCCTCTCAGGAAAAGGTGGGCGGCCTCACCTGCCCCCTCTGAAAACAATACTTGGACGAGAAGAGGCCACGTCGCCTCCTAAAGAGAACCCGGAGGGGTTTTCCCGCCAAAACCCCTCCGGCCCCAAGGGTGCACCTGTGGTATACCCTTGGCCTATAAAAGGAGGACCAAGGCACCCAAAGGGAAGGAGGAACAAGTCCAGAAGGGAAGGAGGCTAGGCTAGGTAGCGCACAAGTCCCAGAGTAGCTTAGGCGAGAGGTGATCTCCTCAGGGTCAGGATCTGCTCGTCTTCAACCTCTAGCCAACACCTCCCGGGTTCTCACCTGCAACTACCCTTGTAAAGCTACACCATGATACACCTCTCAATCCAGACATGCAGGAGTAGGGTTATTAGCCTCCGGGCGGCCCGAACTTGGGTAAACTCCTTGTGTCTCTGTGATGCTTGCTAGTACGTAGATCTAGAGTGCCGAGCGAATCCCCCGGGTGGAAGAAGTTCTTCGGCCTCCTCTGCGCCCCATACCGAACCTAAAAAGGGGGTATCCTTTACTCCCGGTGTCCGTGATCCAAGACACGACACTGCGGGTTCGTGAATATGTCATATTAATAGCGGGACCGGGATGCCCATATTAATTCCTACATATTCGACGAAGTACTTTACCAGTCGAACCACAATGTCCGGGATTCAATTAATCCATGTACGATTCCTTTTGTTTCATGATATATTACTTGTCCGAGATTCAATCCACCGATATGTCCATATCTGATTAATCTCGTTCCCGACAAGTTCTCTTTACTCGTTCCCATAGAATAGGATCCCTTATGACTAGCTACTTAGTCATATGCTTGCAAGCGTTTGGATACTATACTACCGAGAGGGCCCAGAGATATCTATCCAACTGTTGGATGAACAAATCCCAGTCTCGATTCATGCCACCCAACAACCTATCATCGAAGAACCTGAAAGCCACCTTTATAATCACCCAGTTACGAAGTGATGTTTGATGTCCACAAAGCACTCCTCCGATAAGCGGGAGTAACATAATCTCATGGTTTAAGGAAACTATATTTGACATCTATTTAATTTGAGTCTTGTCCATCATATCATCTCCCATGATACAAACTTCGTTTATCAAGTGATTCATAAGTCCATGATTAGGAAACGTCTAATCATCACTTTGATCAAACGAACTAGTCACAAGAGGAAAGACTAGGGACACATTACCATTTATTTTCCACACATGTATTTGTTTCCGATTAATACAATTCTAGCATTGATATAAACATATACCATGAATGGGAAATATGATAATCAATAACCTTTATTATTGCCTCTTGGGCATATTCCCAACAAGCAGCCAGTCGTCCGCATCCAACGGCTCTCTAGCTTCAGAGAAAGTCGGTGGCTGGGAGCGCAAGAACTCCGTGAGGGTGTTGCAGTCAGTGTTCATGCGTGCACCCAGCTGCACCAACTGCTCGAGCAGATGCTCATTGCGCAGTCGGTTCTCTTCGATGGCCATCAGAACCTCCGCCATTGAGGGTGGCGGCGGTGGCTCAGGATCGCCCTGGTTACCAAGACGGGCAGGAGGCATTCTGAAGATTTGAACAAGGACACAGTTAGTATCTAACTCCGAATATTTAGGATAGAGCATTAGTGTCCCTCCCGATACAGAGATTTAAGATGGCACTAACACCAAGAAACAGAACAAAACAACCACGTGTGACAACATGTCAACGCAGCGGTAGCAAACAGAAACAAGGACTCGAAACACACATTGGACGGTAAGAACCCAACCCCGAGAACCTAAAACCTTGACACAACTGTTAAAACAAATAGAGGTAAGACAACTCAAAGATGGAGCGAGTTGGGTAAGGAGTAAAAAGAATCCTAAGATGGTTTTCACAACTCATTTTTAGGTTATAAATAATTTTCACGAACACTAGACTCGACATCGACCAATAGAAGGGTTTCCTACAGGCAGTCCTGCTCTGATACCAATTTGTAGCGCCTAGACCCCGGAATTATACAGAGATACTATGTAACCCACAGGCCATGCCACACAATCGAAGGTTACTGGGGTTACCACTCCTAGGCCAAAACCTTTGGCAGGCGTGCTCGGAATGGATCATCGGCAACGCAACACCTCGATCATGCCATGAACACTGACATAGCTATCAATGCATAATAGAGAGATCAAGACCGCGGAACATCTGGCACATCACAGACTCTATGACACAAAGAGATCATATAGCAACTCACATAATGAGAAAGATATCAAAATACACATCAGAGGTCACATACCCAACATTACAACAAGCGGAAGCAAATTTAGTTGTCTAAACAACAAGATCCAAATTATAGCCTAAGAGGCCTACAATAACAATCTCAGCCAGCCTGTTCCGTGACGTCCCAAGCTGCCACCTGGGAACCCCAGACTACTCGTCAATGTCAACAAAGAACCCACCTTCCTGTTCGGTGATGTCCTCCTCTGAAACAATTAATAATCAACAAAGAGAGACTGAGTACGACATACTCGCAAGTTTAGTAGGGCGATATAGGCCCAATGATGATTGGCTCTAAAGCTGTATAATAGTTGTTTTGCATAAAGCTAGTTTTCCTCTTAAAAGACATAAATGACTCATGGCATCGACTACTCACAAGGTTTTTCACAAAGGGGATAAGATAATAAACTTTTATCTTCGGTTCACATTGAACCCATAGTAGCCATTTCTCACCACTCGTCTCCACCAAGGCACTCCCTCGAATCACCCTCGAGTAAATGAACCTTTTCACATGTTGTTAAGTTGCAACCTCTAGTTGCCAAGTTTTAATTAAGTTTATGTTTTCTATGATCTTATCGTCCATTCCCAAGTCGTCCATAACCGTGGACACGGCTTTTCGAAAAGATTAAACCCTGCAGGGGTGTACTAATTTACCCATTGGTACCATCCGGCTCACCTGATTGGCTCTCTTTCGGGGAAAGCCGGCGAGTGGGCACGGTTAGACCTTTACCTTGCATGAAGCTTACTCAAGGATCATCAGTGTGCGGAAGGACAGGTTCAGCGCCTCCAACGCCCTGCCCCGCGGCCACATCCTAAACACCACCGTCCTCATCGAGCTCTTTTCCACCCACACACTCACACGCAAATGGAAAGCTCAAACAAGAGGACCCTTGACAAGCCCCTCACAAGTTATTCGGCCAGTAAGGAGCCCATACTCCCACCAATGGAAGCACGCTCGTCTTGGTTCAAGAGGTAAAGAACTCGCACCTAGGAGCAAGAATGAGGCAAAACACCATCTCGATGACAACTCATCCAAACCTTTTAAGCATTTTAATCAAGGACCACAAGTATCCACCATGTCCGAACATTCCATCAATTGTCATAATCATGGAAAATAATCACCGGACAAAATAAGCATTTGACTAAGCATGGCTAAGCATAGCTAAGCATATATACAATAGTTATATCTTTACTCAGGCCAACACATCAAACCTATGGTTGATAGGAGGGGAAACATGTATTGGTTTAGGGAACATGCATTTCATAGGATACTCTAGCATTGGCCAAAAGTTGACATTGGAATCGAATGCAATATTATCATGGATAAGATACTTGTAAAACCATAGGATGCTATATGCCAAGAAGGTTAGGTTATCTCTTGCCTTGCTGATAGTGCTGATTGCGCGGATCGTCGAGTTATTGTGGTGGAACCTTGACTCCTGAATCACCTGATTGCACACTCATGATGATATGTCAAGTTTATGCACTGATATCATCATTAAATTTAGCTAACAATTTTAAATGGAGCGTCAAAATAATTGGTGCCATTAGTTGGTAACGAACCACATGTTTAATTTAATGTCCACATTGCTTATTAGAGATTACAGTACTAAAATGTGGCTTAAATATGCATGAGGGTTATATTACTGGATAGATGTTAGTTCACTGAGCATTTTGGTATTTTAAACGCAATTTTCTGAGCAAAAATGAATATTCTGTGAATTTTGCAAGTTGCATTTTAAATCTGCCATTTTACCTAATTTTTATAAACAGCACGAAAAATTAATTATGCAACCTTCTAAATGACATAAACTTGTAGTTCATAAATTGCTGAACAATTTGATAGCTCATTCATAATTTGGGATAATTATTTCTCAAGTTATACATTTTCCAAATTTTGATTATAATCTGCCATTTTAGTTATTTCAGTTTAACGCAAATTAGAATATTCATTTTAACATGTAAAAAGAACTAACAAGTAGATATCATTTCCCTGAACATTTTGAGACCTTAAATGTAATTTTTGGAGCAAGTATGAAGAAGTTATGAATTTTCCTAGTTGGACTTTAATTCTGCCATTTTTTGTAATTATTTTAATAAGCAATAAAAGTATTTAGTTGGACATGACATTGATGATAAAAGAGAGAGTTTATTTTACTGAGCATTTTGACATATTGGTTGCATTTTTCAGAATTGTGGTTCAAAGATATTCCAAATCAAAGTTTGAATCAATTTCTTCTTTTCTTTATTTATTTCAGAAAAGCTGCCCGAAGCATTTTTTACCCAGGGCCAGCTAGCCATAGAGGATGGCGCGTGGGCCAGGTGCCACGCTGGCTGCCACGTTGGCGCTGCGGCCCACGGGTCGGTTTGACTGGGGACGAGGCCACGACCGGCGCGGCGCACGGCGGTGACCGACGGCGACGTCGAGCATGGCAACGATGATAGATGGAGATAGGGGAAGGGCTAAGGGGTGCCTTTGCCTCGGGGAGCTACGGCGCACTCGAATCGGGCAGCGCCGCTACTAAATGGTGGCCGGAGTTAACCCTAACGATGGCGGCGGGCGGCGACCGACGGCGAGCTACGGGGACGGCGAAATCTAGAGGGAGGGGAGGACGGTGAAGATGCCCGGGAGGCTCGCATGCTCACCCTGGTGGTGATGTCGCACACGGCGAGGCCGGAGAGGCCCGGAGACGGCGGCGATTGAGCTCGTGGACGGCGGCCGGGGGCGAGGGATAAGCGGACGGTGCCGACGATTCCCGGCTCGTTTCTTCGATCCCGGGCACGAGGACGACGAGAATGATTAGGCGGAGCAGATGGCACGGTCGTCTCACTCCGGGGAAGCTTCAGTCTACGGCGATGCGGCGGTGCGCGCGGACGGCATCGGGCTCGATTAGGGTTAGGGTTTGTGGAGCGGGGGGGGGGGGGGGGGGGGGGGGGGGGGGGGGGGGGGGGGGGGGGAATGAGGGGGAGAGAGAGCAGGGCAACGCGGCGGCCTTCTTATCCACCCGGGGGAGCGCGGCAGTGTCGAGCTGGTGCGGGGCGGCGACGCGCGGGAGCGAGCTCGGTCGCTACAACGGCGAGCTACATGAGAAGAAAGATGGTGGTTTTGCGCTTAGCCCCTGGCTCCATTAAAAGTTATGACAAACTGGTCCAGCAATCCAGTACGATTTAAATTGGGCACTTAAACATTTTATAAATCTGGAAAAATTCACATAGCAAGCCCTTACAATAAGTTGTCATAAAAATTTAAGCCCATTTGGAAAATATTTATGTGTAACTTATTTTAGAAATTCTCACAGGCATTTTGGGGTTCCTTTAATTTATTAAAGATTGAAAGTCGAATTTCCCTTGCAACATTCATAATTGAAATTATGGAGACTTCCTGGACAAATATGATAGTTCAAATTTGAAATTTGTTTATCCAACAACATTCACCATCCTTGATTTAATAGTTAGGCCAAAGCATATTTCAGGTTAAGCCAATTTAAGTAGGATGCCATGATGCAATATGAAATGCAAAAAGTGAAAATGGTTCAAATTTTACAGTACCAAACTGGGGCTGTTACAATTTTCAGGTGTGGCTGATCTGACAAATCAGTTGCTAAGGCTTATAAATATTCTTTGGCTCCCCTTGTGTCGAATCAACAAATTTGGGTTTTAATTCCCTCGAAGACTGTTGCGATTCCCTATACTTTTGGGTCATCAAAGTGACATAAAGTAACAGAACCATGAGTGTGGGAAAGTGGTGGAAGGCGTGGCGGAATTGTCCATAATTAATTAGTGAAACTACTCGGTTCATTGTCTTCGATGCAGTTTTCTATGTGGGAGGCAAAGCATACACGTTCTCAACTACTTGTAATTACATGTACTATATGATTGGAACATTAGCAAGCATCCGCAAACTATAACATTCAATAAGGTAGAAAAAACCAACCATAGCATTAAGATCATAAGGTCCTCTTTATCCCATATAATGTCAAAAACCAGGATGGGGCTTAGGTTTCTGTCACTCCAGCAGCCCTACCCCCCGGCCTCCTTCACATACTTCAAACCCTATGATGTGGTCCACGCGGTGTAAGTATATAATGGGCACCATAGGACTGTACCATATCAACNACGTCGATCGCGGGGGTGCCATGCACGTCGATCACCGGGGTGCCATGCACGTCGATCACAGGTGACGGAGAAGCGGCGGCCTCGGTGGTGTCCTGTACAGAAGAGGAACTGCCTGGAATAGGCATGTCAGTGGACAAATAAGACAGGTCATATTTGCGCATAGTGGTACTCATAACCGGTTCATCGGAAGGATAGGATAGCGCTTGGTGGGACAAAAATGCCTCGCCAATGACCTAGGAATGGCGACTCCACCCCCACCTCCCACCCCGTGACCTAACGCCGGCGATCTCTCATCTCCGGCCTCCAAACCCCAAACCCTTCCGATCACCTTCCTCCCCACCCACCAAAACCCTACTTCCCATCTGTCTTTCATGGCATCTTCACCCCCTTGGCGTTGGAAGGTGTCTTTCGCGTCTACCAAGGATCTGGATCGTGGCACGTTCAAAGATCAAAATGGTTTTTTGGATCTCTGGATTTCTGGTGACAAGGAATGGATGGTTCTCAAGAATGCCAAGAATGCCCCAATCATTGGTAAACATCTGAATCCTTTGAGGTGGTAAGCCCTAGATCCAACACCTCTTTCCCTGGTTATGTTGTGTCGGTTATTTCATGTCTGCTGTCACCTACGGGATCTCTATCCTTCACGGCGTCTTCTTCTGCTCGTGAGCCTTTGGATCCTTTCTCGGATCCGGATTCTATTGCACATCTTCTGGATTTCACCCCGGGTCATGCGATCAGGGTAAAAGTGCGGCAGCTTTTCTCATCTGCAGTAAACCCTATCTCTAGATCCACCTTTTTTCCTGGTGGTATCTTTTAGCCGCACTTCTTTCAGATTGACCGAGCTCAATGCTAGTCTGGCACTCTCTGCTTGTTTGGGTGTCTCCTATGATGAAATTGGGATTTCAAATCTTACTGGTCGAGTTTTCAAATTCTCAGTCAGTTCAAAAGCTGTGGGCTTCTTCATTACCAATTTGAGATCTTATACTTGCAAAATGTTTGAGTGCTTTTTTCATCTATGGGGCTATGGTGGTCCAAATTGGTTGAGGGAGGAAAAGCTTTACTATGCTGAATTGGATGCTGAATGGACTGAGGTCAATAGAAAGAAGTCTGGTTCTGGTCGCCACGTTACAAGAGATGTCTTAGTAAAACATGCCTTCCGATCCATCAAGAATACCCTCAAGGCACATTCTTTTGTTGATCAGAGTTCATATGTGCAGCGAAATACTTTGGTCTCCAGACCTAATGGGAAATAGGCTTATTGTCCCAAAGTTCAGCTCTCTTCTATGGCCAAGGATGTGATCAGGGACCAACCTGAAGTTATACAATTTGGCTCTCTGCCTGCTGTAGTTCTGGCGGGATCTTCGGGCTCAAAAGTTGTTTCCGATGGGCTTGTTACCAAGAATGTAAATGGGCCGGCCTCCTCTGGTTTAGCACCTAGTGACTCTGGTAAATCTGGTCATGATCAAGCTTTCGAGGACTTAATTGACAGTATGGCGCTTCAAGTTTGGTCGTGCAACAGATGTTTAAGTTTTGAACACCAAACTGTTTTTTGCAAAGGAAGGATTCGGTGTTGGGCTTGTTTTAAATCTGGACACATTAAAAAAGATTGCCCAGGGGTAAATGGGTCTTTGCAGTGGGTTGCCAAGCAATCTACTACTCTGTCCCCGGCAAAAGGAATAAACAATTCTGTTTACCCAAGCGTCGCGGCAAAATCCCCAATCCCCTGCGAAAACCCTACCTCCTCTGCTCCTCCGCCAATTTCCAATCTAGCACCAATGGCGAACTTTCCGGTTGATCCAACTCGGTTTACGCCAGCAGGCATGGATGTCATGCAGCCCTGGGGAGATGATGAGCGTCCTGCAAGGATTTATGTCACTGCAACTGCTGCGCCGCAGAGAAGGCATGAGCAATGGGCGATTGCGCAACTCGAACCAAGGCCACCGGCAGAGGAGATTGATGGTTTTCTTGAGCAGATAGCGAATCATATCTTCAACAAGTACAATCTGGAGGTAATGAGTTTCGCTGAGAGTGCTGTCGGTCTTGGTCTCTATCGCCTTGCTAGTTCTGTTGCGAGAGATTTGCTGGTGGCGCAACATGCAGTTCCTTTTGGCAACGGGCGCATTCTCTCTTTCGCTAGGCATGATGCTGGAGATAATTTTAGATCAACTGTCTATACTAGGCTTGGTTGGATCATGTTGCTTAATTTTCCCATGACTACTGCAATGAGGACTTTCTGAGAAACATGGTTAGTAAGTTTGGCAAGATGCACTCTTGGCACAGGGACGACCCCTCACCCACTCGGACTCTGATTAAGCTCTCTTATGGAGGGGTTCGTGATATCCCTAAATCTATTATCGTGCGTGTGACTCAGAGATATGGTGGTGTGGTGGTTTCCTGGACAGTACCAGTATATACTGCAGAGTGAACAGGCTGATGCCATGCCTGGGGATGAATCCCCTGAGCCGCAGGATGGTAACCCTCATCCCTTCCATGGCCCTCCTGTTATTCCTTTGGATGATGCTTGGGTTCCACCAGTTAACAATGAAGCAGGTCATGGATGGGGGCTTTGGGATGCTGGTGCAGCAGGAGAAAACAATGTTGTGCAGCATGGATGGGGTGATGATGAGATGCAGCAGGACCAAGCCCCCCAGCAAGAACAACAACAGTCATCTTCGATAGTTTAGTTCACTGGAGATTCCATTGATTCTGAGAACTATGTTCAAGCAGAGGGACCAGAGCAGATTATGGATGTGATTATTCCTGGAGTTGAGGGCCCACTGATGGGACTTGTCCCTGCTGGTCATGCAATGCCTGGGGATCTTCAAGACCTTTAGCTGTTCAGGGTTTTGCTCCCTGACCCTGTTCTTGCTTGGAGTGAGTACCTGAGGTTCAACTGTGCCGGGTTACAGTTTGACAGAGGTTCCCTTTTCCTTTCGCAGATTTGTGGTCTTCTTGTGCCGGTTATAGATAAGAGGTTCTTTTCCTCTGTGTTTTCTCTGGATGAAGTTAATTCTGCAGCTGCTTCTGTGGTGTCTGTTGACCCTTCTGTGCCACCCAGGACTCCCAAGAAAAGAGGACGCAAACAGGTTGTGGTGTTGCCACCAGTTGCTAGTCGTCCCACTAGAAGCACAGTTCAATGTGGGGGTTTCAGATTGGTGCCCATGCAACAGTCCCCAGAACCAAGGAAAAGGCCAAGGTCGGCCAAGCCGAACAGCAGGGATGATCTAGTGCCTCCTTTCACTCCCTTACGTGTGCTTCAGTTGGCGGGAAGGGAATTAGAAATTGAGGAGAAGGAAATTTCGAAGGAGAAGCTTGAGGCCTCTTCTAGCAAGCCCAGGAGCCCATCTTCTTCCAATGATAATTAAGGCCAAATGTTTGGTGGGCCTTGTTGGCCTCTTTGAACTGGGTGTTGTTATTATTTTGCTAAAACTTATCATGCTGGTTGTGTTCTGGTACTATAATCTTTGGGTGCTTTTGGATGTCTCTGTTATGCTATTTTGTCTATCTGTGATGGACAAATGTCTTTTCTCACATATATCTGGTTTTTATGGATAATAATCATCAAACTCAGCTGAATTGGATTGTTTTTGACTGGAATGTGAGAGGTCTAAATGATAAAAATAAGAGACTTGCGGTGTACAATAAGATTGAGGAATGCCATGCTGCTGTGATTTGTCTACAGGAGACAAAGTGTCAGAATTTTGATCATTCCTTTGTCAGATCTTTTTGCCCCAAAAGATTTGATCAATTTGCTTTTTCCCCTTCTGAGGGTGCCTCTGGGGGTTTAATTGTTTTATGGAACATCTCTGTGTTCCATGGAAGTCTGGTTGAAGTTCATAGATCTGCCATTAAAATCATTTTCACTTCAGTGCATAATTCTGAAACCTGGACTCTAATTAATGTGTATGGGCCTTGTAAAGGAATTGAGAGGGACAACTTTGTTTCCTGGCTTTATAACCAACATATTCCTATTCATGAGAACTGGTTAATTGTGGGGGATTTCAACTTCATTAGGTCAGAGGATAACAGGAATAGTCCTGGAGCCGACTTGAATGATATTCTTTTATTTAATGATGTCATCAGCCATCTGGGATTAATTGAGCTTCCACTTAAGGGCAGGTCCTTCACATGGTCTAATATGCAGCAGGATCCACTTTTGGTGCAGTTAGACTGGTTTTTCACTTCTTGCCAATGGACTCTGTCTTATCCAAATTATACGGTTTTTTCCTCTGGCTAAAATTACTTCTGATCACCTTCCTCGTGTTATTAAAATTTCAACCTCTATTCCAAGGCCAAAATTTTCAGATTTGAGAATCACTGGGTACAGCAGCCTGGATTTATTGAGCTGGTTCAGGAAGTATGGAATAGACCTACTAAGTGTGCTTCCTAAGTGGGGACTATTTCGGCAAAATTAAAATCTTTGAGATATGAGTTGAAGAGATGGGGAAAGAGTTTGTCTGACATCAAAACTCTTATTTATAAGTGTAACATGGTTATTTTCTTCTTTGATCAGTTAGAGGATTTGAGAGTATTGAGTACCCCAGAATTTAACTTCAGGAATATTGTAAAGGTCCACATCAAGAAGTTGATACAGATTCAGTCTGATTATTGGAAACAGAGATGTACAATAAGGTGGGTTAAGCTGGGGGGGGGGGGGAGAACACTAAATTCTTCCATGCTAAAGCAACTGAGAGGCACAGACATAATGTTATTCCCTCTGTTATAGATAGCAATGGCAATATCTTGGAGGATCATCAAGATAAAGCTGCTGCTTTCTGGCATAGTTTCAAAGGAAGGATGGGAGTTACTTTTAGTACTAATGATCAAGTTGATCTTACAAGGTACTTGTCAGAAGTACCTGGTCTAGATAATCTTGCTGCTGCCTTTACTGATGAGGAGATTGATGGAATAGTAAAGTATCTCAAACCTGACAAAGCCCCTGGACCTGATGGGTTCACTGGTTTGTTTATCAAAAGGTGCTGGTCTATCATACAGAGTGATTTTAAGCAATTATGTGCTGACTTTCATGGTGGGAAGATTTCACTGGAAAACATTAATGGGTCCTATATCACTTTGGTTCCTAAGAAGCAGTCTCCTGAAACTGTTAATGATTTCAGGCCTATCTCTTTGACCAATACCTCCCTAAAATTTCTCACCAAGCTGGTGGCAAACAGGTTTCAATCTATCATCTCCAAATGCATTCATGATAACCAGTATGGCTTCATTAAATCAAGGACAATCCAGGACTGCATAGCATGGTGTTTTGAATATATTTTCTAGTGTAAACAATCAAGGAGAAAGGTGGTGGTTGTGAAAATTGATTTTGAGAAGGCCTTCGATACAATTGAGCATAAGTCCATTCTACAAATAATGGAATGCAAGGGGTTCCCCCCCATTGTGGTGTCCTGGGTCAAAGAGGTGCTTAGTTCTGGGACCTCCTCTGTTCTGCTCAATGGAGTACCTGGAAATAAATTTCATTGTAAGAGGGGAGTCAGACAGGGTGATCCTCTCTCCCCAATTCTATATGTACTGGGAGGAGATCTATTGCAGAGCATTGTTAATTTGGCTTTTGAGCAGGGAAGACTGAAATTGCCCATTCCTGTTGAAGGAAAGTTCCCTGTGGTACAGTATGCTGATGATACTTTAGTATTTTTACCAGCTGAATTAGATCAGCTTCAGATATTTAAAGAACTGCTTGATCTCTTTGCCTCCATTACTGGGCTCAAGGTGAATTACCACAAATCCTCCTTGGTGCCAATCAATATTTCTTCTGAGACGGCTGTGTCCCTAGCTGGTATTCTGGGATGCCAGATAGCTGATATGCCATTCCCTTATTTGGGTCTTCCTATGGGCACAACCAAACCGACAATGAAGGATTTTGCCCCCCCTAATAGACAGAGTGGAAAGGAGGTTATCTGCCACAGCTTCTGGTGGTTCCTTTGAGTGGTTCCTTCTGGTGGAGAGTGGAAAGGAGGAATTCTTATTATCATAATTCAGTGCCCCATGTAGTCACTTTGAGTGGTTCCTTCTGGTGGAGAGGGTTTTTTAGACTTGTAGACGAATGGAGGGCGATCACTAAGTGTGAACTGGGTGGTGGAAGCTCCATCCTGCTCTGGGATGATTTGTGGAGGGACAAGTTGTTATCTCACCAATTTCCAAGGCTTTATTCTTATGTCAAGGACAAGTTGATTTCGGTCAAAGAGTATCTGAGGCTCGAAAATCCAACTGCTGCATATTATTTGCCTCTTTCTGTGGAGGCTTATCAGGAATATATTGACATGACACAGTTGTTACAAGGTGTGGTTCCCAGTTAGTCTTCTGACAAATGGATCAGTTGTTTGGCAAATGGGAAATACACATCAAGTAGTTTCTACCAGTTCTATTTTTCTGGTATCACTACTCATATGCCCTCTTGTTGGATATGGAAGTCAAAGTGTATGTCCAAGCATAAGGTTTTTGCTTGGCTCATACTACATGACAGGATCAATACAAAGGATATGTTACTACGCAGGCATTGGAATGTCACAAACAATCATAATTGTGTGCTCTGCTCTCGGCACCAATATGAAGACTGGGTGCATCTATTCTTTCAATGTACTTTCAGCCAAAGAGTATGGTCATATTTGCAGATCAGCTGGCATGATGCTTCAATGGTGGAAAATTTGTTGATTGCAAAAAAGGGTTTTGAGGGGCCATGTTTTACTGAGATTGTTATTCTGGCTTGCTGGAATATTTGGAAGCAGAGGAATGGATACATTTTTAAGGAGACTTTGCCTACATTCAGAAGCTGACATAGTACTGATACCCCCCGAAAGATGCAATAGCTTTACCCCAAACATCGGAGTGAACTAACTCAAGAGGCATAGTAGAAACACGGTGAGAAGCAAGATAAGGCAATTGTCGACTTTTAGCACATTGACAAGCATCACAAACTGAAGTCTGATTATTGGAAGAACACTCTAAATCATTATCCCTAACAATGTTTTGAACTACATTATTGGTGGGTTGGCCAAGACGATGATGCCACTGGGCGGTGGTGACGCGGGTGCTGGAAGACGCTTGGCGGGAAGACGCGGATGATGCACGACCAAGCGGGATGGGATAGAGACCGCCATGACTTCTACCGCGAAGAAGAACTCTCCGTGTGGCCTTGTCCTTAACAAGGAAAAAAGAACGGTGAAATTCAATGAAAACATCATTGTCACAGACAAGACGAAAAACAGATAGAAGGTGTTTGCTAATATGCGGAACATGAAGGATATTCTTCAAGTGAAGAGATGAAACAGGTAATTTAGAGTGACCAATATGCGAAATAGACAAACCTGCAACATTTGCCACCTGCACTTGATCCTTCCCGTCATAGCGCTCGTGAACCTGAAGACGCTCGAGATCACTCGTTAAGTGATCGGTGGCACCCGTGTCCAGATGCCAGAATTGCTCGTTGGAGAAGGTTGATGTAGCGTTGCCGGTGCGCTGGTCCTGATCATAGCGCTTGCGGCAGTCACCAGCCTCGTGCCCCCAGTTTTTACAAATCTGACACTGGGGGCGCCTGCGGCGGTTGCGGCCGTTGCCGCCACCGTTACCTCCTCCATTGCGGCCATTGCCGCCGTTGCCGTCATTGCGTCGACGGTCCGGACCTCCTTGGCCACCGGTCCCCTGCCCGTAGCCTCCTTGGACAGGGCCGTGTTGCCCCTTTTGTTCACCACCCGCGGGGCGGCCGCCACCAGGAGAGCGATTGTCGTACGGGCGCCCGGAATTGGTAGAGTAGACCGGGCGCGACGCGAGATTTGCGGAGGATGACCAGTCCGCGGCCTCCACTTGTTGCTTCTGGAGGGACTCGAAGTTCAGGACCTGGGAGTAGAACATCCTGATCATGACGGGGACCCCGCAAATCCCATGCCGGCGGCGATGGGGTTGAAGTCACGGCCGAGCCCGCCCAGCATGATGTCGATGACCTCGTCATCGCGAAGAGGAGATCCAGCCGCGGCCAACGCATCGGCGAGGGATCTCACCTTCTGCATGTACTCGGCGGCGGGCTTGTCGTCCTTCCGGAGCCCTTGGATCTGCCGACGAAGAGCTCGGACGCCGGCGCTGTTCTCGGTGGTGTACATGGCGTCGACGGCGCTCCAGGCCGCCGCAGCCATGGTGCAGCCGATGAGCTGCGCTGAGATGTCCTCGTGCATCGAGGAGAGAAGATGGTCGAGGACCTTCTGGTCCAGGGTCCACCACTGCGTGTAGTCGGGGTTGGTGACGTCGACCGCAACATCGCCAGTTCCCTGCTTGATGGTAGCGGGCGGCGCCTTCGCCGACCCGTCGAGGAAACCATGGAGACGGGCGCCAGCGAGACTGGGAAGGCACAGAGCCTTCCACAACATGAAGTTACTGCCGTTGAGACGGACGACGATGGTGGGGAGCACGGACATCACCGTCGAGGCGGAAGGCGGCTCGATCACGGGGCCGACGATGGTGGTGGAGAGAGCCGGGGAGGTGGACAGCGTGAGCGCTGAAGTGGTGGTCATCGCGGCAGCAACGGCGGCAGCAGGTGAGTGCGGCGGTGGCTGCGGCGGAAAGCGGCGGCGCGGCTAGGGTTGTAGCGGCGCGGCGGCGGCGGCAGCGAAAGACAGGCCTAGGGTTAGGCTCTGATACCAAGTTAAAAACAAAGTGTTTAGGGTTTCCGTGGGGCAAAGCCTCTCCACGTCTCTCCTTTATATAATGATCAGCAGGGTTACATACGTACAATACGTGTACAAATACATGACAAGCTAGACCTATTTTAGCAAGCTTCGGGGCAGCTCCCGTGGCGGGGGGCGCGGCGGTCGCCGTCGTGGCTACCAGGTGCGTGCCCGCCCTCCGCCTCTTCTGCCCGACGTGGGTCGGGGCCGCGGCGAGAGGCGGAGCAGCGGCAGGAGGCGGAGCAGCGGCGGAAGCGGGGGCCGCGGCGGGAGGCGGAGCACCGGCGGCGGCGGGGGTCGGCGGTGACGGGAGGGTCTCCATGGCGGCGGGAGACGGCGGGGGCGCGGAGGCGGAGCCGCCGGCGGCGCGCGGGAGGAGGAGAACCGGGCGGAAAAATCCCTCCCGCGAAAAAGATGGGGAGGATACGGGTGGCCTGCTCCGTCGCCTCCCAACCCTCACTAGTACAGGTCGAGGAGCAAAACAAGGGTCGGCCCTGTAATTTTTTTTGCAGGTTTAGAGGTTTAGGGGCTCTGGTCTGCGTTAGTTTTCGGTCCGAATCCGTAAAAAACGGTTATTATAAGGGTTTGGCCCTTTTAAGGGCTCTGCTAGTGATGCTCTAACCAGTGACACCGGGGGTGGAGAACTCGAGGCAGCGAGTGGAATCGGGTGGCGACGATAGCTGAGAGAGTGGCAAGCTCTCGCGAGGCAAGGCCAGAGGGGTTTGCCCTTACTAAAAACAAGATTTTTTTTAGTAAGATTTTGCCATTTTTGAGTAACCCAGAATATAGAAACCATCATGTTCTATATCTAGGTTTTCTGTTCGATATATTAGTTAAAACTTGAATTTCGATTTTTTTTTTCAAAGTAAAGAAGTACAGTACGTAGACCTTGGGCTCCATTTGCACATTTCCATGTGCTCCACATGCTATATTCTTATACTCATCCACACACACTGTTCCAATAAGAGCACTATCAACTTATTCCAACACAAGTGAAACGGAACGCAATCGAACGAAGAAAATCTGCTTCACTCCTCCCTCCCGTCCTACCAAAACAACGGGATATTTTGACATCCCAGCGTGACGAACGGGAGAGACAGACGACGAGTGGCGGCGCGGCGGTGGTCAGAGCTAGCTACAGAACAGAACGTGTAGGTAGAGCACCAGCAGTACACACGGTGGTGGTTGCTTGCTTGTTATCTCTATCTGGTTCGCATCCATCACATCACATGAAACGGAGACCTGCATGCACTAATTGACGTGCAGAATAATCCGGCGTGTGGCCCACACCCGACGCGCCGTCTCGTGGGGTCGACGTGGCTTGCCTCGGGGCCAGGCCAGGCCACCATCTCGTCTGGGCGGCGGTGGCCATGCGACCGGCAGCGCGTGGCACGGCTCGTGCGATCGCAAGTCCAAGGTGGAGATGCACGAGAACGCGCGCGACAGAGCGTGAAAACTTTATGTTAGAGTTGACTGAAAGTGTAAATTCTCGAGCTTGAGATAGCCAAGTTCAATGCCTCATCATAGAATGACATTGAACAAAAGGTTAGAGTTGACTGAAAGTGTAAATATGTTTTTTTTAGGGGAATGCGTTGATTTGTGGAAATCCATATCGGGTAATGGGTGCAGATGACCC
Source organism: Puccinellia tenuiflora (assembly GCA_012064385.1). Classification (NCBI taxonomy): domain Eukaryota; kingdom Viridiplantae; phylum Streptophyta; class Magnoliopsida; order Poales; family Poaceae; genus Puccinellia; species Puccinellia tenuiflora. The sequence continues at coordinate 129,170 of QRDG01000162.1, read as the reverse complement.
AATGCCCAAAAACAATTTTCAGAATGTCAAAAAAAATAATTATGGATATACTTCAAGACATTTTATGTTAGAACAAGAAAATTCGTGAAGAAAAAACTTTTTTGTGACCTGTGCAAAAAAAGACAAATCCGAACGCTCCAAAATGACTTTGTACGAGATATTTTTTTTGTCTTTTTTGTATAGTTCACAAAAAATATCTTTTCACCGCGAAACTTTTTGTGCTAAAACAAAATGTCCTGAAGTATATCCAAATTTATTTTTGGATTATTTTGACATTTTAAAAAGTTTTAATTTTTTTAACACAATGGGTGCAGATACACCCCTGACCCGAAACGCCGTGTTCTTTTTTGATTTTGCCAATTCTCAGTTTCTCACCCGCCTCAGCGGCTGAAGTGGACCCGTTCGCTTACAAGCTTCCGGTTGCGACGGCCTTTCAACTCACGAATGACAGATCAGGCGGCCCACTTGTTGGAGCATTTGGAGCCCATGAGTAGCTATGCCAAGCCCGTTCGCGGGGGAATCCAAGTCCGTTCAACCCGCTGGTGGCACATGGCGAGGTGGCGACCGCCGGCGAGAGAGAAGAGGGAGCCCGATGTCAGCTGGCTGGTCGGGAGGCGCGACGCCTCCTACTCCCCACTGGCGCTGGCCTCTTCCTCTCCCAGCGCGCGCACCGTCCGCTCCCAAGCGTATGCTCTGCGCCGTGTGCGTCTAGGGTTTTCCAGATTCCAGTTCGTGTCTGCGCGCTCGATTGCTTGCTAGTTGCTAGCTGCTACTATTCGATTACTCGATCAAAAATCTGGCATCCATGAACCCTACCAGCTTTTGATTTGAAGGGCATTTTCGTCTAGGATCTCTCCCTTCAGAGATTTTTCATTTTCAGTGCCCCAATTTCCCCGGGCGGGGTTTGGATTTCTGAATAGACCTTTTCCTGTGTGTAGTAATTCGTGCATTGCATTGTGATCTAGTGGGATTATGAATTAGCAAGTGCCTTTATAAACATGTTTTAGTATACTGTATACGGCCTCTTATGCTGCGCTGTAAACATGTTTTTAGCACACCGTTTATTGGCCTTTGACTGTCCAAGCACCTCAGACACTGTATGTATAAAAATTATAAACATAAATGAACTTTTCCTGAAAAGTGCGAGGTTGCGGCAATTGTAACCATTAGTTTACGTCTTCAGGAAAGATACGTTTAATTGGACTGAAAACCTGCATGTTTGTAAGACATAATATGCCTGCTTCATGATCGCCAGCTTAGAACAGTATACTAATGCTACTATATATTTCACATTGCATGTGATGAACATATGATTGGGCCCCTGACATAAATGGCTGCACGTCATATGTATTGTAGTGTATGGTCTCAGTCACTCAGTAGTGGGCATTCGGTGTTTAAAATATTCTTCTGAGGTCTGAGAACATATATGCTGGTTTAAAAGAGAGGTATGTGACTATCCTTTTGGTAATGTATCATGGAACAATTAAAAAAAATGATATGCAACTTAGTTTCTAAAGATAGGGGCAGGCAATTAGTTCCTTCAAAGAACAGATATGCACTGCACTGGCCATGGCATATATCTTTCTCGATAGGGGCAGAGACAAGCCCGGGAACCCAGGGTGGCCGCCCAAGGTGTGGAGTTTTTTTTCCCGAGAAGTAATAGTGGTTTTAAGCCTGGCCCTGGGTGTTTCTTTCTCAGTTTCGCCCTTCCCACTCATATACTGGAATGACCCCGCCACGAGCTTGGTGAAATCCTGGTTCCGCCACTATTTCTGGAAGTGATAAATATTTACTAGCATGCATATATCTTCGTAAAGGAATTAGTCGTAACCTTTTTTTATAGAAATCAATTGCATATCTAGTTACTTTTGTTGGTACATTTTCATGCAGATAGATCCAGATGTGATGTTTGATGCCAGAAAGACGAGCAGATATGGTGTTGCAATTGTGGCTAGAGTGGGTGTCTGTTGTGGCATTAACAGGGTGATGCAATTGCGCCTAGAACAGCTGTTTTTTGTCTGTTGTGAAATTATTTGTACAGGGGTGCAATTAGTGCTCATGCATGCATGAAATAGGATTTCAAGTTTGTAACATTTCCAGATGCCAGCCATGTGTCATGCACCATTGCAAGATCAAATTCACCAGCATGCATTGGTTATATGAGATATCCTCGTGGCACCTGTGCACATAATGATTCCTAGTAGTAGAATTCTTGTTACGCATGGCATGGCAGCATACTATAAACCAGCGAAACTGTAACTGTTGCAGGTTATAAATAATGTAGCTGACCATGGAATTGCCTTAGACTTTTGCCTGCGGAATTATCTTAAAACAGCACATTACTTCACCGACACCATTGGTATGTTTTGACATGCCAAAGTTAGAACCCTTGAAATTCTAATTGCTGTAACTGAAGTATCGATATGTTTACCAATTAATAGGTGAATGGCTTGTTTGATTTGCTTTCAGATGAATACCAGGGCGATAAGTTTGAGCTTTACCTAACCTGGGTTGTCATTGGTCTCATTTCGCAATCCTGGCTTTGCCCCCAACCTGAGTTTGTTTTGGGGGAAGCCTGTTCAGCTCGGAATGGTTTTAGAAATGCCTAGGTTTACTCAAGACATAGCAAGTCTTTATCTATCTGGGTTACGACAAAAATGGTCCAACAACAAATATGGATACATCAATGCAAATTTCCCAACAAGGTAATATGGTATGCAGTTTCAGGCAGTAACAGTAGTCGACATGGGAGGCATGCTTGTGCCGTGCGTATGAGGTAGCGGGTCCATGCCGTGTGCCTATGTTTACTGACTGTGCGGCAAGGGAGAATTATGGTTGGTCTTGGTCTGTGTCAGATTATGTATTTTTTTGCCCACTCATTTGGTAAATGTCAGTGCACATTAAAATGGTTATTACAGTAGTACTGAATTGCTACCCCATTAGGGTTGGAGAGTGCTGATTGGCTATGGCCATAGGGTGTATATTGCCTGCGGTTTTAGTTTTTTTTATGGCATAGACTGTTTGAAATGGGTCGAGTCACGTTAAAGAGGGTGCAAAAAGCAACTACGATGAGAGAGAACAGATAGCATGACATGATTATAAGGGTCACACCTACATTGGAACCGAAGAAGCACAAGAGGACGAAGTAGTGATGAGGTTCAGATGTATTTCTAAAGTCAGTATATCTTGTTCAACGTCTGTGTTGAAAGTCCCAAAATAGAAGTCAACTTTGAATAAAAATTAGATGTACTCTACTCCTTAAATTCTCGTCTTCTTCTAACTTTATTTGCTATATAATGCCTATGTTTTGCCCTCAGTAAAGCTCTCACTCCAAAAGAAGGTATCAGATCCATCATAAACATTGATAGTTTTCCTTTGCTTACCATAGGGTCACACTGACCTGTGATGGAAAATCTTTCAGTCTTAGTTCTTGATCATGATCCAGTATCCCTGTTGACCATCTCCAAAACGCTTGCCAGATTCAACTTCAAAGGTGCGCATTTCAATTCCTAAGCATCAACATTTTGTGTTCTTTTTTCCTTCCATGTAAAAACGTGTTTTAAAGGGAGAATGAAAGATAATAGGTACATCATTTGGATCCAGTGCAAAGATGAGCAAGCTTTTGCATATTCTAGAAAAATTATCATTTGGATCTGCTATTACTGAATGACTACATCAAATATATACTATGTCAATCATTCAATAGGAAAATCTATGGCTAAGATCAACACAGACCTAAGATATTATTGTCTCAGATTTCATATGATAACAATTTCTTACGTATGCACAATTTCATTGGATCTTTGTTGCAATTGATAGAACAACTGCAGCAATTCATGGTATACTCTTAACAAGAAATATAACGAGCACCTGTTCGAAAAAGTTCCTTTGGCGCGTTGTGCTTCAGTGCCGTTGGATTACTGTGGTCGTGCACTGGTGCTCCAGCATGTGAGGCAGCTGATGTCACAGACGTATGTGATTCGGTCACGTGTGATATGTGTCACGCTGTTGCGTAGCCGTACTGTTAATCCTATGGTTCTGTTTTGCTTTCTTCTATTTCTGGACAAATCTCTTGATGTAGTTGAGCTCTCCCTTCTTTTGCGTAGAACAATATATTTATTTTTTTACACGGGGAGTTTTTTTCATTATACCGAAGTTACTTCTGTCTGAGTGGTCAAAATCCAATTTAGGGCATCTAAATTTGTATTTGCTCAAGAAATTCAAGTTATTTTTCAGAAATGGAGGAATTTATACGCTATATTAGTATCTGCTAGTTACTCTTATAAAAACTTCTATAAATGCTAATTGTTCCATTGTTTGTGTGCTTAAGTTGGCTGGCAGAGTTGGCACACATTTCTCTATATTAGGTTAAGAAAGATATTCATGAAACTAATTTAAAGGTTTTAGGCTTTGTTTCATTGATTAAGAGGAGGAACTGAGGTTCTTCTGACTACCATTCAATGGACCCCTTTTTTTGCGAACCATTCAATGGGCACCCGATATGTGCTATTCACGGTTCTACTATAAAAGACACGATTTGATGACCGTTAGCATCACGCATCTGATTGAACTTCGGATATTTCATATTCCGTACTGCCAGTGTACGGCTGTTTGGCGGGAAGTTTGGGTTTAGGGTTGCCCAGTGAGAACTTCTATACCTTTTGTCCATCGTGATGTGGACCAGTAATTAATGGTTGTATGGCCTGCTTGCATGCATATAGAACTTCTCATCAACGTAAGGCTTGGCGAGCTACGGCCCACATGGTTGCTTATCTGTCATTGTCATATGCGGAGCATTTCCATGGATATATGACATTTCTAAATAGAAAGGATGCAGATGCAGTTCCATATAGGAATTTAGGATATAGTGTTACTGTGTTACCCTTCCAAGCACCATTAGATTATGTTACATGTATGTGCTGAATATATTGCAAGATCTTTACAGTCTAAACAGAAATGCAGAGTTCATAATAGGATCTTGCTGCTAGAGTGCTGCTAGTTACTGTGTCGCCCTTCCAAGTGCTATTAGATTACCAAAGTGTTGGGGTTATTAGGTCAAACGAGAAGAGTATATGCCCAAATATCAAGTAGCTATAGCCTATATTAGTCCTTACAAGATACTTACTGCAATTGTACGAAATGCAGGTTAGGATAGTAGTGTAGCAATAGTTTAACATGTTAACACAGTTTCTTAATTTTTACTCTCCAAAGATTTGAGTCTAACTTTTATTGTTGCATAGTTCTGCCCTTCCAAACAGCAGCTGAAGCCCTAGATGCCATTGAAAAAGGGGTTAAGCTTGATTTGGTGGTAGCAGAAGTTCATCCTCGCAATACAGCCATGGACACTTTGGTGCTATTTCACTACATCGTGAATGCACTCGAAGTGCCTTTCGTCAGTAAGTACTTGTATTCGGAGCTGTATTGTTCTAAGAAAATTTCTGCCATCCAAAATCATTAATCTAAGTATATTGTTCCTTGGCTGCAGCAATGTGTGCTTATGATCATGTAGAGGCAGTCTCTGAACGTATGAAACTACGATCATGCTTCAGTGTGCTTAAGCCATTGGATACTGAAACCATCAATACTCTGATGCACAAAGCACTGCAACACAGGTCTAGAAGGGTGCTACCTGAAGGGTCAAGCGTTCGAAAGAAAACCCAAGGTAGAATGGATTCATCATCTACTAAAAATCACAGGTCTGATACTGAGGAGGATAAAGAGCCAGACGTGTTCAAAGCACATGGCTATCCAAAGAAGTTGGGGCGGTTCAGATGGAGCAGGCAGCTACATGAAAAGTTCTTGCAGGCTGTTGAAGTGCTTGGGGAGTGTAAGGCTATCTGCACTCGGCATAAATCAGTCATTTGTTATGTTTAATAGCTGAAAAATATAACCTTTTAGTGTTTTTTTGCTAACAGCTGCTACGCCTAGAAATATTCGTCGGCACATGAATGTCAAGAATTTGAATTTGACCTCGCACCACATAGCAAGCCACCTCCAGGTAGGTGATTGATTTAGTATATTTACAACTACCGTATGCAGTATTTCAATAGGCAGTACTTACCTTTTTTTGTTAACCTTGGTTTTTAAAGTAGACGAGACTTATCATAAGTAGTAGAAGCTCGCAACTTGTGCACTTCCGCTGTTGCGCATGCTAGTTAGTTTATACTGATTGAACTTATGGCATTTCAGCCTTCCATTTTTCTTTCATCATATGCAGTTGTATGCATTGCCGTTGGTCAGACAGCTGACAATCCCTCTCCCGTGGCCAATGACCATCGATTGCAGATGCCAACCTGACCCCCCCACACGAAAATGTTTAGTTTAGATGAAAGCTACTACCTACTTATCCATACATTTTATGAACCAGCAGAATGGTTGTCACTTGCCTTACTAATCTAGCAGAACCAGCTAATTGCAAGAGGTCTGCTCCCGGAAGACATCATTACACGATTCACAATGTTGCAGCTGTATGCCACCACTCACACATTACCTTGTCACTATTTTGTACCTGGCACGTTAAGTACCAGCAGCAGTGCTGCTTGGACAAATCTGGCTCGGAATCAGGTTTCGGATTCTGCAAGACTTTTTTACCGCAATAAATAAGTCAATACGGATACGGAGTGACCAAATAAATTGATGTTACCTGCAGAGGAGTCCATTTAGCAACTCATGTGCTCATTAGTAGACGGTGATTTGACAAAAGTAATACAGGAAAGAAAAATAGGCACCTAACGGAATAGCGGCAAACAACATAATAGTCAATTTTTTATGATTGGTTCAGTCTTGGTGGAAAAAATAAAACATTTCCCTTCTCTGCTATTTATTCTGTGTTACTTTTTATGCTGCTGCATTGTTCAATCAACTGGGTCATTCTCTGTGGCAACAAATTGCCTGAGTTCACAAAGAACTATTTGCACACTGTCAAAGAAACAAATAAGAAGACAATGTTCCTTTACTAAGAGCAGATCCACATAAAACTGTATTTAATATTGGACCTTCTAATTCACACCCCAGTAAATGTTCAAATAGTTATAGACAAACTTGCATGCTAAATACAATTGTCAAGATTCCATTTTAACAGGATAAACTTGGGAGGGAAAGAATGCATACACCCTGATGCTCGGCCGTGTCTCCCTTGTTATTCCTTTATTTTCCTGAACAAACACATGTACATGGATGTCTCATGTGTGTGTCAGTACTTAGTACTCTCTGTCTCTGCACGTCATGGAGATTAAGTTTGTATGTTGTCCTAGATCATATTTCAAATTTCTAATACATGCAACATCTCCAGTGACTATAATATTAGACTTGGGGTCTTAAGCAATGTCATAGCAGTATATATAGTCAACAAGTTTTAATCTCATTTAATTTACATGATAGTTATGCTGAAATGCTATTCATAATTTCTGCATTAGTTTCACTTTCTATACTGTGATGTGTGATCCCTGTCTTGAATATTCTGTTTTCTACTGTGATATAGAAACACCGGCTGCGAGAGCAGAAGTCAAAGCAAGAAGAGGAGGACTATAAACAGTATGCCAGCATGAAAAAATTATCTGACCTGATTACATCAGCGTACAAGGCAGACACTCCTAAACCCGTTAACCATTTGACAACCACAAAGACGCCAATGAGACATGGGGTTGCCTCTGGTACCTGGGATGAGTACCCTGGAGCCACTCATAAAGCCATTAATCATCTTACAACCGTACAGATGCAGATGAGACATGGGACTGCCTCTTCTATCTGGGATAAGTACCCTGGAACCACTCATAAACCCATTAATCATCTTACAACCCCACCGATGCAGATCAGACATGGGGCTGCCTCTTCTATCTGGGATAAGTTCCCTGGAAATCTATGGGCACAAGTGGAGGAAAGTTCAGCCAAATCAGAAGTTTTCAAGACTAACGCTCACAAGTCTGCAGTTTCTGAACATGGTACCAAGTCTGTGTGGGATAACTATGAGGAGAGCCTGCAGTACTACCATGAGAGCTGGCCGAAAAGGCTGACATACAGACGGAAGTTGCTGCCTGTGAAGAGCAAAGCTATTGACGGATGTATAGACATTGAAGATATATTCCCACCTGCTACTGGTGAAACGTGCTATGGTGCACCAGCAAGCGTACACCTGGAGAGATCCGGCGAAGACAGCATGATAACAAGCCTGCTTGAGCAAATGAAAGAAGATACCAGCCTTGCTGAAGCTGCAATCAACAATGCCAATCTGAAGAGCTTTACTCCACAGGCTTTTTATACCATGAACCAGGTGCACGCCGCAGTTAATCTACAGAAAGATACCATGAACCAGGTGAACACCGCAGTTGCTCCGCACGGAAATATCATGAATGGGGTGCATGCTGCAGCCATGGTCGCTGATGATGTGGTGGAGCTAGGGAACAATGACTTGCTTGATGGCGCAGGCAGCTCCCGCTCCACTGCAGAGAAGGCGCCGTCTGGTCCTCTTTGTAGCTGGGAAGAAGTGGGCTCACCATTTTGGATGAGCCAACCGGAAGGACAAGAGCAGCAAGGCCTCGGACAAGATGATCTGCTCCAGGTAGACGATGCTTGGAACCAGGTGCTCCAGCCAGCGATCCCGGCAAATGTAGGTGATGCTCCTGTGGCCCAGACGGGTGATGCGCCTGCTGTGGCTCAAGAACCCGCCACTGGAGATCCTTTATCTCTGGCGTATGATCCTGAGGATGAGTTTAGCATTGACGATGTGCCGATCTGGAGCCCTCAATTTGCAGACGACGACTACAGCATGCTGTTCTAGTCCAGGAGGAGAGGTAACTGAATAACTAATGGTAAAGATAAGATTGATGATTAGTAATAAAGAGTTAATGGGGGTCGGGAGGAAACCCCTGGAGAAATAAGTTACAGCTGCAGATAACTTGGCTCTGGCAAAGCATATTGTTGTATGCAGACATATCCAGTGCTTTGTGACACTGGTTAAACCTATTAATTGGCTATTTTGTTTCCAAATGTTTACATATTTTCTTCTTCTGTGATGCATTATGACCCGTAATTATGTATGTCTGTCAGTTCCTTCTAGTCAGTTTACACCAGGCTGCCAAGTTCATCCCTACCGAGCTCTCTCTATATATCCCTCTTTTTCAAAAAAATAAATAAAATCCATCTGTAGTTTGCAGACAAAATTCAGGATTTTTTAGGGCCTCTTCTTTTTTGGGGGTTGGGATTGCTTGTCTCGGCATGATAATTTTAGGATCTCTTTGGTTGAAAATAATTGCATATAATTTTTTTTTGGAGGATTCTGTTCCTTCGATTTCCCCCCACAAATCTTCTTGGGTTTCTAGGCCCGAAACCAAAACGAGTTCTCCGTTGAGTCCAGCCTAGATGTCAGCCAACAGGGTATAACTACAAAAAGGGTTCCCTTTATAAAGGGAACTTTATTAGCTCCTAAGCGCGCCACGTGGCAGTAGGGGAGAGTTTTTGTGGGTTTTTGTAACTTTATTAGCTCCTAAACGTGCCACGTGGCAGTAGGGGAGAGTAGGGGAGAGTTTTTGTGGGTTTTTGTAACTTTATTAGCTCTAAACGCGCCACGTGGCAGTAGGGGAGAGTTTTTGTGGGTTTTGTTTCTCACGCGCGGAGGTAGTACGTGCATTTTTTTTCGAGATTCGTTTTTTTCAAAAATAAAATATCTTTAGATCCGCTTATCCAAATTACAAATGATTTTCATATTTGAGATCCTCTCGTCGAGATCTTCAAATCTAGATCTCATATTGATATGTTTCGAGAACTTTTTTTTTACTTTCAAAACTAGTATGGTTGTGCTCCGTACATTCAAAACTAGTATGGTTCTTTGTACAGAACATGAAATTACAGAACAAAAAGTACGGATTATACAAAACAGAAAGTACAAAATATATTGATCAAGATGTACAGATTAGTATGAACAGGATGTACGAGTACACACTACCGGATGTACAAAACTGGAAATGAACAAAATTAGAGATATACAAGCTGAAAATGTACAAAACTGAAAATGTACAACCACATTGCTACCGGATGTACAAATTGTACATAACCGGATGTACAAAAAAAAAGTTTGACGAAACCTATCAACATGAGATCTAGTTTTGAAGATCTCGACGCGAGGAGCTCAAAAATAAAAACGGTTTGTAATTTGGATTAGCGGTTCTCAAGATATTTCAATTTTTAATCCCGATTTTGAAAAATAAAAGTGAAAACTAGCCCTCCCACCTCCCATTTTCTCTCTCATCCTTCCCACTTCAATCTAACTACGACACGTGGCGGACATGCAACAATCACAAGAACCACATTAAGGAGAATGTGACACTTGCCGCGACGAGAGTCATCGTTAGGTGACCTTTGCGAAGGGTTCCCTTTTTTAGAGATTACCCAGCCAACAGCGTCCCCCATTTGGTCCAGCGTATCCTTTTTTTTTGCCTATTTTTTTGGGCATTTCGATACATATTGCATACAGAAAACTTCTTTAACAAAATAGTACACACAAACATAGAATGTCCGGATGTACACCTATTTTTTCCCCAATTTTTTAACATTTTAAAATACGGTTAAAATGTATTTTCATAACGGATACATCTAGACTTATGAGACAAAACACTCCCACATGGACCTATAGTGTATAGGCGGTTCAACAATTTAGCTTTAATTTCCGGACTGCCAGCCAATACATAACTTAGAAAAGATCTCCAGCATGAAGAACAATAAGTTTATATTATTATATTTTTCTGGAAGATAATAGGAGAATTGCAATACTGCATAAAACTCATAAATAATAACTGAAACTTACACAAATTAACTATAAAAATATCATTGAATAAAAAGTAAGCAAAACTTCACATTTTTTCACACCCCCAATATTTTGGAGATTCATAAAATTATTTCTCATAGCCTTTTTATTGCACGGAAATTATTTCTCATTGCCAACACCTAATATTTGTGAGCTATGGTTAAGTTGTAACTTCAGAGACATTGGCACCGTCCATGACGTTGGCCTCCTTTCAGTGTTACACTACCATTTGCCAGCCTTAGAAGGTCAATGTCAAAGATTGTCGACGACTGTGCCGTTCATCCTTGGATGTTCGTTCTGCTAGCGAAAATGCCATATTCGGATTAGGTTTCTATATCAATAAAGAATATTTTGAATTTTCACACAATAAAGAATATGATTAGTATGAGAAACATCTCGAGGTTGAGATAGCCAAGTTCAATGGCTGAGAGGGTGACATTAAATAGAAGGTTCTGCTGACTGAAAATGTAAACACATGACTTTTTTTTGAGGGAAATGAGTTGCGGGCCTTGTGGCTTTATTTATAAAGCGGGATGAAAGTCCGTTTCGAAAAGGAAATTGAGTTTTTTTTGAGGGAAAAAAAAGGAAATTGAGTTGATTTTGCCAATTCTCACCCGCCTTAGCGGTTGAAGTGGGTAAGGCCATTGAGGGGACCCGTTCGCTTCCAAGCTGGCCTTTTAATTCATGAATGACAGATCAGGCGGCCCACTTATTGGAGCATTTGGAGCCCATAAGTAGCTAAGCGAAGCCCATCCGCGGGGGAATACAAGCAAATGTTTTTTTTCGTCTCCAGAGTCCCCCTCCGTGCGACGGCCGTTCAACCCGCTGGCCGCACATGGCGAGGCGGTGACTGCCGGCGAGAGAGAAGAGGGATCCCGAGGTCTGCTGGCTTGTCGGGAGGCGCGACGCCTCCTACTCCCCACTCTCGGTCGCCGCGATGCGCACCGCTGGCGCTGGCCTCTTCCTCTCCCAGCGCGCGCTCCGTCCGCTCCCAAGCGTATGCTCTGCGCCGTGAGCGTCTAGGGTTTTCCAGATTCCGGTCCGTGTGTGCGCGCTCGATTGTTTGCTAGTTGCTAGCTATTCGATTACTTGAAGAAAAATCTTGGCATCCATTTCACCGGCCTTTTCGTGTGTGTAGCAATTCGTGCATTTGTATTGTGAACTAGTGGGATTATGAATTAGCAAGTGCCTCTGTAAATCAGCAGATTGGCAACACAGTGCATATGTTCACGCACTTCACCGATTTTCAACCGTGCCACTGTATATCTGTAGGGAAACCATCCAGCAGTATGACTACACGCCAATTTATGACTGCAGTATAGCGATTTGCAAATGGGTTGCAGACTTGCATGCTCAATTGCTGGCCTGGCCTCATAAACCATTAGTCGCTCAAAAGGATCATACACACGATTAGACCTTGTAAATACTCGGTGTTGCATGCTGTAACAGGGGGAGAAGACCTGTTACTAGTATAGGGCCTTTTTTTATGGAGCCCTGTAAATATGTTTTTAGCACACCGCTTATTGGCCTTTGACTATCCAAGCACCTCAGACATTGTATGTGTAAAGTATAAACATAAATGAAATTTTCCTGAAAAGTGCGAGGTTCCGTCAATTGTAACCATTACTTTAGGTCTTCAGGAAAGATAGGTTTAATTGGACTGAAAACCTGCATGTTTGTAAGACATAATATGCCTGCTTCATGATTGCCAGCTTAGAACAGTTTACTAATGCTACTATATATTTCACATTGCATCTTATGAACATATGATTGGGCCCCTCACATAAATGGCTGCATGCTATATGCAGTGTATGGTCTCAGTCGCTCAGTAGTGGGCATTCGGTGTTTAGAATGTTCTTCTGAGTTCTCAGAACATATATGCTAGTTCAAAAGAGAGAGATGTGACTATCCTTTTGGTAATGTGTCATGGAACAAATTCCTTAGAAATGATACACGACTAGTTTCTAAAGATAGGGGCAGGCAATTAGTTCTTTCAAAGAACAAATATGCACTGCACTGGCCATGACATATATCTTTCTCGATAGGGGCAGGGACAAGCCCGGGAACCCAGGGTGTCCGCCCAAGGTGTGGAGATCTTTTTTCTGAGAAGTAATAGTGGCTTTAAGCTTGGCCCTGGGTGTTTCTTTCTCAGTTTCGCCCTTCCCACTCATATACTGCAGTGGCCCCACCCTGAGCTTGGTGAAATCCTGGTTCCGCCACTGTTTCTGGAAGTGATCAATATTTAATGGCATGCATATGTCTTCGTTTTTAAGGAATTAGTCGTAACCTTTTTTTATAGAAATCATCTGCATGTCTCGTTACTTTTGTTGGTACATTTTCATGCAGATAGATCCAGATGTAGACGTTTAATGCCTAAAAGATGAGCAGATATGGTGTTGCAATTGTGGCTAGAGTGGGTGTCTGTTGTGGCATTAACAGGGTGATGCAATTGCGCCTAGAGCAGCTGTTTTTTGTCTGTTCTGAAATTATTTGTACAGGGGTGCAATTAGTGCTCATGCATACATGATATAGTATTTCAAGTTTCTAACATTTCCAGTTGCCAGCCATGTGTCATGCATCATTGCAAGATCAAATTCACTAGTATGCATTAATTATATGAGATATCCTCATGACACCTGTGCACATAATGACTCCTAGTAGTAGAATTCTTGTTACGCATGGCATGACAGCATGCTATAAACCAGCGAAACTGTTGCAGGTTATAAATAATGTAGCTGACCATGCAATTACCTTATTTGCCTTCCAGACTTTTGCCTGCGGAATTATCTTATGTCAGCACATTACTTCACCGACATCATTTGTATGTTTTGACATGCAAAAGTTGGAACCCTAGAAGTTCTAATGGCTGTAACTGAAGTATCGATAGATCTAATGGTATTTGTTTCTGTCATTCAGCTAATTTCGGTTGATGTTTCTTCCATATTTGTTATACTGCTCGATTAATATTTGATATCCATATTTTAGTACTACACCATCTGTCCTTAAGTGTCTACTTTTACATTTTGCACTTCTATATAGAAGTTTGACATTTAATTCTGTAGTAAGTATTTTTTTAGAAGCATGTATCATCTACCATATCTATCATAGAGGCAAACAACTTACACTGTTACACACAAGACAAGCACACCCAGAAAAATCCATCCACATTCTGGAGTATCAAGTTATAAAATGACTAAATACTTCTATGCATATTGGCGATCCAAAGATTAAAATCTGACACGTGCATTTGAAAACTCTTTATTTGGGTATGGAGGCGGGAGATTTATACGGCTGTATTTACCAATTAATAGGTGAATGGCTTGTTTGCTTTGCTTCTTTCAGATGAATACTAGGGCGATAAGTTTGGGCTTGACCTAACCTAGGTTGTCATTGTTCTCATTTCGCAATCCTAGCTTTGCCCCCCAACCTAAGTTTGTTTTGGGGCAAGCCTGTTGAGCCCGGGATGGTTTTAGAAATGGTTAGGTTTACTCAAGACGTATGAAGTCGTTATCTATCTGGGTTACGACAAAACAGGTCCAACAGTGAATACGGATACATCAATGCAATTTTCCCAAAAACAAGGCAATATGGTATGCAGTTTCAGGCATTAACAGTAGTTGATACGGGAGGCATGCTTGTGCCGTGCGTATGAGGTAGTGGGGCCGTGCCACGTGCCTATGTTTACTGACTGTGCGGCAAGGGAGAATTATGGTTGGTCTTGGTCTCTGTCAGATGATGGATTTTTTTTTGCCTACTCTTTTGGTAAATGTCAGTGCACATTAAAATGCTTATTACAGTATTACTGAACTGCTACCCCATTAGGCTATGGCCATAGGGTGTATATTGCCTGCGTTTTATTTTTGGCATAGACTGTTTGAAATGGAGGTAGACTCACACTAAAGAGTGTGCAAAAAGCAACTATGATGAGAGAGAACAGATAGCATGAAGTCATGATTATAAGGGTCACACCTCCTTGTACGTCTTTTACATTGGAAACCGAAAAAGCGCAAGAGGACGAAGTAGTGATGAGGTTCACATGTATTTCTCTAGTCAGTATATCTTGTTCAACGTTTGTGTTGAAAGTCCCAAAATAGAAGTCAACTTTGAATAAAAATTAGATGTACTCTACTCCTTAAATTCTTGTCCTCTTCTAACTTTATTTGCTATATAATGCCTATGTTTTGCCCTCAGTAAAGGTCTCACTCCAAAAGAAGGTATTAGATCCATCATAAACATTGATAGTTTTCCTTTGCTTACCTGTAATGGAAAATCTTTCAGTCTTAGTTCTTGATCATGATCCGGTATCCCTGTTGACCATCTCCAAAACGCTTGCCAGATTCAACTTCAAAGGTGCATTTCAGTTCCTAAGCATCTCCATTTTATGTTCTTTTTCCTTCCATGTAAAAAAGTGTTTTAGAGGGAGAATGAAAGATAATAGGTATATCATTTGGATCCAATGCAAAGATGAGCAAGCTTTTGCATATTCTAGAAAAATTATCATTTGGATCTTCTATTGCTGAATGACTACATCAAATATATACTATGTCAATCATTCAATAGGAAAATCTATGGCTAAGATCAACGCATGCCTAAGATATTACCGTCTCAGATTTCATATGATAATTGATACATGTTTCTTACCTATGCACAATTTCATTGGATCTTTGTTGCAATTGATAGAACAACTGCAGCAAAGCCATGTCCACTATTCATGGTATACTCTTAACAAAAAATATAACGAGCACACGTTTGAAAAAATTCCTTTGGCGCGATGTGCTTCAGCGCCGTTGGATTACCGTGGCCGTGCGCTGGTACTCCAGCGTGTGAGGCAGCTGATGTCACAGACATATGTGGTTCGGTCACGCACGATATGCGTTGTGGAGCCGTACTGTTAATCCTACGGTTCTGTTTTGCTTTCTTCTATTTCTGGACAAATCTCTTGATGTAATTGAGCTCTCCCTTCTTTTGCGTAGAACAATATATTTCTGTTTTTACACGGGGAGTTTTTTTCATTGTACCTAAGAATTACTTGTGACCGTGAGTGGTCAAAATCTAATTTAGGGCATCTAAATTGGTATTTTCTCCAGAAATTCAATACTTTTCAGAAATGGAGGAATTTATACGCTATATTAGTCTCTGCTAGTTACTCTTATAAAACTTCTATAAATGCTAATTGTTTCATTGTTTGTGTGTTTAAGTTGGCTGGCAGAGTTGGCACACATTTCTCTATATTAAGTTAAGAAAGATAATCATGAAACTAATTTAAAGGTTTTAGGCTTTGTTTCATTGATTAAGAGGAGAAACTGAGGTTCTTCTGCCTACCATTCAATTGACACCTTTTTTTTGCGAACCATTCAATCGACACCCGATATGTGCTATTCACGGTTGTACTATAAAAGACACGATTTGATGACCGTTAGCATCATGCATCTGATTGAACTTCGGATATTTCATTTTCCGTACTGTCAGTGTACGGCTGTTCGGCGGGAAGTTTGGGTTTATGGTCGCCCAATGAGAGCTTATATACCTCTTGCCCATCTTGATGTGGACCAGTAACTAATGGTTGTATGGCTTGCTTGCATGGATATAGAGCACTTCTCATCAACGTAAGGCTCGGCAAGCTATGGCCCACATGGTAGCTTATGTGTCATCGACATCATACCTAGATCGTACAACCATCATCATACGCGAGCATTTCCGTGGATATATGACATTTCTAAATAGAAAGAATGCAGATGCAGTTCCATATAGGATATATTGTTACTGTGTTACCCTTCGAATCACCATTAGATTATATTACATATGTGCTGAATATATTGCATGATCTTTACAGTCTAAACAGAAATGCAGAGTTCATAATAGGATCTTGCTGCTAGTTACTGGGTCGCCCTTCCAAGTGCTATTAGATTACCGAAGTGTTGGATTATTAGGTCAAACGAGAAAAGCATATGCCCAGATATCAAGTAGCTATAGCCTATATTAATCCTTAGAAGATACTTACTGCAATAGTACAAATGCAGGTTAGGATAGTAATGTAGCAATATTTTAACATGTTAACACAGTTTCTTAATTTTTACTCTCCAAAGATTTGAGTCTAACTTTTATTGTTGCATAGTTCTGCCCTTCCAAACAGCAGCTGAAGCCCTAGATGCCATTGAAAAAGGGGTTGAGCTTGATTTGGTGGTAGCAGAAGTTCATCCTCGCAATACAGCCATGGACACTTTGGTGCTATTTCACTACATCGTGAATGCACTCGAAGTGCCTTTCGTCAGTAAGTACTTGTATTCGGAGCTGTATTGTTCTAAGAAAATTTCTGCCATCCAAAATCATTAATCTAAGTATATTGTTCCTTGGCTGCAGCAATGTGTGCTTATGATCATGTAGAGGCAGTCTCTGAACGTATGAAACTACGATCATGCTTCAGTGTGCTTAAGCCATTGGATACTGAAACCATCAATACTCTGATGCACAAAGCACTGCAACACAGGTCTAGAAGGGTGCTACCTGAAGGGTCAAGCGTTCGAAAGAAAACCCAAGGTAGAATGGATTCATCATCTACTAAAAATCACAGGTCTGATACTGAGGAGGATAAAGAGCCAGACGTGTTCAAAGCACATTGCTATCCAAAGAACTTGGGTCGGTTCAGATGGAGCAGGCAGCTACATGAAAAGTTCTTGCAGGCTGTTGAAGTGCTTGGGGAGTGTAAGGCTATCTACACTCGGCATAAATCAGTCATTTGTTATGTTTAATAGCTGAAAAATATAACCTTTTAGTGTTTTTTTGCTAACAGCTGCTACGCCTAGAAATATTCGTCGGCACATGAATGTCAAGAATTTGAATTTGACCTCGCACCACATAGCAAGCCACCTCCAGGTAGGTGATTGATTTAGTATATTTACAACTACCGTATGCAGTATTTCAATAGGCAGTACTTACCTTTTTTTGTTAACCTTAGTTTTTAAAGTAGACGAGACTATCATAAGTAGTAGAAGCTCGCAACTTGTGCACTTCCGCTGTTGCGCATGCTAGTTAGTTTATACTGATTGAACTTATGGCATTTCAGCCTTCCATTTTTCTTTCATCATATGCAGTTTTAAGGAAGCTTTAACTTTTGGAAGTTACTAAGATGATATTGTAATTCTTCTATTGCAATGGTAACCATGAGTATCTGCTAGGTCAAAGCTTTTGGACTGCCTGTGAAGTGTTAGTTTCTTCCAAGTAGGATCTATATACTTTCATACTCTCCGCCCACTGCCAGGGTAAGCACTTGTTGCTGCCATAGCCTTGAAGTTCGATTGCATTGCCGTTGGTCTGTGTAGACAGCTGACAATCCCTTCCGTGGCCAATGACCAGCGATTGCCAATGCCAACCTGATCCCCCTTGCACGAATATTTAGTTTAGATGGAAGCTACTACCTACTTACCTAACCTACAGGCATACATTTTATGAACCAACAGAATGGTTGTGAGTTGTGACTTGCCTAACTAATCTAGCAGAACCAGCTAATTGCAAGAGGTACGCTCCCGGCGGACATCATTACACGATTCACGAGGTTGCAGCTGTAGGCCACCACTCGCACATCACATTGTCACTATTTTGTACCTGGCACATTAACAAAGGCACGGTCCTGGAATCTGGCTCGGATTCTGCAAGATTTTTTTACCACGGTAAATAACATACAGAAGCCGATACGGATACGGAGTGACCAAATAAATTGATGTTACATGCAGAGGAGTCCATTTAGCAACTCATGTGCTCGTTAGCAGATGGTGATTTGACAAAAGGAATACAGGAAAGAAAAATAGGCACCTAACAGAATAGCGACAAACAACATAATAGTCAATTTTCTATGATTTTGGTTCGGTCTTAGTGGAAAAAATAAAACATTTCCCTTCTCTGCTATTTATTTTGTGTTACTATATATGCTGCTTCATTGTTCAATCAATTGGGTCATTCTCTGTGGCAGCAAATTGCCTGAGTTCACAAAGAACTATGTGAACACTGTCGAAGAAACAAATAGGAAGACAATGTTCCTTTACTAAGAGCAGATCCACATAAAATTGTATTTAATATTGGACCTTCTAATTCACACCCCAGTAAATGTTCAAACAGCTATGGACAAACTTGCATGCTAAATACAATTGTTAAGATTCCAGTTTAACAGGATAAACTTGGAGGGAAAGAATGTTTACACCCTAATGCTCTGCCGTGTCTCCCTTGTTATTCCTTTATTTTTCTGAACAAACACATGTACATGGATGTCTCATGTGTGCGTCAGTACTTAGTACTCTCTGTCTCTGCACATCATGGAGATTTAGTTTGTATGTTGTCCTAGATCAGATTTCAAATTTCTAACACATGCAGCTTTAGGAGTAGAGTTTGTTACAGAACCATCACAATTGGAACTTTTGCATGTTAGCAAGTTGTCCTACCTCCTAAATAGTCAAACTATCCTATCCAAAGCATTATCATAACCTGGTTTGCCAATTCGACGGACTAATTTTTTTTTCATGTTTGTGGGAATTTGTTGAACAATGTAACCGTCTTATTTGGAATTTTCTCCTTGACCGATTTAATGGGGTGTGTGAGTGTGTGACTGTAATATTACTTGGGGTCTTATGTAATGTCATAGCAGTATATATTAATATATATATATATATATAGGGATGCGAATATGGTGTCTATATATATATATATCAAAAATTTCTGCATTAGTTTCATAACTGTTTGAAACTTATGTCAACAAGTTTTAATCTCATTTAGTTCATATTATTGTTATGCTGAAGTACTATTCATAATTTCTGCATTAGTTTCACTTTCTATACTGTGATGTGTGATCCCTCTCTTGAATGTTCTGTTCTCTATTATGATATAGAAACACCGGTTGCGAGAGCAGAAGTCAAAGCAAGAAGAGGAGGATTATCAACAGTATGTCAGCATGAAAAAATTATCTGACCTGATTACATCAGCGTACAAGGCAGCCACTCCTAAACCCATTAACCATCTGACAACCACAAAGATGCCGATGAGGCATGGGGTTGCTTCTGGTATCTGGGATGAGTACCCTGGAGCCCCTCATAAATCCATTAATGATCTTACAACCGTACAGATGCAGATGAGGCATGGGACTGCCTCTTCTATCTGGGATAAGTACCCTGGAACCACTCATAAACCCATTAATCGTCTTACAACCGCACCGATGCAGATCAGACATGGGGCTACCTCTTCTATCTGGGATAAGTACCCTGGAAATCTATGGGCACAAGTGGAGGAAAGTTCAGCCAAAGCAGAAGTTTTCAAGACTAACGCTCACAAGTCTGCAGTTTTTGAACATGGTACCAAGTCTGCAGTTTTTGAACATGGTACCAAGTCTGTGTGGGATAAGGTTGAAGAGAGCCTGCAGTACTACGATGAGAGCTGGCCGAAATACAGACGGAAGTTGCTGCCTGTGAAGAGCAAAGCCATCGACGGATGTATAGACATTGATGATATATTCCCACCTGCTGCTAGTGAAACGGGCTATGGTGCACCAGCAAGCGTACACCTGGAGAGATCCGGCGAAGACAGCATGATAACAAGCCTGCTTCAGCAACTGAATGAAAAGACCAGCCTTGCTGAAGCCGCAATCAACAATGCCAACCTGGAGAGCGTTACTCCGCAGGCTTGTTATACCATGAACCAGGTGCACGCCGCAATCAACACTGCCAACCTGGAGAGCGTTACTCCGCAGGCTTTTTATACCATGAACCAGGTGCATGCCGCAGTTAATCTACAGAAAGATACCATGAACCAGGTGCACACAGCAGTTGCTCCGTACAGAAATACCATGAACGGGGTGCATGCTCCAGCCATGGTGGCTGATGATGTGGTGGATCTAGGAAGCAATTCCCTGCAAGATGGCGCAGGCAGTTCCCGCTCCACTGCAGAGAAGCCGCCGTCTGATCCCCTTTGTAGCTGGGAAGAAGTGGGCTCATCATTTTGGATGAGCCAACTGGACGGAGAAGAGCAGCAAGGCCTTGGACCAGATGATCTGCTCCAGGTAGACGATGCTTGGAACCAGGCGCTTCAGCCAGCGATCCCGGCAAACGTAGGTGATGCTCCTGTGTCCGAGACGGGTGATGCGCCTGTTGCAGCTCAAGAACCCGCCATTGGAGATCCTCTATCTCTGTCGTATGATCCTGCTGCAGCTCAAGAACCCGCCACTGGAGATCCTCTATCTCTGTCGTATGATCCTGAGAACGAGTTTAGCATTGACGATGTGCCGATCTGGAGCCCTTAGTTTGCAGGCGACGACTACAGCATGCTGTTCTAGTCCAGGAGGAGAGGTAATTGAATAACTGATGGTAATGATAAGACCGATGTGTAGTAATAAAAAGAGTTCCTGGGGAGGAAACCCCTCGAGAAATAAGGGAGAGCTGCAGATAACTTTGCTCTGGCAAAGCATATGTTGTTGTATGCAGACATATTCGGTGCTTTGTGACACTGGTTAAACCTATTAAGTGGCTATTTTGTTTCCAAAAAAGTTTACATATTTTGTTCTTCCGTGATGCATTATGACCCGTAATTATGTATGCTTGTCAGTTCTTTCTAGTTTTTTTCTTCTCCCAAGTTCATCACTACCACGCTCTCATATATCTCTCTCTTGCAAATAAAACAATCCATCTGTAGTTTGCACTTTGCATATGAAATTCAAGATTTTTTACCCTCTTGTCTTTTGGGGGTTGGGATTGCTTGTCACGCATGGCGATAATTTCAGGGTCTCTTGGGTTGAAAAGAATTGCGTAGAAACTTTTGGAGGATTCTATTCCTTGGATTATTTCCACAAATCTTCTTTGGTTTCTACGCCCGAAACTATACAAATTTTCCATTGAGTCTAATGTAACGAATCTTTTTCCTTTGTTTCACTGATAACCATGAACTTTCGAAAAGGCCTAATCTTTCAGAAAAATCCGTTAACACGCGGCACGACCAAACATCTGCTTTGTTTTAAATTTGCCACGCTGACCAATCTTCTTTGGAAGGATTAGAAAAACCCAGCAAAGGCCAAATGTACATGTCATCGGTGAGCTGCGCACACAATTCCAATTTCTCCATCCTTATCACACATGCGCACCGTGACCGTGTCTGAAAAAAAAAAGAAAGAAACAAATCTCGTGCGAAACCGAAACACAGTATTCTAATCTCCGACCGCCCAGGCGAGACCTTACCACTAGCGCCCACCGGCCACCGTGTCCCTGCCGTCGCAGGTTTCCGTTCGCCGTTCTCCCATTCGGCTGCCGTCAAACCGGCACCACGACCGCCAGTTTCTGACCAGTACGGCCGATGGCGTTGCTCATATAAGTAGCTGCGCGCCTCTTCCCTGATCCCAAGAATCCAAGCGCTTCCCACTCTTCCTCTCCTCGCGCGATCGAGCTAGTCCCAACTCCCAGCTTGCGAGTCCGTGCTGTAGTGCCAATGCCGGTGATGAGCGAGCAGCTCGTCGGGAGGAGGAGCACGGGCCCGGGCTGGTCGGACCTACCGGCCGACCTCCTGGAGTCCGTCCTCGGCCGCCTCCCCGTGCCGGACCGCCTCCGGTTCCCCGCCGTCTGTACCGCGTGGCGGTCGGCCTCCGCCGCCGGTGCCGCGCGCGTCCAGGCCATGGAGGACGTGCCGTCCCCGTGGCTCATGCTCCCCTTCAACCCGACCGCGGGCGGACAGAGGCGCGACACGTTCTCGGAGGCGCGGTTCCTGAGCCTCTCCGACGGCAGGACGTACGCCATCCCGCAGCCGGCGCCGGCCGTCTCCGACCGCCTCTGCGTCGGCTCGTCGCCCGACGGGTGGCTCGTCACCGCCGACGCCGACTCCCAGCTACACCTCCTGAACCCGCTCACCGGCGCGCAGGTCCCGCTCCCGCCGCCCGCCACGCTCCCCTGCGTCCACGCCAGCCGCGACGCGGACGGCCGCGTCGTGAGCTATTCAGTGCGGTGCTGCTTCGACGACGATGACAATGGAGACGACGACGCCGTGGTCGTCCCGCCGGAATCCTTCGCGCCGGACAGGCTCCGGTACGAGCTCTACGAGAAGGCCGTACTCGTGTCGGCGCCGCGGAGGGGGCAGACCGGCTGTTGGGGCGGCTACGCCGTCATGCTCATCTGCCAGCCTCTGTCCCGCCTCGTCATCGCCCGAGCCGGCGACACGAGGTGGACGCCGCTCGACACGCCCTCGCGCCGCTGGGTGGACGCCGTGCGCGCCTCCTCCGCGGCCGGCGCCGGCGGACGGCAACGGGTGTACGCGATGGACTCCGCGGGGCGCGTCGACGCGTGGGACGTGGACGTCACGGCGTACCCGGCGCCGACAAGGGAGGCGGTCGCCGCGAAGTGCTGCTGCTGTTGCTCGGGGCGCGCGTGCTCCATGTCGGGGGCGTGCAGCAGGTACCTCGTGGAGCTCTCGCCGGGGCGCCTGCTCCAGGTGCACCGGCGCAGGGAGGCGGCGCACGCGCGGTACAGGTGCGAGCCCCGTCCAGATCGCGTCGAGTACACCACCGTCGATGCCGAGCTCTTCGAGTGGACAGACGGTGACCGGTGGGCGCTGGTGGACGGCGGCAAGAACGCCGGCGTCCTGGGCGGGCGCGCGGTGTTCCTGGGGAAGAACGCGTCGCTGTGTGTTCCGGTGGACGGGTGCCCCGAGCTGAAGGGCAACTGCGTGTACTTCACCGACGACGGGCCGTGGTCGCACGACAGGTGCCGCGAGGTGGCGCCGGACGTCGGCGTGCTCGACCTCGCCGACGGCAGCTACAGCTTGCCGCGTGGGGCGGCGCGCGACCTGCTCTGGAAATGGCCGCCGCCTGTCTGGGTCTTCCCGTCGTGTGCAGAATAACCGAGTTAATCCGTCTGAACAATGTCAGAGAGAATGTTTATGTTCATTCGTGCATAGCTGCATAGGGCATTTGAATTGAGATGTTCGTGTATATAATGTAAAGGCGTTAGTTTGGGATTTTTATTTGGCATATACACAGAAAACGGTTTGAAAAATGGGTGCATTGCATGGGCAAGGGCCATCTAGCAAAGGCGGGAATGTACTTTCAGATAGACTCTACGGGAAAGTATGTTAAATATCGAAAAGTCAGATGTGAGAAAAAGAGTAACCAGAACGACACACGAAACAGACAGGTGGCGCTGCTACCCTAGCAGCGCCGGCTTCACCTCCGCCTGCCGTCTCCGTCTCTTTCGTCGGATTTCAACGGGTCCCTGCCCCGGATTACCGCTCTGGCGGTGGGAGGGGACGGGGACCATGTATCTGCACTCGGTGCTGTTACAAGGTCCCTAATGGTAGAGTCTGTTTTTGGTCTCCATAGCGGCATCAACGTGGTAATGGCGACGACGACGTTTGAGAATAAGGTCTCTCCGGCCTCTCCCTACCTCGTCAACGTTTCTGGCGTTGACGAAGGGGCAGTGAGAGTAGGTGTTATCAGATCTACTGGTCCTATGAATTTTGACAGTTGTTGTGTCGTTCAAGGTAAGTTGTTCGCTGGTCTATGGTGAGACATCTTCGATCTCTTCGTTTCTTGGATTTACGGTAAGATTCGGTTTCTCCAACCCTCTGGATTAGTGGTCGAGGATTGCAAGCCTGCGCTGCTGCTTGGGGTGTGTCCCAAGCCAATGTTCCATCTACGTTTATTCGATCTCGTCGTACGCGGCGGGTGTCTATTACGGTCTTCAAAGCCTTGGTTGGCTAGGGCGTATGTTGGTGGCCCAATCCTTTGTTGCTTGTTCGGTGTATGTTTCAAGCTCCGGCAGCCGGCGATCGATGCGAGAAAGAAAACAACTAGTATGAGTTTCATAGAATTTTTTATTTTTTATTGGCTGTGTTGCGTCGAGTTGTTCTTAATCAATATAAGATATAAGATGACTTCGGGCGTCTTTTCTCAGAAAACAAATATCGAAAAGTCGTGTTCACGGCTTTAAGCCTGTAACAATTTTTTTAGAGGGAAAGGGCAACGCCCCAATTCCATTTAAAATGAAACCCAAGGGTCTACAATGTTTTATCAGTTTTACAGGACGCGAGGATCAACTGCATGTCGCCCCAGAACATAGTTCAAAAGGATACGGCCCCTCTGGCTGCTCACAAATACAAATTTTCACACAAACCATAGAGAGACACCTAGCTAGAGCCAAAAGGAACCCCCATCAGGGGAAGGGAGAACATCACTTGGGATTTTTTTCAGCCAATGACCTTTCTCCACCAGCTTCAGACCTTGTTCAGCCAGTCTCTTCGCGAGTCCTCCGGTAGTGACTTTCCATTCATTTGCCTCGCCATCTTCTTCCAGGCACGATCTCTCTGTTACTTCTAGTTCAGTTCCAGTCACAGATTTAGCCAGGATCCGGCCACATCAGAAGTAGTGGCGCCCGTGCTAGTTGCTTCAGCTCCTAATAACAGTGTTCACCTTCTCTTTTGCAACTTCTGAGAACATCATCTGCCACAGGGAGAACAAACAAGCCGTTCTCCGCAAAATCACCTACACACCAGGCAAGGGGATTTTGTTAAAATGTATGTCATTTCTGGTAAGCCAGATAGACTACAAGGTAGCAGAGAACACAACATTATCGGTACCAAATTTGTTCTCACTAGCCCACATGCTAGCAACCAAGTCAAAACACACACATAGATTATTTTTCCTAGTAACCTCACAAATCCCCCTCCCAAACCACATTTGCAACAGCACACTCAAAGAAAATATGCATGCAGGATTTAGGCCTAGAAGAGAATAAGCAAGTTAAATCATCAAGTGTATGCCTCTTGCTCAGATTATCCCTGGTTAAAAGCTTATTATTAGCTAGCAATTAGAGAAGAAATGAATTTTTGGTGGCACTATATTTTTCCGAACTTCATGTAAATAAATAGGTAGAACCCCCTTAAAATTGACTACTGCATAAAAGGAACTAACTATGTACACTCAATTTGGTTTAATTTTCCACAAGATAGCACCAACCACATCAGTAAACTAGTTAGGGCCCTTTTGTTTGGGCTGGCTGTGGCTGGCTGTGGGTGCTGTGCAGAAAAGCTGCTGTTCAGGAGAAGCTGCTTTTCTGAATGGAGGTCTTTGGAAAACCAGCTGGTTGTGTGACTGTAGATTGTGAAATTGTCTGAAATACCCTTTACATTCAAATAGTCACACTTCATATCCATTATACAAGTCAAACTTCATATCCATTATGCAATTAATCTTCTAAATTCTTCTTTTATATTTTTTGGGCTAGGCCCACACACGCACACGTCTATTTCCTCAACTTCTCGATCCCCATCGAAGTAGTACTAGTCTCCACGGCAGCAACCAGTAGTAGCACCACTAGCAGCCTCTCGATCTGGGATGCGGGATCCTGGTCGCGGCTGGATGGCGGGGGAGTGCGCGGCGGGCGGGCAGTCGCCGGCGGGGGAGGGTGCGGCGGGGTCGGGCGGGCAGTCGCCGGCGGAGGACAGTGGAGGCGGGGTGGGGAGTGTCGAACGCAGGGGAGGGGCAGCTGGTCGCTCGAGCTGGGCTCGGGAGGAGGACGTCCGGCGGCGGGGACGAAATCCGGCGGCGGGACGAACTCCGACGGCGTGGAGGCGGCGGGGTCGGGCGGGCAGTCGCCGGCGGAGGACAGTGGAGGCGGGGTGGGGAGTGCCGGACGCAGGGGAGGGGCAGCCGGTCGCTCGGGAGAGGAAGGAGAAATAAAAGAAAATGCTCGGACTGGGTTTCTCATCTGGTGGCAGTTTTCATGTAATTAGGAGGAACGAAATGACCAGAAGTACATGCCCCTTCGAAAGACCTGGTGGAAAGCCTGGGAAGCACCCCAAACGGTGCTTTTTTCGTATGAAGGAAACCGACCGGCTTTGGAAAAAGCCCACCGCACCGCCGAGCCCTTTGGTTCGTTTCACCTACTTTTTCTGGTGGAAAGCTGCGGGAAGGCCAAACAAAAGGGCCCTTAGTTTGTGCCATCTGTAGAATCCCAAACCACATGGACATCATTTCTTCACTAAAGCATCTACGGAAGATGAGTTTAAGTTGGTCCCCATCCCAAAAGCTATAGTAGCTATTTTTTCATTAAAAATCATCTAGAGATCCCAATAAATGGCAATGTTAAAATCACCAAACCACTGGTCCTCCCAAAACTTGATTTTTCTATCATTCCCCACTCTCCACCGGTACCCTAATTTGGCTGCTTTAGCAGACCACAACCCGATTTCTAAAAAGGTGACACCGCAACAGAGGAAGAAGAGAACAAATTAGGATCATTGACCTCATACTTGTAATCAATAATATTTTTCCACAGTTTATCCACATCTAGGTGGTATCTTTTAATCCAAGAGGCTAATAGGCAGAGATTCATGTCAGCAATGTTAGGAATCTCTAGCTCCCCATATTCTTTATTTTGAGAAACTAACCCCCAATTTGCCAAATGATATTTAAAATGCCCCTCGTGATTATCCCAAAGGCAGTGAGCCATCCCGAAATTAATAAGATCAATCTCCCATTTGGGGAATGTAATGGCACTCATCAGATAAACTAGGATTAGCTAGCACACTCTTGGCCAGCTCTGGTTTTGCTGCATGAGACGATAATTTGCCCCTCCAGCCGGTTGATATCTTAAGAAGTTTATCCACAATTGGTTGTAGATCCTCCTTCCTGCATGAGCTATATTTGTAGGTGTCCATTAGCTTGCTTGTCTCCATGTGTTGGAGTCAAGGTCTTGCTTGTTCTCCATGTGTTGGAGTCAAGGTTAAGGGAAGGAGATCATTTGTTGATCAAGGCCAAGGTGTTCGTCATCAAGACAAAGGCCAAGTGAAGATATGCCGAAGAGGTGCTTCTCCCATCTTGGGGTATGGGGGAGCCACATGTGAATCTTCACCAAGCAAAGCGCAATCAAGAAGATGGTTCATCTTGAGGAAATGAAGATCGTCTCCATCGACTTCAAGCGGATTAATGCGCAAGGCAAAGGTATGTTCTTGATAGGGTTTCTATTTTACCGGTCTCATGATGTTTAGTGAGAGACCGGGTTATAGGATAGATAGCCGTACTATCAAGAGGGGCTCTCGACCGGATATCGGGATCGCATCGTCGTAGAGAGCACAAACCTTTGCATCCATGCAATCATCTCTATTGGTTCTTATTTGCCTCTTATCGTGGTGTGATCTTAGTGCTTGTCGTGCTCGTCATGACAAGCCTAAGTTTACCAAAAACGGTTTTCGTATGCGTCTTCTATTGCGTTTTCGGTATTGGAGATTTTGCCGGTTCATCCGTGCGGAAGATTTATCTCTTCCATTTCTTTGCAAAATCCCCATTGCTTGTTTGACATTTACAAAGGTTGCATTTGTCGTCCTCTTTCCAACAAAATTGGTTTCATGTCATTTGGACTTCAATTGCAAAAGAAACGGTTTTTCGGTTTGCGAAAAAGAGCTTTTAAACTCTCCCCATTTGGTTTTATAATATCTATGGACAATGATGTTTCTCTTCATAATCTTGTAGAGCTTTTCGTTGCGAGTCCAACGAGCCCAAGATCATCGAAAACGGAGTCCGGATGCAAAAGATATGCCCGTTTTCATATTGCCCATTCTGCAGTTTTTCTGAGGGGCGGAAATTCCGGCCCGGGGTCCGGAAATTCCGGCCCGGGGCGGAAATTCCGGCCCGGGGTCCGGAAATTCCGTCCCCCGGAAGTTCCGGCCGTTGCACCGGAATATCCGGCCCATATTTTCATCTGAGCTTTTTTGGCTAAGTCTTTTTGGCTTTTCTCTCTGGAGGGGGTCCGGAATTTCCGGTCTTTGGTCCGGAATATCCGGCCCAAGGAAAATTTGGCTAAGTCATTTTCACGTTCTCTCTCGGGTGGGGGTCCGGAACTTTGCACCGGAGGTTTGCTCCGGAAATTTCCGGGGCACCGGAAATTCCGGTGTAAGCCCCGGAATATCCGGCCTCCGGCCGGAAGTTCCGGCCCTTTAACCCGGAATTTCCGGCCCTGCGGTTTTCCAACGGCTAGTTTTTGGGGGAGGCTATAAATAGCCCCCTTCTTCCCCCAAGTGCTGGTTGCTTATTTTGCTCAGCTCATTTTCTCTCTCCTCCATTGTTGCAAACTTGTGAGCTTGATTCCTCTCTTCCCCTCCAATGATTCTTGCCCAAATTTAGGGTTTCAAGAGAGGAGATCTAGATCTACACTTCCACCAAACCAAATATCCTCTAAGTGAGGGGAACTTGTGGGATCTAGATTTGGGGTTGCTTTGTGTTCATCCCCTTTGTTCTTCCTCTCTTATTCCCTCCAAAGCATTAGTTGATTTGGTTGGAATTTGGGAGTGAAGGACTTGAGCACTTTGTGTGCTCTTGCCTTTTTGCATTCGGTGCATCGGGTTGCTCTCTCCACGGTGATACGTGAAGTTGAAGGTTGAGAAGCTTGTTACTCTTGGGTGCATTGTGTTCCCAAGAGCTTGTTGCCTCTTGGGTGCATTGTGTACCCTAGACGGTTGGAGGTGCCGCGAAGACTTCAAGTTGTGAAGCTTCGGCACGAGTTTGGGAGCCCCCAATTGAGTTGTGGGTGTGTGCCCCAAGAAGAGTTGTAAAGGGCTCCGGAATCCGCCTCGAAGGATTCCGATAGTGGAAGGTGAACCAATCCCTTGGGTGAGGTTCATCGGAGAATAGGGTGAGGCCTTTGTGGCATCTTGAGTAGGCCTCTTGTGGCGAGCTCACACCCCTCCAACGAGACGTACTCCCTTAACAAGGAGGAACTCGGGAATACATCCTCGTCTCCGCGTGCCTCGGTTATTTCTATACCCGAGCTTTACTTATGCAATTTACATTGTGATAGCCTTCGTGCTTGAAGTCCTTATCTTGCTATCTCCTTGTTGCTTGAATTGCTTAGCATAAGTTGTTGGTGCACATAGGTAACCCTAGCATATTAGGTTGTTGGCTTGGTAATTTAAACACATAGTTTTATTCCGCAATTATCAAGCCCCTAATTAGAAAAAGTTTTAATCGCCTATTCACCCCCCCCTCTAGGCGACATCTCGGGCATAGTTGTTCTTTCAGAAACCCCCAATCTACAGCTTAGGGTTTGAGCACAAACCTGTGCATCTTCAATTTTGTATATTTTATTGGAACTAGATCACATTTGTGAAAATTAATACTGAAGCCAGATATCTGTTCAAAACAGGACAAAATCCATTTAAGATTCATGCACTATTTTAAATCATTTTGTAGGAAGAGCAAGGTGTCATCCGCATATTGCATGCTGATAATGCCCATTTGCTTAAAACCATGCATCATGCCAGTAATTTGACCCTGTCTAGCTGCTTTCACCATCATTTTGGTGAAGACATCAGCAATTAGATTAAAGATAAAAGGTGAAATAGGGTCCCCTTGTCTTACTCCCATCCCGGAGCGCAGCACGCCGAGATGTCCTCGAGACATTCAGATACCAGGGCGGGGATGGCGTGGACAACGCACTGGAGGGCAGCACGCCGAGATGTCCTCGGGACTGCGTGGCAACAAGGGCGAGGACGGCGTGGACATCACACCGGAGTGCACACACCGAGATGTACTCGAGACATCACAGCAACCAGGGCGAGGATGGCATGGACAAGTGATACGTCCATTTTGCATCCCTATTTTACATCATAATTTACCTTTATTCATTGATATATTTCATATTATGATGCAATACTTATGTTATTTTACCTTATTTTGCATGTTTTGCAATTATCAGGATACCTGACGTTGGAAGCTCCAAAAATTCCAGAAAAATTCGGAGATAAATATTTTGGGAAATAAGTCAAGGAGCCGAAAGGGCGCACGGAGGCGAGCTCCAGGGAGCAGGGGCGCCCCCCTGCCGCGGGTGAGACCCGCCCCTGGCCCCTGTGGGCCCCCTCCGGCTCCCCTTCAGCGTATTACTTCCCTTTCACCTAAAAACGTCAGAGGGATCGACCAATAATTTTTCCGCCGCCTCCACGAGGCAGAAACCAGGGTAACGCCCCAAGATCGGTACTATGCAGACTTGAGCGTTCCCGCCAAATCCACATACTAACGATCCTAGGATGCCCACCAGGCATAACGTCCACGTCGCAACACACACGTTATGCGGGTGGAATTGTGATAACATTACAACAGTTCTCGATGGAACCCACAAAAGAACATATATACAACAACGACTCACCGAGTCAAGAATACAAAAGATACAATACAAAGAACCAAGGAACAGCGGAAGCGAAATAGTATCCGGCTACGGATAAGAATACAAATTGGACTAAGAGTCCTGAAGATAAACGAAGGCACCATATCCCTGCCCAGGCCAAGCCAGAGGGATTCCCAAGCTAACGTCGTCAGACTTCAAACCTGTCGGCTGCATTGGAATAGCAGCCCCAAAGGGATCAGTACTATAAACAGTACTGGCAAGTAATACTCACAAGATATCAAAGCTGGAATTCCGGGGAAAGAGGGTTAGCGATTGAGGCGGAGGCAAGCAGCACTAACAACTTATAGAGACACGCTATGTCGTGGTGGTGAACAATAGATGCCATATAGGCTTAAGTTTGGGGCCGATTGGACGCTAGAGGATTCGGGGAGGGATTGCGCGATGGAATCGCACACGAAGAACACTGCAAACACAAGATTTACCCTGCTTCGGGGCTCTCGTGAGAGATAAAACCCCTACTGCAGCATCTATCCTACTTTGGTGTATTCTCATCTCATCTCATATGCGGTGGATACAAATGCTCCTCGAGCTGTGTGTGAGAGCAGAGCTATGCTAAATTAGCTAAGTGAAGAAGAGAGACGCAGCTCTCAGAGGGAGAGAAGAGCCCACGGGACTGCCTGTGCTGCCTGCCCTCTCGTCCCCTGTCTCCTTCCCCTGGTGCTCTTTATAA
Organism: Puccinellia tenuiflora; assembly: GCA_012064385.1. Classification (NCBI taxonomy): domain Eukaryota; kingdom Viridiplantae; phylum Streptophyta; class Magnoliopsida; order Poales; family Poaceae; genus Puccinellia; species Puccinellia tenuiflora. The sequence goes on along the minus strand of QRDG01000162.1, from coordinate 97,513 downwards.
AGGCAGAGCCCAGGGAACAAGCAAGAGACAAGGGAACAAGCAACACTATTCACCGATGTGACTACTGGGGTCTAATCAGACTATTTCCCAATAGTGCAAACCATGTCTACAGTAAGCCTTGTCTTCTGGTTCCTGTCTCCTGGATCCACGGCGAGTTATCTGGGGAATCTTGTACTTGACGAGGTAGCAGCTGGGACGACCCGGTTGGAGAGGTCCCGGTTGAAGTAGAGTTGGTGGAGATGATCCGGTCGTGTGCTTGATCCGACCGAAGCAGCAATGATCCGGTCGATGAAGCTCACCTTGGCCTCTCCGAGATGAGGTGGCCACGACCGAGTCGACGATGACCCAGCCCACCGAGGTTGTGCTGTCCTGGTCGATCGAAGGAGTAGCTGGCGCGTCCGAGGTGAAGAGACCCGCAGGCCCATGAGCCCACTACCGAAGCTGGTCCGCTGGGGAGGGCTTGATCCGAACCGATACAAGTATCTCGGTTTCCTGGTTTCCTGGAAACGGCTCGGTCCAGGCTGAGGTACGCAAGCCTCGGTCGTATCGAGATGAGGACGCCAGGTGCCTCGGTCCATGGCAGATTCGGTGATGCTTCGGCCCAGCCCGAGTGCAGGAAAGCGGCCCAGCCGGGCGCTAGCGAGTCGGCCCGCCCGAGTCTGGGAGATTCGGCTGACCGGGTGAGGCAAGTCGGCCCACCCGGGTCACAGGAAGACTCGGCCATGCCGAGGTGCGCGACTCGGCCCAGCTGGTTCAGGGATTCGGCCCAGCCGGGTCCGGTGAGTTCGGCCCACCCGAGTCTGTATGATTCGGTTGACTCGAGTTTGCAAGGTGGCCTGCCGAGTTATAGAATGCCGGTAAAGCACAACTCAGCCCATGTCAGCCATTCTTCCTCTTTTCTTTATTATTTACTTAATTGCTTGCTCTTTCCTCTTTTCCATCAACAAGCAACCAACTCTGGGTACCCGGGGTTTCATCCCCGACACGCTACAACTTTCGTATAAAGAGACAAGGTAAGAGAGCGCATAAGAAACCAACTAAACAACTCACCACATCAAAAACCCGCCCAAGTATTACTCCCTCGATCACCCACCCACGAGGAAGCAATCAGGACAACTCACACGGTGGACAAGTTTTATGAGTTATTTATTCAAGTAATCTATCTTACTAGTCAAGTTATAATCTTTAGGTGCAAGTTGTCTATGATCTTTTTAGCCAGCGCATTTCACCAAGTCGTCCATAACCGCGGACACGGCTTTTCGAAAAGATTTAACCCTGCAGGGATGCACCAATGAACCCACACGCATCGAAACTCTCGCTTAGAGGTGTACCGGTGGAGGTTTCGACGCAATACTTTCCTTCACTACAAACAAGTCCAGGGAGCCACCTAGCTATGTCTGATCCACCTTGAGAGTCGGCCGAAGCTTCGAGGTGGGCCTAACCGTTTGCGTCTACGTGCTAGGTGACACACTACCACAGAAATGGCTATTAGTGGCGCACCAAATTGCAATTCTGTGGCGCACCCCCAGGTTTGCTGGGTGCGCCACAGAATTCTCGCCACAAAAATATTTTTTGTGGCGCACCTGGCTTGGTGCGCCACAGAATTCTCACATTTTTGTGACGCACCTGGCCTGGTGCGCCACAGAATTCTGAAAAAATTCAAAAAATGCAAAAAAAAAATTAAAAAGTTTCGAAAAAATTCAGAAAAATCAAAAAATGAAATAATATGAAAAATCCTAATTATTTGATTATTTTCAAATTTTTTGCACATTTTGAACTGATACCTTCCCGCTAGGTCACCCATCCTCAAATTGCTCCAACCCTAGCACACTTAACTTCTAAGTTCCACCCACTTCACCTACCCTTATGCTACTCAAGTTCTTATTGATATATATATCATATGAATCCTCTTAAGTCTTGTATGTGTATATTTTATGTATGTGTTATAAATGTGTGTTTGTAAATTTCAGATTTTTCAAAAACTTCAAAACTTTCAAAAGGAGATTCAAAAGTTTCAAAAGATCCAAAAAAATTCAAAAAACTTAATTTTTTTATAAAAACTGAAAAAAATTCAAAAAATTAAATTAAAAAAAAACTTTAAAAATTTCAAAAAACCCAAAAAATTCAAAAACTTAAATTTTTTAAAAAAACTTTAAAAATTCAAAAAACTTAATGTTTTTAAAAAACTTAAAAAATCAAAAAATTTCAACAATCTTCTTTGTTATTCCCCGGTGAAATCGGACTCGAATTTTTCTCTAGTTTTTTTTGATATATTAAACGCATTTTTTCGACGTCGTATGCAAAAGTTATGGCCGTTTTACATTTTTTTCCTGGTTTTTGCAAAAAAGGTCAAAATTCATATTTCAAAATTTCTATACCTACTAGACACTCAAACCTAACTACATGTCAAAGGATTTTATTTATTGAAATTTTTATCATTTTCTTTTACTTCCTGCAAAACTAAAAAGGCGATCCAGTGGGGGGGGGGGGGGGGGGGATTTGAAAAAAAATTGTGGCGCACCAAACTTGGTGCGCCATAGAAAGTAGGTGCGCCACAGAATGCCACTTTTCTGTGGCGCACCAGCCACGGTGCGCCACAGAATGTCCCCAGATAGACCTTCGCCCAATGATTGTACGTGGGACCCACAGAAATTCTGTGGCGCATGGGTGGGCATGCGCCACAGAATTCTGACTTTCTGTGGCGCATGGACAAAAGATGCGCCACAGAAAGTCGAAAATTTCTGTGGCGCACCAGCATCCATGCGCCAAAGAAATAATTCTGTGGCGCACCAATTAATGGTGCGCCACAGAATGCCAACCTCCCTATAGCCCTTTCTGTGGTAGTGACACAGACTACCATGAGAATGGTCACTTCGCATCATACCGCAAGCCCTACGTAAGTAACCACGTATCCATCTTACCATATCATCCGCGCTTGTAACCGTAGAAACACCCGTACTAAGTTGTGACTCCTGGACAGGTTTGAGGATCCGGTAATAGATTGCGGGGAGGCCCATAGAACTCCCACATGTGGTTAGTGCGCTCAGTCTTGGATCAGCGGAAAAGAACTCGGGTCCTAGGCGACACTAGCAGAACAAATCACCACGATTGGCCTTCTGCCGGTGCCTTATCTTTATTATATTATTCCCATCGTAACAGAAAATAAAGATTACTATTTTAGTTGAGCCTAGCTATCATGTTAACAACAAGACTAGATAAAGAGATAACAGGACTCAAGCGAAGCACCTAAGCATGCACTAGGACTCGCAAGGCTAACAAGGTAAAGAAACAACAGGTTAATAGGATCTGGGGGTGTGGCTATATCATGGCTGCCAGGTAAACATGCAAATAGGATCGGGACACAAGCATCGTGACATAAGTCTAGCAAGAAACAAAAGATAGGACGAGTAAGAGACAGAAAACAAGCAAAGATAGTAAGGGAGTATCACTTGCCTGCAATCCGGTAGAGGTAACAGAAAAGTCGTTGCTCACATCAACTCAATGTCCTATTCCCGAAGAAGCAACGAACACTGGGCAACAGAAAAGATGCATTTTACTCTACGGCAAAAGAATCGGCATGTTGATGACATGAATGCATGACAAATTAAATGTTGTCCAATTTTATTCCCTAACACATGGCAAAGCATTTTAAATGGGATCGGCGCATAATATAGATGCACCGGACAAAATCCCATAATTAAATGTGGATTAGTTCGACTAAATGGATAAGGCTGCGTTTGGTACTGAAGTATTTTTGAAGTATTTGTAGAATACTTCGGTTTTCTAAAATAATGAAGTATGGAATACTTCAAGGCGTTTGGGTCAACTAAAAACTGTGGTTTAGAAACTGAAGTATTCCCTAAAACTTCAGTTTTTTTGCCGTATTGAAAACTTCAGTCATGACCTCTTTTTTTCAAAACGGAGAAACACAACGCTCGTCTCCTCCCCCACGTAAAACGCATCTGCTTCCTCCTGCCACCCGTCGCCATCGTCTATGTCGCGTTCAGCCATGCCCTCTTCATCGGACATGGAGAAAGCAAGCTCACAAGCAAAGAAAGGTTCGTTCTGCTCTAATGTGATTTCAGTCGAGCGCTGGTGCAGATCTACTTCGTAGATGCGTTTTGCTCGTGTAGATGCGTTTTGCTTCCCCTCCCTGCCCATCGCTGCACTGTCTGACCTCCAGCAACTGGTGTTCAATGTGATCCTCCTTCACCTAGTCTCCATCGCCTCCCAAAAAAACCATGCACTCATCGCTACTGGTTTCATGTATGAAGTGTTTCCTCTTGTGCCTTGTATTTGTCAGGTTCAACTGATCTAGCTACTCACGATTAGTATACTGGACAAAACTAAACTCTGGCAATGAACGCACAAGTAATTCACGATTAGTATACTGGACAAAACTAAACTCTGGCAATGAACGCACAAGTAATTTTGGTGCAGATCAAAGCTAGCTGCTATTCTTGTTTTCTTTACCTGCCACTTGCTATCTAAACTGGATACGAAGCAATGTTGGACGTGGGAGATCGATATTGATTAAAGGTATGATTTATAGGTGCTAATTAGTTGAAGCTGAAGTATTCAACTCGTGAGCAACTCACGGAGCAACCATGCATGCATGAGCATGCAACGCATCTATCAGTCAAATGGATCATGCATACACGGTCAAAGCACCAGTAAAACAATACTTGCCAAACGCCTTGCAGTTTTGCTAAAACTGAGAAAATACTTAGGTACTAACAAACTTCAGTATTTATTGCCCAGGCACCCAAATACTTCAGTTTTGGGATACTTTGGTTTTAAGAAAACTTTGCTGCCAAACTAGGCCTAAAGGTGCGATGTTAATTAATTATGCATGATTTTATAAGATATGCATATATGGTATATAGGGTTTAGGGTTGGGGTCACACATCGGATTAGGGGAAACTTCGGATTCGGAGAGGAAGGTAGTCGACGTTGTCGAAGTAGTCGAAGTAGACATTCTATTCGGAGTTGAGGTAGTCGACGTCGGGGAAGTAGTCATACTCGGGTCGTCGTCGTGGCGGACCTTGGCATTCCGGGCTTCGGAGTCGACGGGGTACATGGTGGTTGGGGATCGAGCGCCGGTAGTCGTTCACGGAGTCGTGGTAGAACTCGTCGTATCGTCGTCCGTTTGTCGGGGAAGATCTTGGCGGCGTCGTCGGGGATCGGGCACGGCACCGGAGATCTTGGCGTCGGGTTCACGGTCACGGAGGCGTCATCGGAACGGAGAACTCGGATTCACGGAGTCGGGGTTGGATGCGAGCATGGAGGAAGAAGGAGGCGCGGGTGCGGGTCGGGGACGGAGGAGCGGAGGAGGGAAAGGAAGGGAGGCGCCGGGGATGGGGAGGAGCTGCCGGCGGTGGAGGGGATCGAGCTGGTGCGGGAGCTCGGGAGCGTGGAGAGAGGAGGAGTGCGTCGGGCAGAAAGAGAGAAGGAGAGGAGAGAAGGAAAGAAGGATAGGGGTGAGGTCCAGGGACCTGATTGCAAAGAAAAGGATTGGGATGTAAGGTGGAAGGACTCGATTGCAAAAAGGAAAAAGAAGGGGAGGGTGGCTGCAAGGTGCAGGGGGTGGGAAAGGAAGTTTCCAGGGGAAACCCTAGGGTTTGGAGGTTAGGTGGGCTTGGGCCGGTTTGGGCTACTCTCTCGCGTCTCAAATTTTATTTTTCTTTTGTAAATTAATTTGGCAATTAATTTTAGAAAACGGAGACGACTGTCTTGGTAAAACTTTTCCGACAAATTTTAGAAAAATAAAATAGGATTTAATAAAAATAATTTTGTTGCCAAAATATGCGATGCGCATGATGCTGATGTCATGATGATGCAAAAAGAAAAACAAACAAAATCTAATTTGGGGAAAACCCCGGGACATTACAACCAGACAGAGAGAAAAAGAGCTCCGACTGGGAGAAAACTGCCGGGGAATCTCCCTCCCGGAGGGGGGAATCGCCGCCATCGTCATCGCCATCACGCCGGGCATTATCGGGATCATCATCAGCATCATCTCCACGATCAGCACCATCATCATCGTCGTCATCCTATCTCATCTCGCTGTAACAATTATCATTGTGTTGCTATTAGTTCATCGGAATCGTATCCCGGGCATTGATTACCACTTGTAGTTGATGTTTGAGAGTTTTATCGGTGAATTATCATTACACTTTATATTTTATTATGGCAATCTCTCTCATCTGCTGGTCTTGTGGTAAGTGATGATTTGACATTGGGTGTATGAGTAGAAGTTTATTCGGTATTGGCAAGCATGACCTTGTTTAACTTGCAATAATTACATCGATGATTGAGTAGAGAAGAGGAATTTGATTGCAAATATACTATCCTTTATATCTTACATGCTTGTGAACTCTCTAGCTTGCATACTTTTGTATTAGATTTATTTCTGACAGTGATGATAAGCTTTATGTTGCATGTTTGGCGTATTGTTCTAGATAACATATTTGGTTTACATCTCTCAACACTGTATGTTTGCTTCAAATACCTTCTTTGCTAAGCCCAAAAATTTCGTACTGAGTGTATGGTTCACTCGTGCATCCAAATCCCAAAGCCAAACTATCCTGCCAGCTGAGTCCACAATGTCTACCTCTGCATGGTATTTCTTGCCATTCCAAGTAAATTTATCATGTGCTATCCTTAAAAATTCAAAATACTCCTTTAGTGACTCTGTTTTTAAGCTCATGAGGGAGTAGTAGAGAGCTAGATATAACTCGTGACGAGCAAGGTCATTTCCCCCCTTTCACCCGGTGTTGATGGATTACGTCTTCACTTGAATCAACCCGAGAGCAGCTTAAGCAAAAATATAAATATAACTCACCATTCTCCTCCACGCAATGAAAATCTGAGAAATCAGCTCTAAACATTGGACAGTGGTGAAACCAAGAAGAAAGAGGAGCGTACTCGCTCCTCTAAAAACTAGCTGCTCTCACAAGTCTAAAAACCTTGCTTGTTATGGGGGACTAGATAACTTCTCTGTTGTGAAGTCGTTGACGAAAGCATGCATGCCTCAAAATTGTTTTGCTTCTGTTTCATAAAATAAAAAGCTCTAGCACATGACCAATCCCTGCTTCCCTCTGCGAAGGGCCTTTCTCTTACTTTTAATGTTCAGTCAGTCTTCCTTTTTCCTTCTAACTTCCACTAGAAAACTTACAGTGTTGACCTATGATGTTAGCAAGTATGATATATATCTACATTGTGTCTTTCATGTCTCATGATAGTTATTCATTTTTCTTATGTCAGTTCTAACTCTTTTATCACGAGAATACAGACTTGATGATTTGCAACTCATGGAAAGATGACTTGATGGTTGAAGCATTTAAATGGATCTTTCTTGAAATATGAGCTGACAAGTATAATTGCCTCTTGAGCGAAGTCTCAGTTTGCCATTGCTTAATAAGCTTCTGTTTTATTTCACCTTAACATGTTATAGTTACATTACTTGTCTTCGAGAAGCTTTATGAGAGAAATGTTTCTGTTTAAAAATTTATTTGTGTTTGACGAGTAAATACTGATGCTTCATGTTCGTATTCTTTATTTATCGACACTTCCCTCTATAAACCTGTGGTCATGTTTACCGAGCTCAGTTTTCGCTTGGGGACAAGCGGAGTCTAAGCTTGGGGGAGTTGATACGTCCATTTTGCATCGCTATTTTACATCATAATTTATCTTTATTCATTGATATATTTCATATTATGATGCAATACTTATGTTATTTTACCTTATTTTGCATGTTTTGCAATTATCGGGGATGCATCTGCCGGAGCCCGGAATCAACTGGAAAAGTACCTGTCAAGATACCTCACGTTGGAAGCTCCAAAAATTCCAGAAAAATTCGGAGATAAATAGTTTGGGAAATAAGTCAAGGAGCCAAAAGGGCGCACGGAGGTTTCTGCCTGGGCCGTGGGTGGGACCCGCCCCTGGCCCCTGTGGCCCCCCTCCGGCTCCCCTTCGGCGTATTACTTCCCTTTGATCTAAAAACGTCAGGGGGATCGACCAATAATTTTTCCGCCGCCTCCACGAGGCGGAAACCAGACAGAGAAAAAAAGAGCTTCGACGGGGAGAAAACTGCCGGGGAATCTCCCTCCCGGAGGGGGGAATCGCCGCCATCGTCATCGCCATCACGCCGAGCATTATCGGGATCATCATCAGCATCATCTCCACGATCAGCACCATCATCATCGTCGTCATCCTATCTCATCTCGCTGTAACAATTATCATTGTGTTGCTATTAGTTCATCGGAATCGTATCCCGGGCGTTGATTACCACTTGTAGTTGATGTTTGAGAGTTTTATCTGTGAATTATCATTACAATCAGATTGTTGCCCATGTTCATATCACCTCTGATCATGATCCATATGATGTCTTGTGAGTAGTTCGTTTGGTTCTTGAGGACATGGGGAAAGTCTAGTTGCTAGTAATTGCATAATGTTGAGTAATATTTAATGGTTTGATTATATGTTGTGGTGTAATTCCTCTATTGGTATCGTGTGAACGTCGACTACATGATACTTCACATTTCAAAGGTCCTAGGGGAATGCATGGTGTATTTAGTTTGCCTATGGTAGGGTTGCAGGAGTGACAGAAACCTAAACCCCAATTCGCGAACTAGTGCACTAGGGAGTGTAGGGTCTCGGAGTTTAAGGCTGTGGTTAGGTTTTTATCTTAATTACTTTCTTGTAGTTGCGGATGCTTGCAAGGGGTTTAATCACAAGTATGTATTTGTTCAAGTAAGGGCGATGCATTAGCATAGGTCCACACACACATCATTTTATCTAAACGTTGAAGATTAATCATCGGCGTGCAATGAAAATGACTAGGCAGAAGTTCCCATGTGTCCTCGAGAACGTTTTAATCATTATAAGTAGCACAATCGGCCTATCCTTTGAGCTTAAAAGGATTGGGATATTCACTGCAACTATTGTAGACCCTTTTATTTACTTGTTCTTTATTTGCTCTTTATATCAAAACTCCAAAAATATTTCTCTTTTAGTGCTTGCAGTAAAACCTTGCTGAAATCTACTCGTCAACACCTTCTGCTCCTCGTTGGGTTCGACACTCTTACTTACCGAAAGGACTACGATAGATCCCCTATACTTGTGGGTCATCAAGACTCTTTTCTGGCGTCGTTGTCGGGGAGTGAAGCGCTATTGGTGAGTGGAATTGGTAAGGAACGCTTTTATTTTAGGTGTCGTTTTTATTTCTGTTTGTTACTTTGCCTCGTTATGGAGCACTCTTCACTTAGTATGCTGTTCGGGAGTGACTCTACCACCACACCCATGGTGGAGAAGAGTCCTCCACTTTCTGAAATTGATCCATTCAAGATACCTATGGGAATTATTGATCATGTTATGAGTAATCGTTATGCAGGGGATGGGACTATCCATCCGGGTTATCATTTGCTTTATATTAAAGAACTGTGTGAGCTATTTAAGATTGCAGATATGCCAAGAGAGGTAATCATGAGGAATTTTTTAAATATCATTAAAGGATAAAGCTATAGATTGGTATATGCTTCTGGATAATTCTCATTTGATGGATTGGAAAGAGCTTATGTCTCTCTTTTATTCTAAATTTTATCCTCTTCATGAAATTCATCAAGATAGAAATTATATTTACAACTTTTGGCCACGTGAAAGAGAAAGCATCGCTTAAGCTTGGGGCAGTTGAAATCTCTAATGCTCAAATGCCCCAATCATGAGCTTCCTAATGATATAATTGTTAACAATTTTTATGCAAGGCTATCACGCCGTGATAAGGATATGCTCGATGCTTCTTCTCTCAGATCTTTTACAAACAAAAAGGTTAATGCTAAATGAGATCTCATTGAAAGGATATCACACCGGAGTGCAGCGTGCCGAGATGTCCTCGAGACGGCACGACCACACACGCGAAGATGACATAGACATCAGAGCTAGGGCAGGGTGGCGGGATAGGTCGAGGGCAGCGCCTGTGCTGGTAGTGGCGTTCTTCGGCTGAGCGAGATCATGAGGTGCTGGGTTTTTTCAGGGATTGAAGGGAATCGTGGGGTGCTGTTATTTTGATTGGGGTGGTGAGCGAGATCATGGGTTGTCTATCGACGTGCGTGGGGACTGCCGGCAAAACATTAGATCTGAACCATTTATCTCCGAAGCAGACCATTGGGGCAATATAGAATGTAGGATATGTGTAAGTTGATTAGATCGCATGACCCTGAGTAACCGGTGTACAGTTCGTTGTGTGGCTTTAGGAAAATTCATGTTTGCTATTTTATTAGTTGTGGAGATGGAGAAGTGGAGATGACCGACGGGCCCATGTGTGCTGTACGTGTACCCCTGTGTGTGTGTTGTGTACGCCACGTGTGTTGTATGTGTATGTGTGCGTGCGTGTACGTCACTACGTGTACACATATGTGTGTTGTACTATGATGCGTACATGTATATGTTATGCGTGTGCGTGTGCTATGTGTGTGTGTGTGCGTGTACGTGTTGTGTGTGTATGTGACGTGTACGGTTGCGAGTTGTGCTAGTATGCTAGTGTGCAGTGTATGACAAACTGTTCTCGATATGTTATTGTGTGTTTTGTACTAATATAACAATCCAGTTTGAGAATTTTGGAGTGCTATACCTTCTCTCTCATCTTTCAATAACTGGTTTGGCAATCTGAAATATAGGAATGCTGCTGGAGATGCTCTAACATGTTTAAAAACTTTATATAGGGTCGCATAATAAGGACCATGTTAAACACTCTACTATTCCTCACTGCCAGGACATCTCTTTAAAATCCTAGTGTATATGTAAGCACAGTGTTTTGAAGCACAACAGTGTCTTACAAGTACTGGCTTCACAGAACAAAAGTTTGATAACCGGCGAGAGAGGACTTTTGGAGCTCACACAGAGCTCGTTTAAAATAAGTAAATCAAAATCAACATTTTGGAGTATCAAAAAATTCGAAAAATAATCCTAGATGTAGATAATTATGTGATCTACAAGTGTGCAAAATATTATTCCGAAATGTATTGTATTTTGGGCTGGGCAAAAATGACAAATGAGTGGATCTAGATAGGTGAAAAGTACACTTTTTCAAAAAGTTAAAATTGTATTTGATTTGTAATATTTGTGAAGCCTAAAAGTATACGAGATTTGCAAATGAGCTTTTGCGCACAGGTATATTTCAACATCAACTACACCTAGAGTTTTTGTTTAGAATTTTTTGAGACATAAAAGTACTGATTTTTCGAAAGAAACAGGCTCCATGTAGCCCGGGCACTATTTACAGTTTCTGGAGAACTGACCCAGTTTCTCAATGTTAATTGCAATAGTACTTTACAATGACATTTAGAACTCACTAAATATAGATGTACTCCTATTTTTTCTTATTTCTGGAACATGATCTACAGTGAGTCGGGCAATTCCTAGATGACCACGTTGTGCATCTTCTGTATGTGCTTAAGGATCTTTTTCTGCTTGATGGTTACAAGGTTAATTGCTACATGCCTCTTTTCAAACTGCCCAACACGACCAACGCGACGCAGGTATTCTGTTGGTTCAGCAGGGATGTCGTAGTTTATCACAAAAGTTAATGCAAATACCCCCCCGTAGTTCAACATTACTGGTCTTTCTTTTGATAAGAAAATTGGGATCGCCACCCAACTGGGAGTTGAGCAAACACAGTCCGTCACGATTGTTAATGTAGATTATACACATCCCCTTCATCATGCTAAAATGATTACACATCTCAAGAAGGGCACCGAGCTTCCATTTTTCCTTCTCGACATCAACATAATACTAGTGAATACCATCTAGAGAAGTCATACTGAGCAACAAAGGCTGGTTCATGAACTTGTGTGCAAACTCAGGGACCTTTAGAGACAAAGTATTTGAGAAGAGCCCGACCTATATAGCTGATGACAGGTACCGTAGAATATGATAGATCGGCAGAAGATCATAACATAATTTCTAGCCATGTGAATATATTTTTGATGGTTTGCAATTGTCGTATAAACAAACACAAGAAAAATCAAGACAAGTATACGTGGTATAAGTACAAATGCAAATACAAATGTGACCAGGTAAATTAACCTAAAAAATCATGCAAATAGCATGTCAGTTAGAAGTTTACCATATTGCTGAGCACATCATCTTCCCCAAGAATAAGTATCGTCATGTGATTAGGGAGAAGAAATGAATTCTGCATCAGATCAAGAATATAACCAGAAGTCCCAATCACAACATGAACACACCTTGAAAGAAATTTTTGGTCGCCATGGAAGGTCATGTTCAGAAGATTACATCCTTGTCTGTTCAACAGTTGCAAATCCCACGGCTCCCATTCCTCATTGTTTTGACGGCGACCGGAAGGCTTTTGCACTGTCTCAACAGGCACAAGTTCTGCATGGTAAAAAAAATTCTTTTCTCTAACACATTTTATATTAGTTATTTATTTTCTTTCCGTTTAATTTTGTGTGCAAGAAGAAAGAACAAAAGGATACAAGATACAAAACAAGTTCCAAGGCTTATTTTGTGCTTATATTTTTTGGCTATAGTCACCAAAAGTTGTCCATTTATACTAAACTTTTTTACTTCTTTACATCTACTTGACAACGAATTGCAAATAGTTTTTAGCTATTACAAATTACTCCACATTTCAATTTTGTGCCTACTATCATTGAATACGTAACTATATTGGTAATACTAAATACCTTTGTTTGTTATTTTACATATAAAATATTTACATTATAATGGAACTATAATTTGTGAACTATGTTATTTAAATTTTTGGACATTTTGGTGAATAGAATTATATCTATATATACACAAACGCGAATCATGAAATATGAAAAATAATACCACTTCAGTCGATGGAATAATTTGTCTTAATTAACATAACAAAAATGTGTATATAGGTTTTTCCATTTTAGTAGGTACAAATATCTCCATATAGGCTTCTATTATGCACGAGTCTACAAATATTTCATAAAGGTTCACACAATATGATTGCGCCACCTAGATTTAATTTTTTGAAAATTCTAGAGTGCATGAGGTGTTCTTAGGAATTGTGTGACGAGAAACAGGAGAGGGAGAACACCATTTTTGTGCTCACATCTCTTCTCCTTCTCCTTAACACAACAAGGAAAATGACCGGAGTACCACCTCCCCATAATGGCAAGCCCATGGGTTCTCGTTCCTTCGTCGGCCCATCAATGGTGGAGAGGGGAACCTCGGCGACTCAACTTTAGCATGTATATAGGTTAGGGTTAGGATTTCGCCCAAGCGGCGACACTTGTTTGTCCCCTTCCGGAAACTCAACCGCACACACACATAGACACACTGATTGTGCACGCAGCCAACACCAACAAGTTTATATCGCGAAGAAACCATCACATTCTCCACAACGGTAGGATCTCAAGCAACAAGGAGCAACCAAAGCAGAGAGATGTCCCGGTGTGTGGGTATTTTTTTAAAATGGGGCAAAGCTTTGTCTTGTCCATTAATTAAAAAAGAAGATGTCCAGTTTATTTGTGAAAAACCAGGCAAGAACCAGTACAAGAGTCTAAGAAAATCTACACGGACCCCCCATGTCGCCCCCCGAGGCGGCACCGGGGCGAAACCCTAGCCACCGAAAAAACCCAGGGCCAGTGACCTCCCCTGCCGCCGCTGCCGCCGGCGAGGTGCCGCGGTGGCGGCGGGCCTAGTGCCATGGGTGCTGGGGGGCTTCACGGCGGCGGATCACCGATGGCGTTCGGGGACGGCGTCGCTGACCTTCTGCGTGCGGAATCTGGGGCGGCGACCCTGATCTGTGGCGGCGGCAACTTCCTTGGGCGCGGCGCATACGCAGGGTGGCGATCTGGCTCACGACGTTGGGGCAGCGTCCCGGTCGTGTGGCGGCGATAACCTCCCATGAGCGTCCGCACGCGAGGTGTGGCTGCGGCTGTAGGTCTTAGGCTCCCACCTAGACCCATCTTCGGTGTGGCCGTTGGTCGCCTAGAGGTGCGTGGGGAGGCGGCGCGGTGTTCGCGGTCGACCTTGTTGTGGCGTCGTCTTCGGGGCAGCTGCCAGCGGGACGGCGTGTGCGCGTGGTTCTTCGTTGCCTGGCCTTCTCTTCCGCCGGAGGGGCCGGCGGGCCGGCGGCGGTGTGGGGGCTGCTAGCTCGGCTTGAATAAAGGAGGTTGTCCTAGGGTTCCGTCTCGCGCCAAGTTGAAGATCTGCCGGATGCCTATCCCCATCGATCTGGCTGGACGGTCGTGTTTCGGAAGGCTCCGCCGGCGAACTCCACTGGGCGACTCATGCCTGGAGATTGCTGGATCGGATGGTATTCGATCGTGCGCACCCATGTTTTTTCTCTGACCGTTTGGTTTCAGAGGGAGCGCTTCGAAGCTCTGCTGGCTGTTTTATCATGGAGCACACTTTCTCGTTTCATGGTGCTGGCAGAGAATGTCATGGAAGGCGAGATCTGAGGACAAGCAATGGTGGTTTGAGACTTTGTGGCGATGAGGAATTGGCTAGGTGATTTGTAAATTGGAGCAGCGACATGTATGTGGGGGCGACTGCACAGGAGAAGTCCTAAGTCATATCTTTCAGGGTGAAAACCCAAGGTCTGGACTTAATTGCTTGTGCCTGGCAATGGCCTTAGTGAAGGCATTGTTTTGAGAGCGAGGACTGCTGACTTCTGGTGTTGTCTTGGAGGTGTTAGTACTGCTATTTCAAGGATCTGATCACTGTAGCGGGACTTTTCTTTTTGTAATTCTTCTCTTTTTTTCGGCTGTGTGCATCCGTAATGCCGTTAGGGCAATGCGTTGTTGCAGAGGCTGGGTGTAATTGGTATCTTCGCGATATTAATATATACTCTTTATCTAAAAAAAAAGAACCAATACAAGGCCAAGCCCACACGAACACCACAAGTACACACCCACTCACGCCAACGACGTAAGAAAGGCCGGAAAAATACGTCAACCACACAAACACAACCAACGGGTGACCCGCTCCGCCAAACTATCCAGTTTCCCACCACTACCGAAGAGAAGAAGTCACGCCTGTTACGAAAGGAGCAGACATGGGACGCTCCCACAAAGTTGAGGAAACCGCATTCCCTAAGACCATGCGCGCCCAAAGTGACCTCCGATCCGGCGACGACCAGCACCGAGAGTCACCTCATCGTACACACGGCACAAGCTCCATCTATCCACTTATATTGTTGAATATATAATCAATTTAGCATATGATTTAATCCACAAAAATAGGAAACTATTCATGACTGGAACGAATATTAAACTAAGCATGTGATCTACTAATACAGTAGACATAGAGATCAAATCTACAGCCAGTATTACGAATAGAAACTGTAATAAGATCCAAAACAGAAAGGACAAAATCACGTACATCGCAGCGGGAGTGGAACTGCTGCCATCCCCGTTGTCGCCCATGTCGTCGATGAAGAGGTTGCCGATGTCGGGGAAGAAGCCGTCGTTGGGGAAGTAGTCGCAGCCAGTAGTCGCGCGAGTGCGCTCCCCAAAAACCTGATCGCCCCTCTCCCGTACAGGATCACGAGAGGCGGGGTTCCGGAGGCCTACTGTCCCGCCTAGCGGTGTACGTCAGAAGACGGGATGGAGAAGACTTTGAAAACGGCGGCGCAAAGGTTTGGAACTGGAAGGACGAGAGACCATGTGTTTTCGCACACAGTCGGTTAGGGTTCACTCAGCCTGTATATATAGTGTGAGTCGGGTAGGACGTGGGCGCAGCCCCACGTTCGAGTCGGTAACAGCCCCACGATCCAAAAGAATCGGAAACGGCTAAGTGATTAACGCGTCCGTTAATTACTAATTAATTGACTCATTAATTTTCCCGAATAGAAAAAAAATAGCCATCGGCTCGGCTCATTCCCGCAACCCGCGGCGCGGCGTGAAGAGGCGGGCGGCGGAGGAGGAGCGCGTGTGTGGCATTCTCTTATTCTCTCTCTTTTCTATGCTTATACAAGTGCTAGTAGAGCTCAACTTATAAGTTGGTGCAACTCTCATCCAAGTAGCAGTATGGGACTAAACTTTAGTCCACCACTTGCATGCATGAATGGACCATGAGAATTTCAGAATTTATTAGGCTATTGGTCCAATGGCCCACTAGTAAATACTAGTAAATTGCAACATATATAACGTGGTGGTCACGTTAAGTCTTTTTTTGAGCTGTGAGCACGTGAAGTCTTGACTCTGCCCAATTTCCCGTCGTAGCATACCGTGATCTAGCTGCGTGTCTCTCTTCGATCCTAGTATATCTTGTGGACATATCAAGGCTTCGGGGACCAGGATTGTATGAGTAGAGGTGAAGAATCCGGTCGAGGTGCATGCGTGGCTTGGGGATGTTCGACCAAATAGTGCTGGTAGTTGTATTGGGCGAGATGGACAGGCGATGGGATCGTGTGGTCGGATCGGAGTTGTGTGTTTTACAGGACAAGTAAACGTTCTTTGCGTCGCGTTGTGGGTAATGATTCATGCATACAACTGGTTCGTTTCTTTCAACTTCAAGATTAAAGAGAACGACGGGACATCTAGATGGCTCTGCGACTTAGGTGTACTACATGAGAGTATTTTTTGAAGAAAATGCTCGTTGAGACTGACTTTAAATCAATAAAGCTCCGTACTGTCAGAGTACTTCATGAACCGATGTAGATACTACCAGCTTATAATAACAACCCCACAGAAAAACGACATCCAAAAACAAGAAGAGGCGACTACACTGAGAGTGCACTTTCTGCACTTTTTAAAAATGCATTTTAAACATGATTTTAAATTGTGTAAAAATCCGAAATAAAATTTTATGTGTACATCTCAACAAAATATGTGTGCGGCATAAAGTTTTGTGGAATTTTTTTTTTGTTTTGCCTCCGCAAAAAAGACAAATTTTTGTGCTGGAAAAAAAACTTGTTTGAGACATTATTTTGTCTTTTTCACATAGACCAAAATAATGATCATTTATTGACGAAACTTTTTGCGCCGCCATAGAATGTGGATGTGTATGCCCGGAATTTTTTTCAAATTATTTTAGCATGTAGAAATCCGTTTTTTGAAAACGGGGCATATGCCCCTAGGTTCAGATGTGTATTTCCCCGACTACTATACAAGCTAAGTTATGTGACGTCCAAACTGATAATTTATTACACAACCATTCTAAGACCCACCCCACCCCCGCCGTCGCCACTCCCACCATCCCCCAGTGCTGCCAGCTCCTGCACCGCGGTGGCGGTGGCCCCCCACTGCCAAATGGTGCCGGGAGAGGTTCCTCTCTTGTGGTGGTGTCGGCGCCGGATTCAGCTGGGGAAGAAGAGGGCAGCTCGCTGGCGCAGAGAGGCCGGGGCGGCGGCCCCGAACACGCGTTGGAGGTTGGAGTGAGGTGGTCTGCCGGCTCCTCCGGTGCGGAGGCTGCGGATCGGGGCCGCGATATGATCTGCCGGATTTGGCGGGTCTTGCGGTGGCCAGCTCGCGTGGCTGCCTGGTCGGGGCACGGCGGTTTCGGATGGTGTCTGCAGCCTGGGGAGCTCGCTTTGAGAAAGGCTTGGCTGCGGCGGCGGGTGTAGTGGGCTTCTGCTTCTCGGACATCGTGAAGGTCAAGGGGGTGTTCGGTGTTGGGGCTCGGCAGCTGGAGCTCGAGACGCGCCTCCGTGTGCAGCTCAGGTTAGAGACAGTGGTGCGTGGTGGCTAGTAAGTCCTGGTGCAGAGGTGGATGAGGTTCGGCTCTTGAGATGGGTGTAGGGTTGGTGCGTGGTAGCTTGGTGGGCTGGTCGGTTTCTCGGTGCGGGCAGGCAGAAGGCATGGTAACGTCAAGTGAAAGCTTTGCTTTGATAGTTTGTCGAGGCATGCGGCGGCGACGCCTCTGGGCGCCGTTTTCTTCTTGGAGACACTGTCGAGGCGTGGTGTTCTTACCTTCTTCCTAGACCTTTTCGGGGGAAACCTTAGATCTTTTCGGGATGGGGCAATGGTGGCATCTTACGCCGTGCTCCCCCTTGGGGGCATTATTCTTGGAGTGGTGACTGGCTAGAGGGGCTTGTGGTGGTGTGAGGTGCTGTAGGTTGTAGCGGAAGGTCGAGTTGTTCGCGATGAGGTTTCTGTGGCAACGGTGACGAAAAATAGCGATGTCGGAGACGTGGCTTTGGTTGACTTTTGGTTGACGTAGTCGGCTCTTCTCTCGCGTGTCCGTAGGATTTCCTCAGTTTGTTTGTTGTTGTGAAGTCAAAGTTGTGGTGGCGGGGTCCCAGTGGTGTACGATGACGAGCGACTGGTGGTCCTTTCGGTAATATTCTGCGGCGCAAACCTTCCCTGGTTCTCCTTCTTAGTTTTTCATCACAGTCGGAGCTGCGCTGTCTTGTCGCAGGCAACGGAGCTGCTCGATGTCGGGGTGGCGGCCCTGGAAATTTTCTAGTGGGTTGGTTTCTTCATCTATGTTGGGGTGTCCTGTGTCTGCTCCTACCATAGCAGTTATAGCGTCTTCTCTCCGGCAATGATGGGACGCTGTCTGGTCCTTATGGAATGGCGGTTTGAGCTTGGTTCTAGTTTTTCTCGGGTGTGAGTGGGTTCTCCCTATGGTGTTGGTGTTTGTTATATGGTTTATGCCTGGTTTTGCGCAAATAAACTGGACTCCTTTGTTTTTAATTAATGGATAAGACAAAGTTTTTGCCTTCATTTTTAAAAAAAATGCTGATGATTTTTTATATTTCCAAGACAACTATTAGTTTCTGGAATACTTTCTGTTAAAACTATGTCAAACAAACATTTCTTAAAAAAAAGTTCATGTGTTTCCTTGCAACGCAACCAAACGACATGTGTTACAAATTTCTTGTGTTTTCATTCATATATGATTCAACGTATCATGACATTTTATTCTTAAACATTTTGAATTTTGTTTAAACCAAACAGACCCTAAAAGTAGCACACAGCGAAAAGAAGCGAACAATCTAAAGCATACTTCCTTGGGGGTGCCAGGGCTCTCCACAGAGCTTAGTAAATCTGGCCGTCCTATAGACGTTTGATTCGATCGTGGCCGTCCATTTTTTCGAGCGATGGCAGGGGTCGTTATTTCGTCGAACTCTAGGGGAAAAATAGTCATTTCGCGTCTGTTGTATATAAGCCCCATCCCACACGGTAGAAAACCCTAGCCGCTCGTCCCGCACCCCTGCCCCCTCGCGCTCTTCCTCCCCTCATCGTCCCCCCTCCCTCGCTCTTGCTCGCTCGAGCCACAGCCTCCTCTTCCTCCACTCCCCTCGCACCGCATCCTCGCGGCGCTCGCCATCAGGTATACCCTTGTGGACTCCCCTCCCCCATCTCTGACCTCTCTCTCCCATCTTACCTCCTCTCTTTCTAAGCAGCCTCTAGCCACGTCTCTCCTCTCCTACCCCATAGCTGGATGGGGCTGGCGTCCACATGGGATGGAAGAGGAGGCGTGCTGAGGGAGGAGGAAGCGGCCGCCCAATCACCGCGGTCACCTACTCGGTGTCGTGGTTGTCGGAGATGCTGTCGCCATGATCCGGCGGCTGCTCCAGGAGGGCGACCTGGTGATCTGCTCCGAGGGCACGACGTGCCGGGAGCCGTTCCTTCTGCGGTTCTCAGCCCTGTTCGCGGAGCTGACTGACTAGATCGTGCCGGTGGCGATGGAGAACCAGATGAGATCTGTTGCTCCCCAGGACACTGGTTTGAGGTGCCTCCTCTCCTCCCCAGTCCCTGCTCCCGCTCCCTCTCCTCCTGCCCCCAATCCTCATCTCCTCTCGCTTGGCCACCATGAGCAGACTTGTCCCCCGGAGGTAGCACGACGCCGGGCTGGGCCGCTTGTGCCTCGTCGGCAAAGCGGGGTGGCCAAGCAGCAGTCGTTGGAGGCGGCTTCCTCTGCTCTACCTCGACCTGGAACGCAGCGGCGGCGTGGTGCGCGTCCTTGAGCGCGGGGATGCTCCTCACCGACCATGGGCCAGGGAGGGCGCCGTCGGTGGTGGGCGGGACCACGGCGTTGACGCGGTGACCATGTATGCGTACGCGGGTCCGTCGGCCTCCTCCGGGATGCGACCACGCCGAGGTGTTCCTGGATGGTGAGACCAGGTGCTCATAGCCTCCCCGTTCAATCCCCTTCCAAGTTTCAGTTGTGTTTCAGGTTTTGCCCATGTGATTTTTAGGCTAGGGTTTCTTATTTACCTCAGATTGAAGAGGAAGAGGGCCAACAATACATTCAATAGAACTAGAGCCGTTCCTGCTGCGGTTCTCGGCCCTGTTCGCGGAGCTGACTGACAAGATCGTGCCGGTGGCGATGGAGAACCAGATGAGATCTGTTGCTCCCCAGGACGCTGGTTTGAGGTGAGTGCAAAAATTAAATTTTCACATTGGGTTGTCACGTGTAGAGGTAGTGGTCGCTTCCAGGTTCTTTTGATTGTGCAGAAATCGTTTTTGTAGACGCTTCTCTGACCTTTAGTGCAAGAACTAAGGTCTTACTTTGTTGATTACTTCTTCTGATCAGGAGGAAGTTGTGACAGAAAAAGGATGTTTAATGTCTACAGGTTTCCGTGAAGATACACATAGCTCGAATTTTGTGTTATTGTTCCAGCATGAACATTCTTCCTGTAACTGCAAGTGGTGAACACTAATATATGCATTCTGATTTATATATCCATTGATTCTGTTAAACCACTTTAATTGCAGGTTCCTCTCTCTCGAAGACATATTGGCTTTCTACCATTCTTAAATTTTGATGGATTTATTAGGCTGGGATTAGATCTGGATGTAGTGATATAGGTCATTATCTGTTGGAGACTGTCCTAGTAGATCATGGAATATTCCAGTGAGTGTTATTATATTAGTTATGTCCTAGGAGTGCCTGGAACATTCTAGTGAATGTTGGAGTCTAAGTTAGTGTCCTACCAGATTCTGGAGCATTCCAGTGTACTAGTTAAGATGTACCTAAGTTCAGCTATATATAAGAGGGTGTGGAGGTCCAAGGGGCCTGCCCAACCCGAAACTATTCCCCAAAATTCTACATGGTATCAGAGCTGGAGGCTACATTGCTTGGCCCTCGCCAGTGCTGAGTTGTATGCTCGCGGTGGAGCTGGGCAGGCCCTAAGCTCAGCAAGGTCCAGGAGGAGACGCACAGGTGAGCTGCGGCTGAGGCTCTCGGAGGTGGCCGGCGGTGATTTGGCAGTGTTGAAGCCGAGCTCCAGGCGTCCAAGGAGATCAGTGCAGGAAGGGGCAGCAGGCCCAGGTGGAAGCAGTCCTGATTGGAGGAGTGACTGCCCAGGCGGAGGTGTTGTGGAGTTGCAGAGGTGTCGGCCGGCGCGCCCGAGTACAGCGACCAGCAGTTCTGTGGCGTTGGGCCCTTGTGGTGAACGGATACAGCTGGGTTAGGTCGGGTGCTATCGGCTGAAGGTTGTGGTGCTGGTGCAGTGAGTACTGCAGCAAGAAGCAGAGAAGAATTGATTCGTGGGCTGCTGCGGTCCTGGAGCGGAAAGAAGGAGCTGGTAGAGCGTGAGTGGTGATTGCGACTGAAAGTTCTGCTAGTTGCTGAAAGAAGGCAAGAGACCAAAGCAGAACTGCTAGTAGGAGCCTGCGAGGTTGCTACAGTTTGTGACAGGGAGCTAGTACTGGTGCTGGATCTGGCTGATTTGTGAGGGAAGAACTGTAGTGTCGTGGTTGGCTGTTTGGGCTAAGGAAGGAAGAGAAAGTATATGTTCTGCACAGAGGTGGTGTGTATCTTGAAGAATGGGAGAGAATCAAGATATTGAGCAATTGCTCGACAAATTGGCTGAATTGTTCAAGGCGAAAATCAAGGACAAACTAATATGGACAGCAAAGGGACCAAGCGAGGTGCTTAAATCTCAGCAGAGGAGATAGAGAAATTGAGACAGTCGAAGAGGAGTGCAGAAATTTCAAAACAAAGTGGAAAAACAACAATCCTAGGCAATCGTGTTAATCTTGCTCAAATTGGCAAAGGTGTTTCAAATAAAACCTCTTGTTCTAATTGGATACTAGACTCGGGAGCATCAGCACATGTCACAGGCAAGTGGAGTGAATTTACATCATATGTTTCGCAGCCACCCACACATCAAGAGACCATCCAAACCGCCGATGGAACTTATCATCCTGTCAAAGGGGTCGGCACAGTGAAATGCACCCCGTCTATTACATTATCTTCAGTCTTATACGTTCCATCGTTTCCGGTTAGTTTGGTGTCTATGAGTTCCTTGGTTGATGATATTGATTGTCGAGTAATTGCTGATCGGTACACTTGCATAATTGAGGAGAGAAAGACTGAAAGGAGGCTCGAGATCGGTGTCAGTCATAAGGGACTATGGTACTTGGACAGACAAGAGAGTGATGATGCATTGTGCACTGCTTTGGCTGCTGTTGCAAGTAACGATGAGGCAAGGCTGATACTCCAACATTGCAGACTGGGCCATATGTCCTTTGATACTATGAGTAAGATATTTCCCGAAGAAATGAAGAACGTGGATAAGGGAAAACTTGTGTGTGATGCTTGTGAGTATGGAAAGCACACAAGGACATCATATGTGAGTAGGGGACTCCGGAGTATCTCGCCTTTTGTGCTTATTCATTCAGATGTCTGGACATGCCCTGTTATCTCTATCAGTGGAATGAAGTACTTTGTGACATTCATTGACTGTTATTCTCGCATGACATGGGTGTATCTCATGAGGCATAAAAATGAGGTATTCAGATGTTTCCAGGACTTTTATGCCTATGTGAAAAATCAGTTCAATACACAGGTGCAGGTAATTAGGACAGATAATGGGACTGAGTATGTGAATAAAGAGGTTGGTACATTCTTGTCAGCAGAAGGTATATTGCACCAGACCTCCTGTCCAGATATGCCCCCTCAAAATGGAGTAGCAGAAAGGAAAAACCGTCATATTTTGGAGGTTGCTCGGTCGTTGATGTACACAATGAATGTGTCAAAATTCTTATGGAGTGAGGCGGTGATGACAGCCACATATCTCATCAACCGCATGCCATCAAGGGTGATTGGGATGAAGTCACCATGTGGAATGTTGCTAGGTGAGAACAAGTTTTTAGTTGCTCCTAAATTATTTGGTTGCACGTGCTTTGTTAGAGATCATAGACCCTCGGTGGGGAAGTTGGACCCACGAGCGGTTAAGTGTATATTTATAGGATACCCATCTGGACAAAAGGGCTACAAGTGTTGGAGTCCTATCGAGCGACGGACATTTGTGAGCATGGATGTGACATTTAGGGAGTCTGAGCCGTTCTATGGAGAGAAGACCGATCTCAGCTCATTATTTGACATTGACATTGACTTTGACTCTCCTAGCACGGGTGAGGCTAGTCGAGAGGGGGAGAGTGAGGTGTTGAGGACAAACAAAGATGAACCTTTGAGAGTGGTGGTTGAGTCAGTCCCATATCCTGTGGGTGAGGAGAGATGGAGGAAGCCGAACGAGGAAGAAAATTTGAGGGTGTATACGAGGAGACAACCTATGGTCGAGGAGAGATGGAGAAATCCAAATGAGGAAGAAAATTTGAGGGTGTATACACAAAGAAAATCACAACATGAGCAGCAGCAGCAGCAACAGGCTCCCACGGCAAGCGACACACAGGTGCAGGGGGAGCAACATGCTCCAGCAGGTGTTGAAATTGTTGAATTGACTAATAACGCAGGTCCATCTAATACGAGGGATTCAATGGACTTGCCCATTGCCTTGAGAAAAGGAATCAGAATTGCATCTAGAAAACCTTCAAATTGGTACCAGGAGGAGCACGACATTGCTAATTATGTATCATATGCATCTCTATCTACGAACTACAGTGCCTTCATCGCATCATTGCAATCTGTGGTGATCCCAAGGGACTAGAAAGTAGCAAAGCAAGACCCAAAGTGGCGTGAGGCCATGATAGAGGAGTTAAAGGCTCTCGAAAAGAATAAAACTTGGGAACTTGTACATCTTCCAGCAGGAAAGAGAGCCGTTGGGTGCAAATGGATCTATACCGTGAAACAAAATCCAGAAGGAAAAATTGAAAGGTACAAGGCAAGACTAGTTGCGAGAGGATATAGTCAAACATATGGGATTGACTATGATGAGACATTTGCACCGGTAGCAAAGATGAACACAGTGAGGATCCTAATCTCATGTGCAACTAACTTCGGGTGGCCTTTGCATCAGTTGGATGTCAAGAATGCATTCTTACATGGAGATTTATAGGAGGAGGTATATATGGAGATCCCACCTGGTTTCTCCACTCCTAGAACGTCAGGAAAGGTATGCAGATTGAGAAAATCTCTATACAACCTCAAGCAATCTCTGCGGGCATGGTTTGATAGATTTAGACGAGTTGTATGTGGTAAGGGATATAAGCAGTGTAATGGGGATCATACGGTGTTCTATCGGCACTCAAATAGCCAGATTACAATCCTTGCCGTATATGTTGATGATATCATAATCACAGGAGATGATGAGGTGGAGATATCAAGATTGAAAGATAGCCTACACAAGGAATTTGAGGTAAAGGATCTTGGCCAACTCAAGTACTTTCTTGGTATAGAAATTGCTAGATCCCCCAAAGGAATTGTTCTCTCCCAGCGAAAGTATGTGTTGTACTTGCTTAGTGACACAGGCATGCTTGGGTGTCGGGTTGCACCAACACCTATCGATCAAAACCACAAATTATGTGCCGAATCTGGGAAGCCAGTGGATAAGGAGAAGTACCAGAAGCTTGTTGGAAGGCTCATCTATCTCTGTCACACAAGACCTGATATTTCACATGCAGTGAGTGTAGTGAGCAGATACATGCATGATCCTAGGAGCGGACACTTGAATGCGGTTAATCAAATCCTCCGGTACTTGAAGGGTAGTCCAGGAAAGGGACTATGGTTCAAAAGGAATGGTCATCTAAATGTGGATGGGTATTGTGATGCTGACTGGGCAAGTTGCTTGGATGATAGGAGATCAACATCTGGTTATTGTGTGTTTGTCGGGGGAAATTTAGTGTCATGGCGAAGTAAGAAGCAGCCAGTGGTTTCAAAGTAAACAGCTGAAGCTGAATACAGAGCTATGTCGCAAGGTTTGAGTGAGATGTTATGGGTGAGGAATCTTCTTTCAGAACTGAAAGTGTTGAGGAAAGGCCCTTTAAATTTGTGGTGTGACAACAAGTCCGCAATCAACATCGCAAACAACCCTGTTCAACATGATAGAACCAAGCATGTGGAGATTGATCGCTTCTTCATAAAGGAGAAGTTGGATTATGGTATAATTAAGATAAGTCATGTAACCTCTAGTGAGAAAATTGCAGACTGTTTAACTAAAGGATTAGGAAATAAAGAGTGTAGTTCAGCTTGTAACAAGATGGGAATGATAGATATCTATCACCCATCTTGAGGGGGAGTGTTGGAGACTGTCCTAGTAGATCATGGAATATTCCAGTGAGTGTTAGTATATTAGTTATGTCCTAGGAGTGCCTGGAACATTCTAGTGAATGTTGGAGTCTAAGTTAGTGTCCTACCAGATTCTGGAGCATTCCAGTGTACTAGTTAAGATGTACCTAAGTTCAGCTATATATAAGAGGGTGTGGAGGTCCAAGGGGCCTGCCCAACCCGAAACTATTCCCTAAATTCTACATTATCTGTAATTTATATATCTGGATAGTGGCTTTATACTACTCTATAGATGCATTTGTTTCACCTTGTGTTGTTTGACATGGACATTTTCTTTTCATACAGCTCATTCTGATCCAACAAAACTGAACCAAGCTGGAATGTATTCACTTGATGTCAGTCTGCATTTGATTCATTGTCAGTAGGTATTGATGTAGGTAATTAATTTGGAATATGTGGTCTGGTATCTAATCTATTGTCATATTACTTCCACTCATTGATGTCTAGCTATAATGCACCATAGTTACTGAATGTTGTCATGAATAACTAGAGTGCAGGCTGACGAGCTGGAAGAACTCGGCCTAGAAAGAGTTATAGGTTATACCCAAGTTTTGTAAGCATGCATATAGCTATCATGACACCTGATTGACATATTAGGAAAGCAACAATACTACTCCTGGCATGTGTATTTTGTAAGCAACCATGTTATGACATTTTTTTCTTTGTTTTGTAGGAAGAGATTACTACCTTCAATTACTGCCCCGAT
The DNA here is from genome assembly GCA_012064385.1 of Puccinellia tenuiflora. Lineage (NCBI taxonomy): Eukaryota > Viridiplantae > Streptophyta > Magnoliopsida > Poales > Poaceae > Puccinellia > Puccinellia tenuiflora. The sequence goes on along the minus strand of QRDG01000162.1, from coordinate 71,385 downwards.
CACTCATTAGTGTGAATGAAATTATGGCAACACAGATTGCTACTAACTGGATGTGAGTTGGTTTTGAGGTAATGTCCTTTTTGATAGAAAATACCAAATTATATGTATTTTCTAATGTTTAGATAAAATCCATGGTGAAATGATTTCTACATATATCTAAGGACAAAAAAAAAACTATTGTACTGCTTTTGCTTGAAATTGTTCATGCACAATGAAACTATTGTTCAAATCATATTATCGAGACCATATGCTTTAAAGAATTATTTGATTCTGCTACTTACAATGAGTCTACCTCACATCCCAGTGCCCACTGGCACCAAAACTCATATCTTCTTCCTGGTTATTTTCTTCCTTCTCTCTCCCACTGCCCTATATTCCTTAAAGAACATGTGCCGCTCTAGTTAGTGTAGATATGTCCAGGTTATAGTTGGAATAATTAGTCTAGGTATTGCCAACTACTGTTGTTCGCAGAAGTTTTTATCTATAACCCCACAGGAAATTCACTTTCTTTTGATATATGTTTGCCACCTGCCGAACACCTTCCGCCGTAGTCCTAATTCCCGAGCTTTCTCATCTTTGTGCAGATTTTTTTCTAGGCCTACAATGTGTTCAATGAAAATACACTCAGATTGTGAGGGAGGATTAATCTATGTAATTGAGGTAATTCTTTTTATGAAATTTAGCTGCAGTCAATTATAACAACCTCAAGTAGTTTGTTTAGCTATTTGAAATTTCGTAGTTACGTTGCAGGTATTGAAAGAGATCAAGATGTTCTTGATTTATATTGTCACAGATTCTCATAAATCATCTCTCTGACATTCCATTTACCAAGGAGCTGTGTCATCGATCCCTATGTGTCTTCTCAGCAGGTATGTTGCTATCTTCATAATTTTATTTAGTTGTACCACATGTTAGCCTGACATGTAGTAGCAATGTGATGTAATTCTTAAAGTATAACACTCAGGTCCTGACTTCCTACTTGTGTATAGCCAGTTCCTACTTCTGAATGACTACCCTGAAGCATGCCTAAGATAAGCATATATGTGACTTCTCATCAAATGAGCATATTTCTTTGAGGTCCTTATCCTGACCGGATTTCTTGCCGCCGTTAAGAAGAGATGCCGCGGCTGCTCCTCGCTATCATGTTATTCTGTACATTGTAGTTCGACAATTCATATGCTATCTCATTGTTTTTCGTTGGTGTTTTTCCTTGGTAGTTGTTAACCGAGAAATGGCCACAGGATCAAATAACAAATTATGTATGTTCGTACATATTTGTTAGAGCCCTGATTGGGTGTTATATTTTCTGTTGTTATTTCCTTAGAAATATATAGTGCATTTGTTTCCTTTATCTTATTATTAGGAACTTGGGGATGACTCTTTGACTCTTATGTTGTTTCCTTTTCATTGATCACTTAGTAGGATTGCAACTCTTTTCTCTGGTTGTTGCCGAGTAAACAACATATATGCATGACAATAATATTACAAGCCTGTTTTGTTTCAACTGTTGTATATTAACCATCTAATTACTAATCTGTATATAATGTGACAAGTACGGGCAAAAAATTAAAAGTACCAACAGGTGCCGCGCGGCAAGCCGCGCCTTTCGAATCTAGTATTTAAGAAGGACCACTTGACTCCTTGAGCAACAAACAAGCAAAGCAGATAGAGAGGTCCAGCGAGTCTAGTCGCGGCCTGTCTGGTCGATATATCCACCTGCATTTGGGGCTCACATGTGTAGCTTCTTCTTGATTTCCCGTCCCAATGGCAAACAGTAGTAGTAACTAATTAAGCTGCGCTGTCTCTCTCCCTTCCTAGTTTTTTGAACAAGCTAGTTAGCATCACCATCGGGTTGGATCCTTCCTACCCTATGTTGTACTCCGTATACTAGGCTTCTGGGGCCAGGTTGTATGTATGAGTAGAATTGAAGAATACAAGTAGTACGTCAGTGCGTCGCTTGGGGATTTTAGTAGCTTGTCTGGTCTTTTATTGGACGAGATCGAGAATTGATGCGACCGTTTGATCGGATCAGTGTAGCGTGTTCCAGAGAACAAGAAATGTGCAAACCATACGGTTCCGCGTATGGTTGGCCGGTACCACCTCCACCGGCTACGTCGGTTATTGACATCGATTTCGACAAGACTGATGGCTTTCAAGATTCTGTTTCAGAAAAGCTTTCTCCATCCTTTATGTCAGTTATTATTGGTATAGACGTTGGCCAAGTTAGACCGGCCGGTGAACAATTCGGCGACCTCTTCAGCCGTCGACATATGTTAGAAGTAGCTCGAGTAGTGTATCTGAACCTAAGATTTATTTTCAATTAAATTAAAATTATGTAAAATTATCTCCAATTTAAATGACATTATGTAAAGTTATCTTCAATTTTATTTTTTTTGAAGCTATCGAGGCGTGTCAGAGAAAGAGGCCCGAGTTGGGTTAAAAAGTTGGCTTTGCCCTCTGTGGCGTTTATGGCGATCTGCCGGAGACTGGCGTGATGCCGATCCTTTCTCCCCCGATTCCTTCTCAAGCTGACTAGATTCCTCTAATCTCTCTCAGATCCAGTACCATTCCTCCAGATCCGAACCTCCTCCCCCGATTCCTTCTCAAGCTCTCCCCTGTTTTGCCCTGCCGCTGTTTCCTGCGTCACGGCTGCTGCCGACGATTGGTCCTTCAAGTCCTCCAGCTCAATCAAATCCACTCCACTAAAGCTCTACCAGGCCTGATTCCCTTGATTCAACCACCGTGCTCAGCTCCAGCAATAGTACCAGTGATAGCCACCGATCTACCTGCGTTTTCTATCTTGCTTTGAGTCTCCAATCCAATTTCAAGGTCAAGGTTATTCTCTTGTTGTTTCTGGCTCTGGTGCAAGTAGCAGCAAGCTAGTGCTTCATCAAGTTTGAGTCATCGAGTAGGCTACGACACCAAAGCGCAGGCGCAATGAAGGCTTTAGGTTGGAATTGTGGGGGCATGGGCAAGAGCCTCAGCAGTGAAAAAATGATGCATCTTGCCAGGATGGTTCACTCTGCTAAACCTCAGGTTATTTTCATCTCCGAAATCAAATCATCTAAGGTAAATTCTGCTGCTCTCAATGCTAGGTTTAATATGGCTGATAGCTTTGTTGTGCCCTCTCATTCTCGCTCGGGTGGGCTTTGGCTGATGTGGAGTGATGAACTTCAAGTTACTGTTCATAGTTCTAGCTTCCATATTATCCTAGCTACTGCTGTTCTTACTTCTAGTAATCTTAAGTTTGGGCTAGTTTGCATTTACGGTGACCCATACCATCTTCAAACTGCTGCTATTTGGTCGGAGGTAGCTACTTTTGTGTATAATAATCACAGCCTTCCTATGCTTTGTATGGGAGATATGAATGATCTGTTATATGACGTGGATAAAAATTCTCCCAATATAAATCGTGCCCGTATGTATGCTTTCCGTTCTTTTGTTAAGCAATGTGGCGTATCTGATTTGGGGTACAGTGGGCGTGCTTACACTTGGACCAACAGAAGATTTGCTTCTAAGCCTACTTTTGAAAGACTTGATCGTTGCTTGGTCAATGCTGAATGGTGTGATGTGTTCCCTGTCACTAATGTTTATAATATGCCTATTATTCATACTCTTAGTGATCATGTTGCTATTCTCCTTTCTACGGATGGGCATGTTCGTAAAATCAAACGCTCTTTTAAATTTGAAAATTGGTGGCTAAAAGAAAATGACTTCCAGGCATGCGCAAAAAATGACTGGCTCTCGACGACAAATAAATCTTTCTCTGCTAGGACTAACCATCTTGCAGGAACACTCAAAATATGGTGCAAAAAGAAGAGACCTCTCAATCAGGAACTGAACAATCTTGAAGAACAAATCAAGCAAATTCAAATGAAGCCACTAGACCAGCAAGACCATGGCCTTTAGATGGCTTTGGCTACAAGGTATGAACAAGCTATGACCAAACTTACAGATTATTACATGCAGAGAGCCAAAAAACAGTGGATTAAGGATGGGGATAGAAACACTTCATTCTTCCATAATGCGATCGTTAAAAGAAGACGAAGGAATACAATTTTTTCAGTTAAGGATGAAAATGATGTCTTACAATTTATGTCTGACAAAATAAGCAACACCTTCGTCAGTTATTTTAGATCTATTTTTGCTTCTACCAATGCTAACAATGGCAGGCCTTATGTTGGAACAAATCTCCCACAACATCCTCAAGACTATACTTATAGCATGCCAGATGAAAAGGAAATCTTGGATACACTCAAGGATATGAAAAGGAATGCATCTCCTGGACCAGATGGTTTTAATGTGGAGTTCTACATTGCAACTTGGGACTGGATTGGCCAGGATGTTGTGCAGCTGGTAAGGAACTTTTTCCAAACATGTATTATGCCCTCTCACATAAATGAAACTCACATTGCTCTCATACCGAAAAAGCTTGTTCCTTTAATACCAGCTGATTACAGACCTATTAGCCTTTGTAATGTTATTTATAAAATCATTGCTAAATGCCTTGCAAATAGACTCAAATCTCACTTACCAGACTATGTGCATCCTTCCCAACAAGCGATTATTGAAGGCAGAAGAATCAGCAACAACATAATCATAGCTCAAGAAATTACTCATTCTTTTGCCTTAAGCTCTTGGAAAAATAAATCCTTCATGCTAAAAATTGACTTAGCTAAAGCCTTTGATAGACTTGAATGGAATTTCATCATTTCGGCGCTAGAACGCAAAGGGTTGCATCCTCATTTCATTAATTTAATACATGCTTGTGTCTCTTCGCCGACTTTCTCTGTTGTCATTAATGGCCAGCCCTTTGAAAAATTTTGCAGTCAAAGAGGTATTCAACAAGGTTGTCCTTTATCACCTTATTTATTTGTTCTTTCCATAAATGAATTGTCTATTGCTTTACAACTGGCCATGTCTCAGAGTAATCTTGCAGGAATAACACTTGGACCAAATTGCCCCTCCATACACTCTCTCCTATTTGCAGATGATCTGTTGGTTTGTGGACAAGCCACAACACAAGAGGCAACACGAATGAAGCAAATTTTACAGGATTTTTGTAGGCGTTCAGGGCAAACTCCAAACTGGTCTAAATCAGGAATCATCTTCAGTAAGCACGTTGACCCAGCTATATCCCAAGCTATCACTCAAATATTCCCTGTTCCAATCATTGACAACACTTTTACGCATCTTGGGCACCCTCTAATTCTCCCAGCCAAAGACAGAGCTTCGGCCTACAACTTCATTCTGGATAAATTTAGATCCAAGCTTAATACTTATAAAGCTGATAAACTTTCTCATGCTGCCAGGTTTGAACTCATAAAATCAGTCTTCGCTTCCATTCCAGTTTACTATATGTCTAACATTCTATTTTCCAAAAAGCTTCTTGCTAAGCTCACATCTATTATTAGACATTTCTGGTGGACAGGAGTTAGAGAAGAAACAAATTCAAAGTCTCTTTGTCTTAGAGCTTGGAAGGACATCTGTGCTCCCAAGAATGAAGGAGGCCTTGGTATTAGGAATCTCCAAGCTATGAACCAAGCTCTAATTCTCATGGCGTCTTGGAGAATTGCTGATCAACCAAGTAATTTCCTTCATGCTGTTCTCAAGTCCAAGTATTTCCCAGATTCTTCGATTTGGCGCCCAAATTCTAATGCTCCCAAGTCTGCCTTTTGGGCCTCCATCCTTAAAATTCTTCCAATTCTGAAGGCCCATTCTTTCTATCAAATAACAGAGGGGAATATCTCTATCTGGAGTACTCCTTGGTTTAAAAACTGGAATAACATTTACGATAATTTGATTATACAGCCTGCAGGTTTCTCTTACCCAGCACAAGTCAAAGATCTTTGGCAACCCAATGGAAAGGTATGGAATGACCAGCTCATAGACGCTCTTTTTCAGGCTCCCATGGCGGCTGACATAAAAAGTACTCCTATTATTTTGGCTCAAGAAATGGATATACTATGTTGGAAACTCACGCCCACAGGTAAATGTAGTACTAAGAGTGCATACAAAGCATGTCTTCAAAATTTGCAGGAGAGTGGAGAACCAAGGCCAAGGGAGGTCAATCCTATGACTGTTCAGTTGTTGAAACAAATTTGGAAGAATAAACAGGTGACACCAAGAGTTCAGGCTTTTGGGTGGAGGCTACTGAGGAAGGCAATACCAACTGGTGCTCGAGCAGGTAAATACTCTAAACACATAAGCAAACTCTGTTCCAGATGCGGCATGGAAGAAAGTGACCTCCATCTTTTTTTCTCATGCAACTTTGCTAGAGCTGCTTGGTTTTCTCATCCTTGTTACATCAGAGCCGATGCTTTAATTTCAAACACAAACTCTGTCACGGATATTCTTTTAAAGTTGCTTCATATGAATCATCATTTTGCCTCCCTTTCAAATATTTTAACTTTCCTTTGGTGCCTCTGGAAATCTAGGAATGATAAGCTTTTCAATAAAAAATATGGGCACCCATCCCAAATTCATCTAATGGCCAATGCTATAAAAAGCAATTTGGAGATGGTTGATGTTTTGCAGGACAAAATGAACAAGGAGCATGTGCAAAACAACCAGATTTCTTTGCAGGGACAACCAGGAGGTCAATTACATCGGCAACTTTAGCTTCCGCTGCAAGGGTGCACAATCAAATCGGATCTACAAATTACAGGGCCAAAAATTTCTCGAATGCGGCGTGGAAAACAAAGAAGATTCCTGGAATAGCAATGGGAACGGATACAGGATTAGTTGTATTTTGCCAACTACAAGACAACTTTGAGAATGCAATGGTCATGATTCAAGCTTCAGTTCCGACAGCTGACTCTATCTTACAAGCTGAAGCAGAGGCTCTCCTTCTTGCTGCGCGAGTTGCTGCAGTTCTACGTCTTCAACATCATACCTTTCTTACAGATAGCAGTGTTTTAGCAGCTGCAGCTGCTTCGGCCTCAACAAATCTTCAGCAGGTCCCGTGGGAAATAAGAAGACACGTTGCTGCATATAGTCAACTTTCAGGTTCTTCAATCTTCCACATCAAGAGGGACCTAAATGGAGTGGCTCATAACTGCGCACATCAGGCTCTTAGACAATCTTTGTCTCAGCCTATGTTTAGTTGTTCTTGTTCAGCTCATAGAAATCAAACTTGTAATACATGCTGTAAACTGACTATGAGTTGAATAAAAATTTGGCGCCTCCGACGCCTCTCTTTGTTCAAAAATAAAAAGGCGTGTCCAGCCACGTTGCTCACGATAGCTTATGTCCGACACTATACCTTCAAAAATAAAAAGGCGTGACCGGAGATGCTCTAAATAATTTCACACTATACCCAATCTTACACGGTGAAAATAAGTGGACAATATTTAAGAAGGATCGACCCTATGAGCAACAAACAAGCAAAAGCAGAGAGAGGTCCAGGGAGTCCAATGGCGGCCTCTCTGAGCCATGTATATCTATCTATCTGCTGCATTTGGGGCTCACAAATATAAGGCGAGCACGTGAAAGCACCAGCAGCTTCTTCTTGGATTTCTCGTTGCAATAGCAAAAAGTAGTTGGTTAACTGTTTAAGCTCCGCTGTCTCTCTCCCTTCCTAGTTAGCATCCACCAAAGGCTCGATCCTTCCTGCCCTGGGAATACTAGACATCGGGGACCAGCTTGTATGAGTAGAAGTGAAGAATCCTAGTACTACGTCAGTGCGTGGCTTGGGGATTTTATCGGATTTGGGTGAGAGAAAATGACAAAAAAACTACCACAATTGGGGCGGCGGTGAGACAGAACTACCGACTTTGTATGTTTTGTCTGAAAACTATCAACATTGGGGCTGATCCGTGACAGATAGCACTGATTGTTTGATTAGCTCGTCTTAAACCATTTTCTGACTGTTCGGACCCACATGTTAGGTCTACGTGGCCTCATAAAATATTTTTTCTTTTTATTTTTTCCTTTATTTTTTCCTTCTCAGCTCGCGTTGACCCACTGAAAGTGCATGGTTGATCCCATGCATGGTTTTGGTAATTAATGACAATTTCTATGGCCTAATATTTGCATTGAGCTATATTTGTAGGTGTCCATTTGCTTGCTTGTCTCCATTTGTTGGAGTCAAGGTCTTGCTTGTTCTCCATGTGTTGGAGTCAAGGTTTAGGGAAAAAGATCATTGGTTGATCAAGGCCAAGGTGTTCGTCATCAAGACAAAGGCCAAGTGAAGATATGCCGAAGAGGTGCTTCTCCCATCTTGGGGTATGGGGGAGCCACATGTGAATCTTCACCAAGCAAAGCGCAATCAAGAAGATGATTCGTCTTGAGGAAATGAAGATCGTCTCCATCGACCTCAAGTGGATTAATGCGCAGGGCAAAGGTATGTTCTTGATAGGGTTTCTATTTTACCGGTCTCATTATGTTTAGTGAGAGACCGGGTTATAGGATAGATAGCCGTACTATCAAGAGGGGCTCTCGACCGGATATCGGGATCGTATCGTCGTAGAGAGCACAAACCTTTGCATCCATGCAATCATCTCGATTTGTTCTTATTTGCCTCTTATCGTGGTGTGATCTTGGTGCTTGTCGTGCTCGTCATGACAAGGCTAAGTTCACCAAAAACGGTTTTCGTATGCGTCTTCGATTGCGTTTTCGGTATTGGAGATTTTGCCGGTTCATCCGTGCGGAAGATTTATCTCTTCCATTTCTTTGCAAAATCCCCATTGCTTGTTTGCCATTTACAAAGGTTGCATTTGTCGTCCTCTTTCCAACAAAATTGGTTTCATGTCATTTGGACTTCATTTGCAAAAGATACGGCATTTCCGATTTTCAATAAGGAGGTTTTCCCGGCGTGTCCTTTTTAGAGAGGTCAAACTCTCTCTCCTTGTGACCTCCTCCTCACATGATGGACAATGATGTTTCTATGCATGATCTTGTAGGGCTTTTCGTTGCGAGTCCAACGAGCCCAAGATCATCGAAAATGGAGTCCGGATGCAAAAGATATGTCCGTTTTCATATTGCTCATTCTGCAGTTTTTCTAAGGGGCGGAAATTCCGGCCCGGGGTCCGGAAATTCCGGCCCGGGGCGGAAATTCCGGCCCGGGGTCCGGAAATTCCGGCCCCCGGAAGTTCCGGCCGTTACACCGGAATATCCGGCCCACATTTTCATCTGAGCTTTTTTGGCTAAGTCTTTTGGCTTTTCTCTCTGGAGGGGGTCCGGAATTTTGCCTCGGAAGTTTCCTCGGAAATTTCCGGGGGTCCGGAATTTCCGGTCTTTGATCCGGAATATCCGGCCCAAGGAAAATTTGGCTAAGTCTTTTCGCGTTTTCTCTCGGGTGGGGGTCCGGAACTTTGCACCGGAGGTTTGCTCCGGAAATTTCCGGGGCACCGGAAATTCCGGTGTAAGCCCCGGAATATCCGGCCTCCGGCCGGAAGTTCCGGCCCTTTAACCCGGAATTTCCGGCCCTGCGGTTTTCCAACGGCTAGTTTTTGGGGGAGGCTATAAATAGCCCCCTTCTTCCCCCAAGGGCTGGCTGCTTGTCTTGCTCACTTGCTTTTCTCTCTCCTCCATTGTTGCTAACCTTGTGAGCTTGATTCCTCTCCATCCCTCCAATGATTCTTGCCCAAACTTAGGGATTCAAGAGAGGAGATCTAGATCTACCATTCCACCAATCAAATTCTCCTCTAAGTGAGGGGAACCTAGTGGATCTAGATTTGGGGTTACTTTGTGTTCATCCCCTTTGTTCTTCCTCTCTTATTCCCCCCAAAGCATTTGTTGCTTGGTTGGAATTTGAGAGTGAAGGACTTGATCACTTTGTGTGTTCTTGCCTCTTGCATTAATTGCATCGGGTTGCTCTCTCCACGGTGATACGTGAAGTTGAAGGTTGAGAAGCTTGTTACTCTTGGGTGCATTGTGTTCCCAAGAGCTTGTTGCCTCTTGGGTGCATTGTGTACCCTAGACGGTTGGAGGTGCCGCGAAGACTTCGAGTTGTGAAGCTTCGGCACGAATTTGGGAGCCCCCAATTGAGTTGTGGGTGTGTGCCCCAAGAAGAGTTGTAAAGGGCTCCGGAATCCGCCTCGAAGGATTCCGATAGTGGAAGGTGAACCAATCCCTTGGGTGAGGTTCATCGGAGAATAGGGTGAGGCCTTTGTGGCATCTTGAGTAGGCCTTTTGTGGCGAGCTCACACCCCTCCAACGAGATGTACTCCCTTAACAAGGAGGAACTCGGGAATACATCCTCGTCTCCGCGTGCCTCGGTTATTTCTATACCCGAGCTTTACTTATGCAATCTACATTGTGATAGCCTTCGTGCTTGAAGTTCATATCTTGCTATCACCTTGTTGCTTAAATTGCTTAGCATAAGTTGTTGGTGCACATAGGTGAGCCTAGTAATTAGGTTGTTGGCTTGTTAATTTAAACACATAGTTTTATTCCGCAATTATCAAGCCACTAATTAGAAAAAGTTTTAATCGCCTATTCACCCCCCCTCTAGGCGACATCTCGGGCATAGTTGTTCTTTCAATTGGTATCAGAGCCTCATCTCTCTTGTTTGGCTTTACCGCCTAGAGAGTAAAGATGTCGTCTAGGGATTTAGTGCACAATTCCTTGTTTAGATTTAATGGCACAAATTTTAATGTTTGGAAAACTCATATGCTTAATCACTTACGGGTCTTGGACCCCAATATAGAGCGTATCTTAGATATAGGTTTTTCTCCTCCAAAGGATTACGAAAGTACGACTTTAGAGGATGAGAAAAACTTATATCTAGATGCTCTAGCATCTAATGAGTTTTGCAAATTTGTGAGTGTTGTAGTGTTTGAGTCAATCATGCCTCCTCGAGACGTTCATGATTTGTGGACAAAGCTTCAAGAAAAATACGGCAAGTCCATGACCATTGAGGATGATTGTTCTCCCTCCACCTCCGGCCGTGACGAGCTCTCGTCTTCATCTACTTCACCAAAATGTGGTAAGCCACAATCTAATGTGATGGTGAGTAGTGATAGGTCTTGCAATATTGATAGTGAGCTCTTCTTTGATGATCTCTTATCTCTATCTTGTTGCAATGCCTCATCTTTGGACTTAAACTCTTCTAGCACTCCAAATGTCATACATGCTAGTGTTGATAGTCCTTGTATATCATCCAAAAATTGCGTAGATAAATCTAATGATGATATGCTTGCTTTATCTTGTTGCCATGATAAAAATGCTTGTGTCTCTTCTAACTCTTGCATGAACAATAATGTAGAGGAAACCCAATTTGCTATGCAACAAGATGTGAACTTGTGTAGTTCAAAGATTAATTGCTCTTCTTCATCTATCACTTATTGCCTTATGGCTAAATCTTCTTCTAGCAATGATAATAATAATGATGATAATGATGATGATAATAATGATGAAGAAGATGATTTGAAAAAATTAATGCTAGGCTTCAAAATAAAGGTCTAATGATTCTTAAAGCCCTTCCTAGCAATAAAAATGCCCAAGCTAATCTCTTTGAAATCATGAGCACCCTAATTGAGCGTGGGGAATCTATTGAGGCTTTGGAAGCAAGCCTTGAAGAAAAGGGTAAGATGGAAAGAGATGATGCTATGGAGAAAGCTTCGTTAGAAGATGCTCTTGAGGAAGAGAAAGAGACTCGTGTCTCTCTTGAGGAGAAACTAGAATCTATCGAGGAGTCTCATAATGAAATAATTGCTAAGATCATTAAAGAACGTGACCATGCTCATGCTAAATATAAAGTCACGAAAAATGAAAATACTAGATTAAATGATGAGCTTGTTAAGTTTTCTTCATCCATTTCTAATGCTAATGATGCTTGTGCTACTAACTCCAATTCTTGTGAAGCATCTAGTTTGAAGGAGAATGTTGAGCTAAGGGCTCAACTTGAGTTGCTAACAAGCAAGTATAAGAAGTTGGAAGCAAGTCATGAAAAGCTATCTAGATCTAATGATGATCTTCTAGCATCCTATGGGAAGTTGGAAGAAAATCATGAAAAGCTATCTAGCTCTAATGATGAACTTCTTGCTTCCTATGCTTGTCTCAAGTTAGCTCATGAGGCCATCACTACAAAGGTAATATCTAGTGAGCCTCATGTGGATAATAGCACAAATTCAACTAAAAATGCTAAAATGCCATGTGCTAGTCCTTGTAGTTCATCCACTAAGAATGTTGGTACATCATGTGNATGGCGCACGTACATCTCGCAGTACTCCTTCTCCAGGTCTAGCGATGTTCTGGCGAGGCCAAAGCAGTGTGCTTGCAGCGAATTTAACGACTTATTGAACGAGTAGTCGTGTCTCCTCAAGAACTCCGGCAGCTCGGCCCTCGGGATCCGTATAGGAGGGAAGGGAAACCGAGGGACCTCCATGACGGCATCGGCATCATCGTATTCGTCCGCGGGTGGCGGACCGCAAGCATCGAGAAGGCACCCATGACACTGAATACGACGCATGGCACGCCGAGCTTTTCGGCAATGCCGCCGTTCCAGACGAATAGCATGTCGGTGATGATCGCGTCCGGAGACTGCGCTTGGATGAGTGCCTCCTGGGCGGGGCGCTTGAGGGCACCGTCGAGAGTAGCGACGCGGAAGCGCCATGAGGTGTCCGGCGTGTCCACCTTCCCGAGGTTCTCGACGCCCTCAGGGATGCCGTCCACCGTTGGGAACGGATAGGTGGCGATCTTCACGTCACCATCATGCCCGCGGTCCCGCAGCAAGGACTGGACGATCGACACATTGGCCGGCGTGACCGCAACGGTTGCTTCTACGGCGTCATTTGCCGTGGCGAGGCGAATGGCAAGCTCGGCGAAGGGCTGGATGTGGCTTGTTGCAAAGTATGGGAGGAGCAGGACACGCAGCTGCTTGGTGCTTGTACTGTTGGAGGCCATCTTCTTCTTTTCTTCACGCCGCGCGAGCGGAAGGCGGGGTTGTGTTGTAACTTTAGTTGGGACGCCTGCCCATAAATAAGGTAAGATTAGTGGGACTCGGAGACCGATCGATGACTCGATCGCAAGTCGCAATACGGGTGATACTCCACCGCGAGATCAAAATATTACTGCGTACGTGAGAGCGTGAGGGAACACACCCATGTGATTATCTTTGCTTGGAAGCCTTCATGAGCTCTATAAAGTCAACTCCTGCATTAAATGAGCTCTAGCACATGTGCCAACAGGAATAAAAGCAAGAAGTTTATTTTGGACATATCAGCAAATCAGAGTCCGGCTCAACCTCCTCATGCGTTGGTGGCGGGTTTCATTGTATATCACATCACGGACGGCCCCAGGGCCTCAACTCAGTCGGTTATTCCAACCGTCTCCCGCTCGGGGTCGCTAATGTGTGGCTCCATCAGCCGGTTTCAGGAAACCGTCTATGTTGCGAGTAACCCCTTAGACGGCCGTGAATAAGGATTGTCTCCAATAAGGAAAATATCAGAGGCGGCCAGCAATGGCAGTCGTCTGTAATGATAATCCTTTGCAGACGGCTGCATTTGCTGGCCATCGTTAGCCTGCAGAGTGTCCGTGTTTTCTCTCCGGCCCATGAATGTTCATGCCCTCCAGGCCATTTTCCAGGTGGTCTGAGTATTTGGTAATGTTATATTAGCAGGAATATTTTCGGATTACATCAACAAAATCTGAACCAACTGGTAATACATATAAAGCATAAAAACTGGTAGCACCGGATGGCTAATTTCATAGTGGGGGTATTAGTGAAGTCACAGGTTCCGATATACAATCTAGGACATTGCGACGGCTAATTTCATAGTGGGACTATTATTGAAGTCACAGGCTCCAGTACACAATATAGGACATCGTGATTTAGGTCTATATGAGATGTAATTCAATGATGAGCTCCAAGCTGAGGTCATAGGTCTTCCTAAGAATGATCAAAACAGGTTGACCAATCACAAAATTCTTGCCTTCCATGAAGTTCTTCCACCCCAGCTTGTCAAAGTCAATGCGGCCGTCACTTTTCATGTTGTACGTGATGATGACGGCTGCCCCTGCTGCTCCTAGTCACAGTCCTCCATTGCCCTCAGCCGGTATGCCAGCCTCTTCTGCTATCACCTTAGGTAGTTTCTGTGCGCCAAAGATAACATAACTATGTCATATATCACCAGGCAGAGGCGGTTTACTGAATATTAACTTAGGAAATTAAGGAGGCATGAAAGATGCAGTCCTGTGGTACATACCATATCATGTCTGTTCAAATTTGTGCTCGCACAGAAGGAATTCCAACATAGGCTCCTACTGGTAGAAGCTGAACGAGGCGGTTCTTCTCTTGGTTGTTGAGACTAACTCGTTGGGCAACTATGATTTTGTTGTCTATAATGGCAACATATATAGTGGGATGTGGTGTCATGGTAAACACTAGCATGTCCCCCTCGCTGAAATTGTTCTTGGTGATGAACTGTTCCCCTTGTTTGCCATGCAAGAGGGTCTTTCTCAGTCCTTTTCTTACATGAATGTTGTACGTGCTCCTAAGGGCATGAAACAACACATGCTCCTTGATGATAGGTGATGAAGAGTTGGGTGGTGCCCCAAACGAAGGCATGGATGTAGCAAATAGCAGTTTTCCCTCAGTGAAGAACCAAGGTTTAATCGAAACAGTAGGACTTTGAAATCAACAACGAGGTGAACGTCGATGGTCTCTGGCTTTTAACCGTGACGAACGTGGACCTACACACACTCAAACAATTACTTTGCCCCCAACGGCAGGAAGGTTGTCAATCTTCCCGATCTGCTGAAAACAAAGCGGTTAAATGTATAGTGTAGTGAAATGATTTATGAAAACGGACCAGCGAGAAAGTGATGATGGAAAGTAAGTAAATGAGGTTGTAATCAATGTAAAAAGATGGACCGGGGGCCATGGGTTCACTAGTGGTGTCTCTCCAATAAATAAAATACTCATATGAAGGGTAAACAAATTACAACTGGGCAATTGACAGAATTATGACATAAACTTAATCTAGCTATATCAGAGTGTTCATGGTAATATTCATGTAGGCATCACAACAAGGAACAAAGACCGCCATCCAACTGCATCTTTGTCTAAAAAGTCCACCTAGGGATCGCTATCCAGCTTGTCACCCATCGGTATTAAGTTGCAACTAACAGACAATTGCATTAAGTAATGTGTATGATGTAAGAAACATTTATAATCACGTAGATATAAACACCGCTGTTTTACCCTTAGTCGCAACAGCACACCCTCGTTCTTAGACGTTTATGTCACTCGCGTCCAGGCACAAGAGGGGGCATGAACCAACTATCTAGCATAAATACTCCCTCTTGGAGACATACATAATCACTTGGCCAAATCAACTACACACATCGGAGAGCATGCAAGAACATAAATTAACATATAAGAACCAAGCACAATCTGATCATAACTTCATAATCCATCGGATCCAAACAAACACATCATATAGCATTACAAATAGTCGATCTTGATCATGTAGGGCAGCTCACAAGACCATAAACATGAAGCACAAGGGAGAGAGAAAACCATCTAGCTACTGCCATGGACCCGTAGTCCAAGGTGGAACTACTCACACTTCATCTCGGTGGAAGGCATGGCGATGTAGAGCCCTCCGGGATCGATCTCCCCTCCAACAACGTGCCAGGAGCAGCTTCAGAATCTCCCCGAACTAGGGTTGCGGTGGCGGCGGCGTCGGGTCGTGTTCGGGAAAATAGTCGGCGCCCTCATGATTTTAGGTCAAAAGGGTTTTATAGGCGTCGGAGGGGGCCGAGGCGGCGCCCGAGGGCAGGGGCAAGTCCACCCACAGGTGCAGGTGGGGCCGTGGCCACAACCCGCCGCTAGCCCCTGGGTGGCCGCCCAGGTAGCCCTTTGGTCCACTTCTGTATCCTGTCGAATGAAAAATCATCGTAATTATTGTCCAATTATGAAGAATATTTCTAAAAGTAAGTTTTCTGAAATAGAAAACAGCAAAAACAGAGAATTGATACTGGGCATCTTGTCAATAGGTTAGTCTGACAAAAAGCCTAAAAATGAGTGAGTATGTAATGAAACATGTAAACAATGGCATATAACTAGCATGGAACAATAAAAAATTATAGATACGTTTGACACGTATCAACATCCCCAAGCTTAACTCCTACTCGTACTCTAGTAGGTAAGTGATAAACAAAATAATTTTTGATGAGACATGCTAACTAGCATAACCTTGATAAAATAGTAATGTAAAGCTTATGATGTGAATAAAGTGATCCAAAATAATTGTCTATATTTGATAATCAAGCAAACAATGAGTAAACAAGTTGCATCATTCAAGCAAAACCTTTCATAAATAATACTTTGGAGACATGATTGAAAGCATAAAGATTAATCATAACAAGAAAGTCTTCAAGGTAATATCTTCTTGTCAAAAGTGTTTGAAGTCAACACAAAGGAAGATGCAAGTTTGAGCATTTGCTTCAACTTTCAACATGCTTATCTTATAGATAAAGTCAACATAAAGAATCATGATTAAGCATAAAGATGCAATATAATCAACTGCACCCAGAGTCGGTGCTGCAAGCTTGCTTTGAGTAGATAGAAAGAAGAGGAAAACTGACTCAACATAAAGTAAAAGAAAGGCCCTTCGCAGAGGGAAGCAGGGATTAATTATGTGCTAGAGCTTTTTATTTTTCTAACAAAGTAAAATAATTTTGAGATATGCATGCTTCGTCAACGAATCAAAAGCAAAGAAATCCGTTAGTCCCCCGTACCAAGCAAGGCTTTAGACTGTGAGAGGGGCTCCCATAGATGACACGGGTACATTCCTCTTTCTCCTTTTTATCCTAGCAATGTGTGACCGATTTCTCAGGGTCATTGTGTGAAGGAGATATTAATGATTGGTTAATTTATTTATTTTTATGGGCTGGGAACCCTGGCCAACCTACTCGGAAAATTAAGTGAGCCCGTATCCACGCTAGCAGGTGAAAGGGGGGGGGGGGGGGGGGGGGGGGGAATTACCTTGCGTTGACACAGGATATAACAACTTCCTCACTACTTCCTCATGAGCTAAAAACAAGACACAAATTGAGTATTGTGAAGTTTTAAAGATAGCACATGACAAAATTTACTTGGAATGACATGAATACCATGTATAGGTAGGTATGGTGGACACTGATGGATAAATATTTGGCTCAAGGAGTTTGGATGCACGAGCAGCATACCCGCTTAGTACAGAGTTTTGGCTAGGCAAAGATATCAAAACAAACAAGCACTAGCAACCAGAACAAGAATGACTATAGAACATACATTAAGCATAACCACCAAAACTCTACACTGTCTTCCTTGTAACTAAATTAACTTTCATTTGATGAAAATACTTGACTATCAAAACTTGCAAGCATGAAGAAACTTTATAAATTCAAGCTTTAACGGTAGTTCTTCACTAATGAGCCTTAACTTAAACAACCAGCAAGTTTAAACATTATTCACTGAACATCTCAAAATAATTGGCAAGTTTCAAGTTATTCAAACATGAAGATCTATAAGTGTCGCAACAGTGGAACATGGGGTTCCCCTGATGCGGTCAAAGTGGGTCCACCGCATGTGGGCCCACCAGGAAGGCACTCAAGGACAAGGCTCAAGACTGGCAGATGGGCCCCCCATCTGTCCCCACGGCGCCCCGGTGCATGGCGGCATCGACAACCAAGGCAAGAGACACGGGGTACCCTCCGGGGCCCCCTCGACCCGGAAGCAGGCGTGGAGGTCCCGGGACCCGACGCCCGGCAGGAGGCCAGGCTCATTCCCGGGAACCACCTCCAGTGCGCGATGAGGATAAGCTTGCCAGCCCCGGCTGGAAGCTCCTAGAAGACTTGGGCGCCAAGAAGATGGAGGCGCAAAGGGGGCAGAGGCGGAAAAGCTGTCAGCCTCTATCCGCCCTCCCTGGAAAAGGTGGGAGGACTCACCTACCCCCTCTGAGAAGAATACTTGGACGAGAGGAGGCCATGTCGCCTCCTAAGGAGAACCCGGCGGGGTTTCCCGCCAAAACCCCTCCGGCCCCAAGGGTGCACCTGTCGTATCCCCTTAGCCTATAAAAGGAGGGCCGAGGCACCCAAGGGGAAGGGGAGGGGGAACGGAACAGAACAGCAGGAGGCTAGGCTAGGTAGCGCACAAGTCCACAGTTAGCTTAGATGAGAGGTGATCTCCTCCGGGCCAGGATCCGCTCGTCTTCAACCTCTAGCCGACACCTCCCGGGTTCTCACCCGCAACCACCATTGTACGCTACAACCATGATATACCTCTCAATCCAGACATGCAGGAGTAGGGCTGTTAGCCTCCGGGCGGCCTGAACCTGGGTAAACTCCTTGTGTCTCTGTGATGCTTGCTAGCACGTAGATCTCGAGCGTAGATGAAGCCCCCGGGTGGTAGATGTTACTTAGCCTCCTTCGCGCCCCATACCGAACCTAAAAAGGGGGTATCCTTTACTCCCGGTGTCCGTGATCCAAGACACGACATCTGGCGCGCCAGGTAGGGGGCGCAAGCGCTGGTTCATCTTCGTCGGCTTCGAGTTCTTCGTCGAGATCTTCCTCAAGTTCTTCATCGGCTTTGAGATCTTCAAGGAGATCTGCGTCAAGCTCTTCGTCGACCATGGCGCAAAAGAAGTGGCCCGACGTCCAGGCGTCCAAGGCGGCCTCCCCTGTGCGCTCCCAGGCTACCGGCGAACGTCGCGCTGCTGCGGCAAACCGGGCTTCTCCTCCTCCGCCTCCGGAGAAGGACGTTCCGGGCGGGGCAGGCGGCTCAACCCGGAGCGGAGAAGATGGTGGCATGGAGAAGAGCATGGGCGGCAACACCGGCAGGGACCCCTCTGTCGGTGAGAAGAGCGAGGGTGCTCACGCTAGCAAGGGCCAGCAGGGCACCAAGAGTAAGTCCGGCACCCTCCTCTCGGATGACGCGCAGGCCCGTCATGACGCCCTCATCACTGCCAAAGCTCTGATCCAGTTTCCACCCAGCACCGACAACCCCAAGGTCTACCAGGAGTGGCGGACCCGTGTGGAGGAACTCCTCCACTTCGCCGACGGCGGTCCCAGGTGCGAGCCCATTCACACCCCCACCGTCGACAGCCCCGAAGCCAAGGGAGCAGAGGCGCGTGAACCCCGGGCCCCTCCCCGGGGAGATCGCCCAGGCGAAGCCGTGCCTCCTCAAGCAAACCCTCCCGCGGCGGGTCGGGCGAACCGCAACTGCGGCCCGGCCATCTCCGTTGGTTCATCCTCCACGCGCAACCTGGATCTACGCAACGACCTCAACAACCGTCTCCACGAGGATGCACGCACCCGCATCGAACGTCGCCGAGAACGCCATCGGCGGGAAGATCGGGACGACGACATCGCCGAAGGCTGCCTTGCCCTCTCCCCCGAATTCCGCCAGGCTTCCTGGCCTAAGAAGTTCAAGATCGACGTCCTTCGCTACGATGGCACCACCAACCCCCGGGACTTCCTGCAGCTGTACTCGCTGGCTGCGGTGGTTGCCGGGGCCGACGAAGTCATGATGGCCAATTGGTTCCCGTTGGCCCTGAAGGGAGACGCTCAGTCATGGATCCTCAACCTCCCCAAGTGCTCCATCCGATCCTGGCGGGCACTAAAGGAGGCATTTCTGGGGGCTTTCCAGGGCGGGTACCAGCGCCCAGGAGTTCCCAGCGACCTGCACGACTTCAAGCAGCTTCCGGGTGAAACCCTTCGCAAGTTCATTCAGCGCTTCACTCAGAAGATGAATACCATCCCCTGCATCAAGCAGGAGTTGGTGATCCAGTCCTTCCACGCCAATGTTCGACACACCCGGATGCGCGAGAAGTTGAGCACTCACCGCATCGAGACTACCCGCGAGCTATGGGAGCTCGCGGACCGCTGCGCCCGCACAGAGGAGGGGGTCCAAGTCCCCGGGGAGGAGGAACCCGAGGACAAGGCTACCCCCGCCAAGAGCAAGAAGCGGGACCACGGTCCCGACAAGCGCGTCTTCGTCACCGAGCCTCTCCCCAAGAAGGCCAAGCCGGCTTCAACTTCCGAGGGCGATGAAGACCCATGGTGCCACGTCCACCCCGACGGCAACCACCTGCTCAAGGACTGTCGCCAAGTGAACGGCCTCGCCGCGCGTACGCAACGTCAAGGTGGCGGGACCGGTCCAGGTGCCTGCTTCAGCTGCGGACTCCACGGGCACTACTCCCGGAACTGCCCTACAGGCCGTCAAGGCGGTGACGGCCGGGGGTGGGGACGAGGTGGAGGACGCGGAGGCCGTGGAGGAGGGCGCGGTGGCCAAGGAGGACGTGGGCCAAACAACGCGGGGTTCGCCGACAACGGGGATGCTCCGGCTCCCCCGGGTGGCGGCAACGGGCAATTCCAAGAAGTCAATGGCGTCATCGGGTGCATCCACGGGGAGCCTCCCTGCCTCCCTCCAACAGCGCCGGCAAGAGACTCGTCCGGGAGCTGAACGCGTTTGCTCCGGCACCACAAAAGCCCCTGGAATGGTCTAACCAGGTCATCTCATTCGACCCAGAAGATCACCCCGACAACACCATCGGGGTAGGGACCCTGCCTCTGGTCGTGTCGCCCATCATCCACAACTTCAAGGTCACCAAGATGCTGGTCGACGGAGGCTCCAGCCTCAACCTGCTAACGGCAAAGGTCCTGGCCACTCTGCAAATCCCTTTCTCCCGCCTGCAAGACACCGGCGTGTTCCAAGGAGTGAACGGGAACATCACATGGCCTCTGGGGAAGATCTCTCTTCCGGTCACCTTTGGTGGCCCCGAGAACTTCTGCACCGAGGAGATCGTCTTCGACATCGCCGACACGCCGCTTCCTTACAACGGCATACTCGGCCGAACCGCGTTGGCCAAGTTCATGGCCATCTCCCACTTCGCCTACAACATGCTGAAGATCCGGCGGCTTGGGGCATGATCAGGGTCAAGGCCGACATCGACGACGCCATCTTCTGTGTCCAGAAACTGAATCAGACGGTGGCCGCAACGGCGGACACCCGACAAGACATGCAAGACGCCAGTGCTGACGCTACTCTCGGGGGTGGAGGGAACCCCGGGGGCTCGGCACCCGCGGCTTCCAAGAGGATGCCCTTCCGCGGCGACCCACAGATGACCAAGAAGGTGGCACTCACGAGTGACGGCTCTCGCACCATCACCATCGGTGCTCACCTCAACGACAAATAGGAAAGCGCGCTCGTCGCCTTCCTTCGGGAAAATTCTGACGTCTTCGCCTGGGAAGCGTCAGGTTTACCCGGCGTACCAAGGGAGGTGATCGAGCACAAGTTGGCGGTAAACACGGACGCCTGCCCCGTGAAGCAAGTTCTGCGTAAGCAGAGCAAGGAAAAGTTGGAATTCATCGTCTCCGAGACCGACAAGCTACTGGAAGCCGGCGTCATCAAGGTGGTGCCTCATCCCACCTGGGTGGCCAATCCAGTGGTGGTACCGAAGCCAAACTCCTCCAAGCTGCGACTCTGCGTCGACTTCACAAACCTGAATAAGGCCTGTCCCAAGGACCCGTTTCCTCTGCCGCGCATCGATCAGATCGTGGACTCCACGGCCGGGTGCGAGTCGCTGTGCTTCCTGGATGCCTTCTCTGGGTACCACCAGATCCTGATGGCGGTCTAGGACCACGAGAAGACGGCCTTCATCACTCCCAAGGGCTGCTACTGCTACACCCGGATGCCTTTCGGCCTCCGAAACGCGGACGCTACCTTCCAGCGCGCGATGCAAGCGTGCCTTGGGACCCAGCTGGGCCGCAACGTTGAAGCCTACATCGACGACATTGTGGTCAAGACGAGGTTCCAGGACTCCCTTGTCCAGGACCTGCACGAGACTTTCGACAACCTCCGCCGGGTCAATTTCAAGCTTAATCCCGACAAATGCGTGTTCGGGGTCCCATCCGGCAAGCTGCTGGGTTTCCTGATCTCCCACCGGGGGATCGAGACGAATCCTGACAAGATCAAGGCCATCGAGCGAATGGAAGCGCCCCGACGAGTCAAGGACGTGCAACGCCTCAACAGGTGCATCACTGCACTCGGGCGCTTCATCTCAAGGCTAGGAGAGCGGGCTTTGCCGTTCTTCAAGCTGCTCAAGAAGTCGGGCCCCGTGGAGTGGAATCCCGAGGCTGAGGAAGCTCTCCAGTCACTCAAGAGTTACCTCGCCTCACCGCCCATCCTCGTGGCCCCAATGGAGAAGGAGCCCCTGCTTCTGTACATCGCGGCCACTAACCAAGTGGTCAGCGCCGTGCTGGTGGCCGAGCGCGACACCTCTCCAAAGAATTCGAGCAAGGGCAAGCGTCCCGGGGACCCGTTCCCGGGGCAATCTAG
The DNA here is from genome assembly GCA_012064385.1 of Puccinellia tenuiflora. NCBI lineage: Eukaryota > Viridiplantae > Streptophyta > Magnoliopsida > Poales > Poaceae > Puccinellia > Puccinellia tenuiflora. The sequence goes on along the minus strand of QRDG01000162.1, from coordinate 49,115 downwards.
CAAGAAGGGGCGGCCGGGTGTTCAGGGGTTCGAGGATCCTAGCACCCTGCCCCCTCCCGTCAACAACAAGCCGTGCGTTGAAGACGAAGAAACACACTCCAAGGCGGCGCAGCCGGGGGCTACTCCGACAACACCCCGGAACACCAAGGACGTGGAGGACATCGAATCCTCCAAAGGATCGGCGGCCCGCAAGGTGCAACACCCTGTCTACTTCGTCAGCTCGGTGCTGCGCGACGCCCGGGAGCGGTATCCCATGATGCAAAAGCTGCTGCTGGCGATCATCATCGCCTCCCGTAAGATGAGGTCATACTTCGAGGGGCACCCCATCACGGTGGTGTCCAAATACAACCTAAGGAGTCCTCTGGAGAACCCGTTGGCCACTAGACGCATCTCGGCGTGGGCCATGGAACTCCAGGGCTTCGGGCTCAAGTTCGAGCACACGGACAACATCAAGAGCCAAGCACTGGCTGACTTCACAGCCGAGTGGACCGAGACAGCGATCGACGACCCGGAGGAGGAGACAAGCCTTCCCGGGAAGGAGGTTCCCGACACTTGGACCATACACTTCGACGGCTCCTACACCAAGGGGCAAGGAGGTGCCGGGGTTGTCCTCACCTAACCAACCAGTGAACGCTTGAAGTACGTCGTCCAAATGCACTACCAAGGAAACATCTCCAACAACACGACGGAGTACGAAGGTCTGCTCGCGGGACTTCGTGCTGCCATCGGCCTCGGCATCGGCAAGGTCGTCGTCAAGGGTGACTCTCAGCTAGTCATCAAGAAAGTCAACGAAGAATACGCCTCTCCCTAGATGGCGCCGTACGTCGAAGAAGTGTGGAAACTCCAGCGGCGCTTCAGTAGCTTCAGAGCTGCTTACATGCCGCGGGAGGAGAACACATCTGCGGACGAGCTATCACAGCTGGTGTCCAGGCGAGAACCGGTACCTCCCGGGATCTACATCGAGGTGCTCAAGCGACCTTCAGTCTCTCCCGAGAGGCTGAAACCAAGTTCTTCAACGACAAAGGGGGCTGGCAACCCTTCTACACCAACAACACGGGTAGCCAGCCCGGAGGCTCAGGACCCGGCAGTGCCCATGGCCGAAGAAGCTCTGCTTCCTTCTGGTCAAGAGGTACTGCTGGTGGAACGAACTCACCCACCCTGGGCCCAGGACGTCGTCAAGTACATGATAGAGCACACCCTCCCGGAGGACGATCATGAAGCCGAGCGGGTTGCCCACCGGGCAAAGCTCTATGTCCTGATCGACGGCAAGCTTTACCGGCGGCGCGAGAATGGAGTCAAGCTACGGTGCATATCGCAAGAACAAGGCCGAGAACTGCTGAGGGACATACACGAGGGGATATGCTCAAGTCACGTGGCGTCAAGATCTTTGGCGGGAAAGGTTTTCCGCCAGGGATTTTACTGGCCAACGGCACTTCATGACGCGGAGCAACTGGTCAAGACCTGTGAAGCCTGCCAGTACTACACCAAGAACACGCACCAGCCAGCTCAAGCGCTACAACCAATACCAATCTCCTGGCCGTTCGCGGTCTGGGGGCTAGATATCGTCGGCAAGATACCAAAGTCAGTGGGAGGTCACGAGTACCTGTTCGTGGCAATCGACAAGTTCACAAAGTGGGTGGAAGTGATGCCAGTTCCATGCCAGACGTCCCAGGCCGCCATCAAGTTCATCGAAGGAATCGTCTACCGGTTCGGAGTACCAAACAGAATCATCACCGACAATGGCACTCAGTTTACAAGCAAAGCCTTCCTCAACTTCTGCGAAGAAATGGGCATCAAGGTGTGTTTTGCCTCGGTGTCCTACCCAAGAAGCAATAGACAAGTGGAGCGAGCAAATGCAGAAGTTCTCAAGGGATTGAAGACCAAAGCCTTTGACAAGTTGGAGAACAAAGGAAAAAATTGGATTGAACACCTGCCAAGCGTACTGTGGTCACTCAGGACAACACCAAGCAGAGCCACTGGAGAAACACCATTCTTCCTCATCTATGGAGCTGAAGCTGTCCTACCATCAGAGCTCAAGTACGGATCCCCCCGGGTACTCGCATACGATGAGAACATGCAAGAAGAGCGAAGAATAGATGACATAAACCTGCTGGAAGAGAAAAGGTGCCGGGCCTCCTTACGGTCAGCTCGGTACCAACAAGGGCTCCGTCGATACCACAGTCATCATGTTCGCACGCGGGAGCTGCAACCCGGGGACATGGTACTCCGCAAGAGGCAAAACCTGGAAGGCCTGAACAAAATGTCATCAAAATGGGAAGGACCCTTCCGGGTGACACATACCCTGAAACCCGGAACGGTGTACCTGGAGGACGAGCAAGGCCGGCCGGAATGCAACGCCTGGAACATCGAGAATCTTCGGAAATTCTACCCCTGATTACGAACATGAATCGCAAACGTCGGATCCGTTAAAGCACGCCTGAGGGGCTAGTGTTCTGTAATAGGGTGTAAGAATCGTCGCCAGGAGAATAAAAGATAAGTTATTTCAATTCCCGTGAGCCTCAATTCTTCCATGGAAGCGTGTTATCCTTAGCAACCCGTAAGCAGGGGGCTGGTATGTGCCGGTGGTAGACGGGTAGAAGCGCCGCGAGTGACCTCATGGGCTAGGCACCGCCGCCCGATCATGCCGTGCTGTCGCGGAGAGGGGTATCGGGCAGTGCTGTGGTGAAACGCACCTCACCACAGAAATGTACTACCAACTGTGCTTGCGGTTTGCTTCGGATAACATGCTAGCATGATAGGAAAGAGGGTCCATTCTTTTCCTACTGAAAGTTTGCTGTGTGTAGCTCCTTCCCGGGGCAGGATCGGACGGCGGGATGGCGAAAAAGGAGCTCGACACCCGGGAAGGACTGAATGGGATGGAAGCACGACGGGAAAAACAGCTAAGTTCCTGCATAAGCATCCTGCATTTAGGCATAACATCTCGCTCATAGTCAATATACCATCGACCTGCGCATGCTTGACGGTTGATGAGAGCCTTTGCGGGGGTATGCGACCACCCCGGCGAATGGTCCGTTTCCCTCTGGCCTAGTACCCGTGGATAGTGGCGAAGGACTCCTGGAAGGTATAGTCTGACTTAGGGGGTACATCTACCATGCAGAGGTAGAGTGCCTTGCACCTAAGTAGCCTCCTCTGAAAACCAGACGGCGCGTTAGCGCAAAGGAAGATTTGGGAAATGACCCCGGGAGTTGAGTCTAGGGTTGCATACATCCGTATTTACATTCTGAATTACATTCTTGGATTTACAATCGTTGGTGCGACTACTAGACCCTGTGCTACTAAGGCCAGCTTGGAGTTAACGCTCCTTGCTGTGCGCCCTTGTTTTATTCGCGCCCAACGGGGGACCCTTCAATTCCCGGGACTATGCCCGGGGGCTACTCTCGCAACAGTGGAACATGGGGTTCCCCTGATGCGGTCAAAGTGGGTCCACCGCACATGGGCCCACCAGGAAGGCACTCAAGGCCAAGGCTCAAGACTGGCAGATGGGCCCCCCATCTGCCCCACGACGCCCCGGTGCATGCGGCATCGACAACCAAGGCAAGAGACACGGGGACCCTCTGGGGCCCCCTCGACTCGGAAGCAGGCGTGGAGGTCCCGGGGACCCGACGCCCGGCAGGAGGCCAGGCTCATTCCCGGGAACCAACCTCCAGCGCGCGATGAGGATAAGCTTGCCAGCCCCGGCTGGAAGCTCCTAGAAGACTTGGGCGCCAAGAAGATGGAGGCGCCAAAGGGGGGCAAAGGCGGAAAAGCTGTCAGCCTCTGTCTGCCCTCCCTGGAAAAGGTGGGAGGACTCACCTACCCCCTCTGAGAAGAATACTTGGACGAGAGGAGGCCACGTCGCCTCCTAAGGAGAACCCAGAGGCGTTTTCCCGCCAAAACCCCTCCGGCCCCAAGGGTGCACCTGTGGTATCCCCTTAGCCTATAAAAGGAGGGCCGAGGCACCCAAGGGGAAGGGGGGCGGGGAACGGAACAGAACAGCAGGAGGCTAGGCTAGGTAGCGCACAAGTCCACAGTTAGCTTAGACGAGAGGTGATCTCCTCCGGGCCAGGATCTGCTCGTCTTCAACCTCTAGCCGACACCTCCCGGGTCCTCACCCGCAACCACCATTGTAAAGCTACACCATGATATACCTCTCAATCCAGACAGGCAGGAGTAGGGCTGTTAGCCTCCGGGCGGCCTGAACCTGGGTAAACTCCTTGTGTCTCTGTGATGCTTGCTAGCACGTAGATCTCGAGCGTAGACGAAGCCCCCGGGTGGTAGATGTTCCTCAGCCTCCTTCGCGCCCCATACCGAACCTAAAAAGGGGGTATCCTTTACTCCCGGTGTCCGTGATCCAAGACACGACAATAAGACTATGCAAGTTTTTCATCACACCACTACCACATGCACGGCATTTTTATCATTCCAACCTTTCAAGCAAGCTACCAAAAACAACTCTCTAAAGAAATATAAGTGAAGCAAAAGAGAGTCTAATAACAGCAACTAACAACTCTTAAAGAGATATAAGCGAAGCACAAGAGCTGATAAGAAAACAGAGCTAAGAATACTCAACAAAATATAAGCGAAGCACAAGAGTATTCTAATGAAAAAGTGGAGCGTGTCTCTCTCCTACACAAGATAGCAAGGATCCAAAAAAGTACATGACCAGTAAACAAACAAAAAGCAAAATAAAACGACGCTCCAAGAACATCACATAATATGAGAAGTGATAAAAACATAGTTTCAACGGAGACGACCTGATGGTTGTCGATGAAGAAGAGGGGATGCCTTGGGCATCCCCAAGCTTGTGCTTTTGTCCATCCTTCAACTTCTTTCATCATCTTCTCTCGTGGAACCTAAGAACTCCTTTCACACAAAACTTTGCATAAACTGATTAGAGGGTTAGTGCCAATAAAACAAAACTCAATTGGGTTTCGACTAAGACAAATTGCACAAACTTGACTTAGCATTAGCTACTGTTTACTAAGCCTCAAGGGTGGCACTCCTTCCAAAAAGTACCACTAATGACGTTAATAAAAGAGGCAAACACAAATTAAGGCAGAATCTGTCAAAACTGGTTTGTAAAGATCTATTATTTAGAGGCACTTACAGGGCTCAAATAAAAAAACTTAAAAATAATGAAAGATAGATAAAAGTATAAAGCTTGCTTTCAAAAATTTCTAGAAAGAGATAACGTTCTGGGATTTTTCGAGATTTTCTACCACAGGAGCTCAGAATCTGTTTCTGGACAGCAAAACAAAACTTTGCACTATCTAGGCATTAGAGGCTAATTCTTGGCACACCAAAACTAAAAACAAAGATACAATGAAGTTGCTACAGAAGCAACAACTCCATGACTCAAGAAAGTAAAAACAAACTGAAAGTAAAATTGGGTTGCCTCCCAACAAGCGCTTTTCTTTAATGCCTTTTAGCCAGGCGCAATGCCACATATCAAGTATTTTCAAAATCGATCTCATCGTCACCTTTGCAAACATCATTACCTTTCTTACCTTCTTCCATAGTCTTCTCACAAAGGCAATCAATCTTCGTTATGCAGGGTTGAGAGCCATCCTTATTATCCTTTATAGGCTTGCTTCCTTAAACAAAAAGATTTTCGGGTGAGATCGAAGGAAAATTATTAAGCCGTCGGCTATTCCTAAAAGTTTGAAGGGAACGGAAACATGATAATTATCTTTCTTTTCAGTAGTACGAGTGTACATTCTCAAGTTTGCATCCCTAACATCTAATGAACAATGAACATTAGGATAAGTTCCAAGTCTACCATATCGAACAAATATTTTATGAGCTTCTACAACAATATCATCAAATTAATGGAAAAGGGTATCTAGCACGTAATCTTTTTCTTCCCCTCTTTCCATGCTATCAAGTTTAAGGAACATTTGCTGCAATATCGGGTTAAGATTAACAAACCTATGCTCGAGACGATTCACTAAACAAGAGATAGCAGAATCATAACTATGGGTGAGATCGACTATAGATCTTTTATCATGAGCAAAAAGCTTGCTAACAAAAGTGAGGAGTTCTTCAATATTATCTCTACCAATAACATCCCCACTTCCAACCTTAATCTTCTTCATGCCAAAATCAGGAGGAGCCATAGCTACAAAACAAAGGATAAATTTAAACAAAATAGGAATAAAGACTACACTATTTTTTTGGGGTTTTGAAATTTTTAAACAAGCAAATAAGCAAAACAAGAAGTAAACTAAGCAAGAAAAAAACAAAGTAAAGTGATTGGGCGTGTGAGACTCCCCTTGCTGCAGCTCCAAAGTCCCCGGCAACGGCGCCAGAAAACTGCTTGATGATTGGTGATGAAGAGTTGGGTGGTGCTCCAAGCGAAGGCGTGGATGTAGCAAGTAGTAGTTTTCCCTCAGTGAAGAACCAAGGTTTAATCGAACCAGTAGGAATTTGAAATCAACAACGAGGTGAACGTCGATGGTCTCTGGCGCTTAACCATGAGGAACGCGGACCTACACACACTCAAACAATTACTTTGCCCCCAACGGCAGGAAGGTTGTCAATCTTCCCGGTCTGCTGAAAACAAAGCGGTTAAACATATAGTGTAGTGAAATGATTTATGAAAACGGACCAGCGAGCAAGTGATGATGGAAAGCAAGTAAATGAGGTTGTAATCAATGTAAAAAGATGGACCGGGGGCCATGGGTTCACTAGTGGTGTCTCTCCAATAAATAAAATACTCATACGAAGGGTAAACGAATTACAGCTGGGCAATTGACAGAATTATGTCACAAACTTAATCTAGCTATATCAGAGTGTTCATGGTAATATTCATGTAGGCATCACAACAAGGAAAAAAGACCGCCATCCAACATTTATAATCACGTAGATATAAACATCGCTGTTTTACCCTTAGTCGCAACAACACACCCTCGTCCTTAGAAGTTTCTGTCACTCCTGCCCAGGCACAAGAGGGGGCATGAACCAACTATCTAGCATAAATACTCCCTCTTGGAGACATACATAATCACTTGGCCAAAACAACTACACACATCGGAGAGCATGCAAGAATATAAATTAACATATAAGAACCAAGCACAATCTGATCATAACTTCATAATCCATCGGATCAACAAACACATCATATAGCGTTACAAATAGTCGATATTGATCATGTAGGGCAGCTCACAAGACCATAAACATGAAGCACAAGGGAGAGAGACAACCATCTAGCTACTGCCATGGACTTGTAGTACAAGGTGGAACTACTCACACTCCATCCCGGTGGAAGGCATGGTGGTGTAGAGCCCTCCGGGATTGATCTCCCCTCTGGCAGCGTGCCGGGAGAAGCTTTAGAATCTCCCCGAACTAGGGTTCGGGGTGGCGGCGGTGTCGGGTCGTGTTTCTAGAAAATAGTCGGCGCCCTCATGATTTTAGGTCAAAAGGGCTTTTATAGGCGTCGGAGGGGGGCGAGGCGGCGCCCGAATGGTCGGGGCGGGTCCCACCCGCGGGTGCAGGTGGGGCCGTGGCCACAGCCCGCCCCTGGCTCCTGGGTGGCCCCCCGGGTCGCCCTTTGATCCACGTTTGTATCTTGTCGAATAAAAGTCGTCGTAAATTATTGTCCAATTCCGAGAATATTTCCAGAAGTAACTTTTCTGAAATAGAAAACAACAAAAACATGGAACTAGCACTGGGCATCTTGTCAATAGGTTAGTCCGACAAAAAGCCTAAAAATGATGTGATCAAGTAATGAAAACATGTAACAATGGCATATAACTAGCATGGAATAATCAAAAATTATAGATACGTTTGAAACGTATCACTCCTCGAACACTAACTCGTTGAACGCTCGCCGAGATGTGCATGGTACAATCTGTTATATTGAAAACACATAACACAAATTCTATGTTACATTAGAATAGAAATAAGCAGAAAGTTTATGGGGAAGAGGCTTGTTTTATTACCACGCACTTGCAGTGACACTCTTGCAGACGAACAATGAATGAGGATCCACTAAAGATCCTGCTTCTTTTACATTTACTCTTGCTTACAAGGCACGTCATATCCTTCTCATTAAGTTGAAAAGGTACAAATTAGAAAGTAGAAATTAATAGGTACACGTAGTCTTCGGTAAGTTAATTTATCTATCATTTGTTAGAGCAGGAGTAGCTATCAAGTAATAAAATAACTAAAGACAACTAATGATAACTCTATAAGTAGCTAGAAAAATAACTAATGAACATGTGCTTAACAAATTTATCTCAACAACCAAGAGAAGAACCGCCTCGTTCAGCTTCTATAATTTCTTAGAGCAGGAGTAGCTATCAAATAGAAAAATAGCTAGAAAAATAATTTGCTACAAGTAGCTAGAAAAAATAGCAGGAGTACCTTCTATCTGAACAACTACGGATTTGCAGCAGCAGCGACGAGCTAGGGATTTGCAGTAGCGACAACGACGGAATGGAGGGGAGGGCGGCGAGGCTAGGGATTTGAAGGTGCGGCGACGAGCTAGAGATTTGCAGCAGCGGCGACGAGCTAGGGATTTGCAGGTGCGGCGACGAGCTAGAGATTTGCAGCAAGGGCGGCGAGCTAGGGAAGTGCGGGGGAGGCGACGGAATGGAGAATGGCGGCGAGGCTACTGTATTGCAGGGAGCTAGGGATTTGCGGTGGAGGCGACGGAATGGAGGATGACAGAATGGCAACAAGCTAGGGATTTGCAGGGGTGGCAACGAAATAGGGGTTTGAAGCAGTGGCGACGCTAGGGATTTGCAGCAGCGGCGAGCTAGGGATTTGCATCGGCGGCGAGCAAGAGATTTGCAACGGCCGCGAGCTAGGGATCTGCAGCGGCGACGACAAAATGGAGGAGGGCGGCGAGGGAAAAAATGGGATTTGAAAAAATCCCCTCCCCGTTACCAATTGTACCCAAAATTTTAACTTTGCTGCCAAACGCTGAGTAGCCGGACTGTCCGAATATAATCCGTGCACTCAGGATATTGTTTTGTGTAGAAAATGTTAAATAAAATCAAAAGTATTAAAAAAATAACAAATGAAGGTGTATATCTGCTTGTTACTGCTAAATGAAGCTCCATATAAGAAGGTAAGTCCATACAATGAAGAGATTATATAATGCAGTACAAACTATGGTCATTAGATGAAAAGGTCAGGCTTTACTTGTGAGGTTGCATAATCGTCACGATGCAACTTCAGTGCACTTGCATTGGCATTACGCAACATACTCACCACGCCTAGCTAGTTGGTCTTATATAATGAACACATGTAAAGTTTCATAATCATTAATAATGGAATATTGCATATTTAAACAAAAAAACAAAATCGGAGGTAGCCCGGACCCTCCGGAAAATGTCATTGATCCGGAGCCTCCGGATCAATGATTTTTGCTATGACGATACACATGTGCGTTCCCACTGCGGCACCGGATTTTTTACTGCAATGTTCTCGCGGGCCCATCCGTCATTCGGCAACCGTGTGCCACTCGGTAAATACAGTTAGAGTAAATGCATGAGGCGACGTGGAGGGAATGCAGGGCGGCGACGAGGCATGCGATCGGACAGTTCCTTTTGATCGCTCGGCGCCCCTCTGTTTCTCCTTAACTTCGACGCTATTTGCCTAGCGGTTTCCAGCGCGTAGTGATACGTGTCAAACGTATCTATAATTTTTGATTGATCCATGCTAGTTTTGTGATATTGTCACATGTTTCTACTATCATATTGCATCTTTTTTATGCATTTTGTCGGACTAACCTATTGACAAGATGCCTAGAGCCAGTTTCCTGTTTTTGCTGTTTTTGTATTTTAGAAAAGTCACTACAGGAAATATCGTCGGATTGCGCTGAAAATTTACGGAGATTTTTTATGCGACGGAAGACACCTGGAGACCAGAGTGCAGCCTGGGGGCCACCCAGGGGCCAGAGGCGGGTGGCGGCTGCGGCCCCACCTGGACCCGCGGGTGGGACCCGCCCCTACCCTCTGGGCACCGCCTCGGCCCCCTCCGACGCCTATAAAATCCCAATTAACCTAAAAACATGAGGGCGGCCATTATTTTCCAGAGAAGTCACCCCGACACGCCGCCACCATAAACCCTAGTTCGGGGGTGATTCTGAAGCTGATCCCGGCACCCTGGTGGAGGGGAGATCGATCCCGGAGGGCTCTTCATCGCCATGCCTTCCTCCGGGATGATTTGTGAGTAGTCCCACCTTGGACCACGGGTCCATGGAAGTAGCTAGTTGGTAGTCTCTCTCCCTTGTGCTTCATGTCTTATGATCTTGTGAGCTGCCTAACATAATCAAGATCGACTATTGTAATGCTATGTGATGTGTTTGCTGGGATCCGATGGATTATGAAGTTATGATCAGATTGTGCATGATTCTTATATGTTGATTTATGTTCTTGCATGCTCTCCGATGTGCATAGTTACTTTGGCCAAGTCATTGTGTGTATCTCCAAGAGGGAGTATTTATGCTAGATAGTGGGTTCATGCCCCCCTTTTGTTCCTGGGCACGACTGACAGAAACGTCTAAGGGCGAGGGTGTGCTGTTGCTACTAGGGGTAAAACAGCGGTATTAATGTCTCTTTTGATATTAGTATTGCTTACTTCATGCGCTTTACTTAATGCAATTGTCTGTTGCTTGCAACTTAATACCGTTGGGTGACAGGCTGGATAGCGATCCCACGGTGGACTTTTTAGACAAAGATGCAGTTGGACTCAACGGTCTTTGTTTATTGTCGTGATGCCTACATAAATATTATCATGTTCTCTTTATCATAGCTAGATTAAGTTTGTGTTATAATCTTGTCAATTGCCTAGCTGTAATTTATTTACCCATCATATGAGTGTTTTATTTACTTGAGAGACTCCACTAGTGAACCCATGGCCCCCGGTCCATCTTTTTACATTGATTGCAACCTTTATTCATCACTTTTCATCATCATTACTCCTCTGGTCCATTTTCATACTTTCATTTATTTCACTATACAATTAACCGCTTTGTTTTCTGCGAGACCGGAAAGATTGACAACCTTTCCGCCGTTGGGGGCAAAGTATTTGGTTGAGTGTATGCAGGTCCACGTCTGTTGAAGATTAAGCACCAGAGATCTTCAACATTCACTTTGTTGTTGATTTCAAAGTCCTACTGGTTCGATAAACCTCGGTTCGTTAAGCAAGCTCTTTTCTGGCGCCTTCGCTTGGGGCACTACCCAACTATTCCATCACGCGCAAGCAAGCTCTTTTCTGGCGCCGTTGCCGGGGACTTTGGAGCTACAGCAAGGGGAGTCTCATACTCTCAATCACTTTACTTTGTTTTTGTCTTGCTTTCTTTATTTCTCGTTTAGCTTATTTTTCTTGTTGCAAAATTATAAAACCCAAAAAATTAGTGTAGTCTATTATCCTGTTTTATTAGTATGCTTAGTTCTTTGGTTGTTCTTAATGGCTACTTTCTTTGAAACTAGATCTTGTTGTGGTTTCACAGAAGATCAGCAAAAATACTATAAGGAACACCGCTTGTCGCAAAAAGGGAAACTACTTTGGGAATTTATAAAAAAAGTGAACTTGTATGCTGAAAATATAAGTTTCCTCTATGATATAAAATGTTCTTGTGGGAGGCGCACTCCACACCTCCCCTTCCAATGTCCGGACAATGAAAATGAAACCTTAGCTTCTTATGCTAGGGAAAATTTTGATTTTTTTTATGTTGAACAGATTGAAGAATTTGTTGCTTTTAAGGGTGCCTATGAAATTGCTTTTTTGCTGGAGAACATTGATAATGCTCATTATCAAACTGAGAATTTTACTATACTAAAATATTGCTTTGAGAATTACAATGATAATTATTATATTACTGAATATGTTAAGAAAGTCTCTCCTCCAAAAGGAGAGACCGATGCTTTGCAGGAACCGATGGAGGAGGAAATTGCTGAAACTAAGATCCCATTCGGTGAGAAAGAGGAGGGGAGTGAGGAACAAAAGGAAGAGCTACCTTCTAATGAAAGTAACTCTTTAACTCTTACTTTGTATGATATCCAACAACTTCCATGGCTCAAGAAAGACAAAAATAAACTGTCAAATGCTTTTCCTACTGTTATTTGTGATGAATTTAATGATACTCCTTTATCTATGCCTCCAATTGATATTTATGATAATAAAAAGCATGTTTTATGTGATAGCTACATCGTTGAATTTGTTAATAATGCTACTGAAAATTATTATGAGAGAGGAAAATATGGTTGTTGGAGTTTTCATGTTACTAAGACACCTCTCTTTTTGTTGCAAGTTTTGAAGTTGCACTTGCTTTGTCTTCCTATGCTACTAGCTTTATGCTCCAATGAATTATTTTCGTACAAGATGCCTATACATAGGAAGTGGGTTAGGCTTAAATATGTTTGGTATTTGTTTCTTGATGCTCTTTTTTGTCAACTCTTACTTTTATTAGGGCATCATTGAAATCATTGCGCCTAGCTAAAAGGCGTTAAAGAAAAGTGCTTTTGGGAGGCAACCCATTATCTTTTTCCTTTCAGTTTTCCTTAGTCATGAATTTGTTGCCTCTGTAGCAACTTCATTTTATATTTTTCTTTTGGTTTTTTGTGCCAAGTTTAGCCTCTAATGCATTGAAATTGCGAGGTGTGTTTTGCTGTCCAGAAACAGATTTCTGTCCTTCACTATTCAAAAATCCAGAAAATCTCTGAATTTTATCTTTTTCTGATATTTTTAGACAGCAAGCCTGATACTTTTATCTATCGTTCGTTAGTTTTATGTTTTCTGATTTGAGCTACAGAAGTGTCTTGAAAAATTTGATCTTTACAGACTGTTCAGTTTTTGATAGATTCTGCTCTTATTTTGTATTCGTCTCTTTACTGTCGTCAAATGTGATACTCTTGAGCAGGAGTGCCACATCGAGGCTTAGTGAACAGTAGCTAATGCCCAATAAAGTTGTTTGCAATTTGTCTTGAGTTGAACACATGTGCATTTTAATTTATGAACACTAACCCTCTAATCAGTTTATGAGAAGTTTTGTGTGAAGGAGTTTTTAAGTTTCAAAGGAGAGGATAATGAAGAAATTGAAGATGGATCAGAGCTCAAGCTTGGGGATGCCCCCATGGCACCCCCTCTGAATATCAAGAACCATCAATCCTCAAAGCTTGGGGATGCCCAAGGCATCCCATCATCTTTATTGACTATCATGAGGTCGTCTTCGTTGAACTAAGTTTTTATCACTTTATATATTATGTGCTATGCTTGGAGCGCCTTTTTACTTTCAGTTTTGTTTGTTTGTTTGTTGGTCATATCCTTATTGGATCCTAGCTTTATTTGTGTGGGAGAGATACACGCTCCGCTTTTTCATTTGAATACTCCTTTGCTTCGCTTATATCTTGTTGAATATTCTTAGCTAGTAAGCTCTCGTTTTTTGCTTTTATCTTGTTTAGAGCTGCTAGTTGTTGATGTTAAACTCTCATGTTCTTCACTTATACTTGTTGGAGAGTTGTTATTGATGAATTGCTTGAATTGTGAAAGTGATAAAATGCTATCCATATGATATTGGAATGAAATGAAAGCCTGCATAGTCTTGTAGATCATGGTGTGGATACTTGATGCTTCTAAATTGTTTTGAGATATTAAGATGAATGCTTAAACTTGCTGGTTATTTGAGTGGAAATTGATTAGTAAAGAAATACTGTTGAAAACTTGAAACTGTGTGGTGTTTCGTAGTTGTTAATTCATAAAGCTTATCTTTCCATCAAAAGAATTGTTTGGTCAACAAGGGAGACGGTGTGGAGCATTTATGGTTATGATTGACTAATGTATTATGTTACTCTGTTACCGGTTAATATTAGATGTTTGCTTCAAATACCATTTTTGCTAAGCCTAAAAATTCGTACTGAGAGGGAATACTTCTCGTGCATCCAAATCCCAAAGCCAAACCATCTTGCCAGCTGAGTCCACCATATCTACCTATGCATGGTATTTCTTGACATTCCAAGTAAATTTGTCATGTGCTACCTTTAAAAATTCAAAATACTTCTTTTTGTGCCTCTGTTTTTAAGCTCATGAGGAAGCAGTAGAGAGCTAGATATAACTTGTGACGAGCAAGGTCATTTCCCCCTTTCACCCGATGTCGATGGCTTACGTCTTCACTTGAATCAACTCGAGAGTAGCTTAAGCAAAATATAAATATAACTCACCATTCTCCTCCGCGCAATGCAAATCTGATAAATCAGCTCAAACATTGGACAGTGGTGAAACCAAGGAGAAAGAGGAACGTACTCGTTCCTCTAAAACCAGCTGCTCTCACAAGTCTAAAAGCCTTGCTTGTTATGGGGGACTAGATAGCTTTTCTGTTGTGAAGTCGTTGACGAAAGCATGCATCTCTCAAAATTGTTTTACTTCTTTTTTATAAAATTAAAAAGCTCTAGCACATGACTAATATCTGCTTCCCTCTGCGAAGGGCCTTTCTTTTACTTTTAATGTTGAGTCAGTTTTCCTTTTCCTTCTATCTCCATCGAAGCAAACATTTAGCATTGACCCTGGGTATCATTGATCATATTGCATCGTAAAATTAATCATGAATCTTTATATTGACTTTACCGTTGGAAGTTGAAGTTTTTTGCTAATACTTATATCTTTCTTGTTTTGATTCTCAAACACTTTTGTCATGGAATTATTACATGTGAGAATTAGTCAAATATGTGGATCATATTGCTTTCATGTCTTTAACGTACTATTTATGAAAAGTTTTGCTTGAATGATTCAACTTGGTTATTCATTGCTTTCTTGTTATCAGCTATAGACAATTGTTTCGTACCACTTCATTCACATCCTATGCTTTACATTACTATATTGATCATGATTATGATTGGTTGCATGTCTTATCAAAAATTATTTTTTTATCACTTACCTACTCGAGGACGAGTAGGAGTTAAGCTTGGGGATGCTGATACTTGTCAAACGTATCTATAATTTTTTATTGATCCATGCTAGTTTTCTGATATTGCCACATGTTTCTCCTATCATATTACATCATTTTATGCATTTTGTCGGACTAACCTATTGACAAGATGCCTAGTGTCAGTTTCCTGTTTTTGCTGTTTTTGTATTTCAGAAAAGTCACCACAGGAAATATCGTCGGATTGCGCAGAAAATTTACAGAGATTTTTTATGCGACGGAAGACACCTGGAGACCAAAGGGCAGCCTGGGGGGCCACACAGGGGCCAGAGGCGTGTGGCGGCCGTGGGCCAACCTGGACCCGCGGGTGGGACCCGCCCCTGCCCTCTGGGCACCGCCTCGGTCCCCTCCGACGCCTATAAAATCCCAATTAACCTAAAAACACGAGGGCGGCCATTATTTTCCAGAGAAGTCACCCTGACGCGCCGCCACCATAAACCCTAGTTCGGGGTAATTCTGAAGCTGATCCCGGCACCCTGCCGGAGGGGAGATCGATCCCGGAGGGCTCTTCATCGCCATGCCTTCCTCCGGGATGATTTGTGAGTAGTCCCACCTTGTACCACGGGTCCATGGCAGTAGCTAGTTGGTAGTCTCTCTCCCTTGTTCTTCATGTCTTATGATCTTGTGAGCTGCCTAACATGATCAAGATCGACTATTGTAATGCTATGTGATGTGTTTGCTGAGATCTGATGGATTACAAAGTTATGATCAGATTGTGCATGATTCTTATATGTTGATTTATGCTCTTGCATGCTCTCCGATGTGCGTAGTTATTTTGGCCAAGTGATTGTGTGTATCTTCAAGAGGGAGTATTTATACTAGATAGTGGGTTCATGCCCCCTTTTGTTCCTGGGCACGAGTGACAGAAATGTCTAAGGGCGAGGGTGTGCTGTTGCTACTAGGGGTAAAACAGCGGTGTTAATGTCTCTTTAGATATTAGTATTGCTTACTTCATGCGCTTTACTTAATGCAATTGTCTGTTGCTTGCAACTTAATACCGTTGGGTGACAGGCTGGATAGCGATCCCACGGTGGACTTTTTAGACAAAGATGTAGTTGGACTCAACGGTCTTTGTTCATTGTCGTGATGCCTACATAAATATTATCATGTTCTATTTGTCATAGCTAGATTAAGTTTGTGTTATAATCTTGTCAATTGCCTAGCTGTAATTTGTTTAACCATCATATGAGTGTTTTACTTACTTGAGAGACTCCACTAGTGAACCCATGGCCCCCGGTCCATCTTTTTACATTGATTGCAACCTTTATTCATCACTTTTCATCATCATTACTCCTCTGGTCCATTTTCATACTTTCATTTATTTCATTATACAATTAACCGATTTATTTTCTGCGAGACAGGAAAGATTGACAACCTTTCCGCCGTTGGGGGCAAAGTATTTGGTTGAGTGTGTGCAGGTACACGTCTGTTGAACATTAAGCGTCAGAGATCTTCAACATTCACTTTGTTGTTGAGTTCAAAGTCCTACTGGTTCGTTAAACCTCGATTCATTAACGAGGGAAAACTACTGCTTGCTACATCAACGCCTTCGCTTGGGGCACAACCCAACTATTCCATCACGTGCAAGCACATAGCAACCACATGCGGCAGCATTCCTCTCTTTCCCTGTCTCTCAGGCCGTCATGTTCATATTCTTCCTCTCTTGCGCGGCACCGCCATGGTGCCCGTCGGCAAGTACTTCACCAAGACTCGCAAGGTCCCGATCCATTCCAATAAAAAGATATTCGTGACCTACACGAATGAGTCAGAGGAGGTTGGGAGAATGCTCGGTAAATGGGAGAAATATTGGTGTTTTGGGTTGGAGGACGAGAACTTTGTGGGTCTGGACTTGGAGTACACGAAGTACACCGAAGAGTTTGCCGTCGTTCAGATCGGCTTCCGCAAGGAAGTATTGGTATTCCAGTGGTGAGGTATGGATCGATCTAGTACAGTATTCTCCTGTTTTGTCAGTTTCCCCCTTTCGTACAAAAATGCAATGTATTTACGTTTACTTCATCAACTACTGCAGTAGTAACAAGAAGTGTCAGGCGTTGTTCAATTTCCTTAGTGGCAAGGAAATTATATTTGCCGACGTGGACATTAGGGGTGACAGGAAGGCCATGGCCAGAAGTTGGGACGGCTTCCAAATTCCAGAAGCGTTCCACGTGGATATTCAGATGATTTACCACGTGAACGGAGAGGAGAGAACTGGCATGGCTACCCTGGCAGTCGATCTGATCTCCGATCACTATGCCAAGATGAAGAAAAACTTCCCAAGCAAGCGGCACAGTTTCTGGGAGGAGTCCCCACTTGACGAGGTGAACCTGGAGTATGCAGCCGTCGATGGGTACGTCTCGTACGAGCTTTACCGTAAGATTAAGAGCATTGAGACGAACCTCCAGCGCCGACCAACCTACTGCACCGGACCTAGCGAAAGAAAGATCGACGATGAAGCGGAAGGAGGTGGTGGGCGACGGCGCGGGTGCAAGTCGTCGTAGTTGTCGGTGGGACGACGACGGCAGCGACGACTCTAGCGGCTGGGATGACCATGGCGATGACGGCCGGCGGAAGCAGCAGGCGGGTGCAGGTCGTACTTGCCGGGAGGACAACGACGGCATCCGGAAGGTGGGCGACAGCTCTGGCTGGGACGTCGTCTGCGGTGCTGCTACTGGCTGGGACGTTGTCGACAGTGCTGGTACTGGCTGGGGGGATAGCGACGGCCGGGGAGTCGGCGCTGACAAGAAGGATGGTACAGACTAGGGCGATGGAGCAGTTTCGTCATCGTCGTCGATCGTCCACGGCAAGTGCAGGCGGTGGTGATCGCGCCCGGCCGGCGCCGCGCGCGCCGCGCCCTACAATTAGTACTCCATCTGTTGTTGTCTTATATTAACGTACAGAGGTAGTATAGCTACAATTAGTACTCGATGCAACAGTTTATACGGTTGCCTATATATGATGCATATATATATATTTTCCGTCCGATCGATCGATCGATCTGTTTATATAGACGAGCGTAGTGGCAGTCAAATTTACAGGCCGTCTCGAATATTTGCAAGCTGAGACGGTCACGAATATCAGTCGTCTCTAACATATTTTAGCCGGCTAGTTTTCTTGGCGGTCATCGATGAACAAAACAATGGAAGACACACAAAAATATCAACTGACTCAAATGATATTAGTGACGGTTCCGAAATTTCTACCGTCTGAGGGCGTCTTTCTAAGATGGCTCATTTTAATTTCCATCTGACCGGCTCTAGGTTCCGTCTACGAGTCAAATTTGTACTAGTGTGTATGTACTGTCCGAAGCCACTGCTCGGAGTACAGTTCTGCACTTCATCACCGTAGTCGAGCAGAAGACCAGCTCAACTTCTCCTGCATATGAATTTCTCCTACCACTGGCCACACAGCGGAACAAATAACACCAGACCACAAACTAAGAAAAAAACCAAATATCATTAAAACTATCTAGACTGCACAAAGCAAGCAGGACTGCATGCTGCTACCCGTTCGTCGCTTGAACAAGTTCAGAGCAGCCAACAGAGTTCACAGGCCGTTAACTGGAGTCGTTCTCGACGTTGTATCGAAGATGACCAAGCAGGGCACCAGCGCAGCGAGGCAGGAGCACCAGCGGGCCGGCACAGCGTGCGTGAGTCAGGGGGGCGCGTCGTGGTGGCGGTGTTGGCGGATCTGTTATTTTGTTCAGAAGCGTATTTCTTTGGCGTCCATGTGACTGAGGTTAGGATCTGCGTCGTTCGCAGGGTTCTGGATTTTCTTTTTAGTTCCGTCTCAGCCTTCGTGCTGCCTGTGATTTTCCTTTGGCATTTGTTCCTATTGTCTCTTATTAGGTGGTTGCGGCTACAGTTCGTTCGTGCTCATTGTCAGTGGTGCTGCGCGTGTGCCATTCCTGCTATTATCGTATTTGCTTTTTAGTTTCTTGTCATCTGGTTTCTTTTGGTCTTCTCATATGTGTTCGGTTCTCTTTTCCCTTTCGTTGTTTGCAGGTCGTGGTTCTGTTTCGAAATAGCTCTGGTTTGTTTGTCGGTGCGGGTTGTACATCCGACTTGTGTGTCGTTGCTACATTTTTCTGGGGACGTGTTATGGTACATCTAAGCAACCTGGACCGTTCGTGGGCCTTGATCCGACGGTCCACGGCTGATATACTACACACTTTTTCGTGTAGTATTAGGGGGTTGTTTAGTCAAAACACTTGTTTAAATCATAAACTTTTTCCCGCTCGATTAAATTGTAGGGTAATCCAGTAAAAACACTTATTCAAAAATTCAAACGCGAGGGCAATATAGACATTACACTTAATCATTTCATTCGTTAGGGTTAGAACACCAGCAGAGACGGCGGCGACGGCGGCGCTAGGGTGCGCCTCCTTCCTCTCCCTCTCGCCGGCCTCCATCGCCGTCCGCCCACCGCACCCTCTCGCTCCCGGCTCCCCACCGCCCCCTCTCGCTCCCGGATAGCCGTCGACGGAGGCGCTCTCGAACGCTCCCCACCACCTCTCCCGGTCGCCGCCCTCTCCCCGTCGCTCGCGCTCACGTTCCTCGCCACCCTCTCCCCATGGCTCCCAGTCGCCGCCCTCTCCCCATCGCCGGCTATCCCTCTGGCTCTACTCCGCCGCTCTCTACCGCCGCCTAGTTTCCTCACTGAAATGTGGAGGTCAAAGATCCGTCGGCGACGAGGTTCTGGGCGACGGAGGCGCTGGATCAGCGTGCCCCGGGGCTGGATCTGCGTGCGCTGGAGATGGAGGACCTCCACGCCGACCGCCACTGTAAGCTCCCATCCCATCTCCTCCCCACCTCCAGACTCTCGATTTCGTTCGTATCGTGCTCATGCCCCCTGCCATTCCCGTGCAGATAAGGAGGACGAGGACACCAAGCCCAGCCTCCCTCCAGATCCGGCAACGGACTATGGATGCGAGGAGCTCGTCCAACAATAAGGTTCTCTCTTTCCTTCCATGTGTGTGCTCTCGATGATGGCTCGTTTCTTGTGCTAGCCATTCTTGCTCAGGACAACGACATGTTTGTGAACTTATGCTCCTTGTGTCTCTGTGTATGTTGCGTCGGAGTATGGAGAGGCCTAGGCCGGCGAGGATTCGTGTGAAGACGGCGTCGTGCGTCGGGTACGTCCCCTCTTCTTGATCGTGGTAGGAGTATAGCGGTTGATCTTGTTGTAGCAATAGTAAGAGTAGCAGTAGCTGAACTTGGTACTGAAAAAATGCTTGCAATCTTGCTTAATTTTACAAGCTTGCTTAATTTCTTTAAATATGAATTGTGTATCCTGGAGTAGCACTGCCTTAGCAAACTGAACCTTGTTGTGGTGCAGTAGCCATACAACGTTTGACTACTTGTTTGACAGCCCCCAGGTTTGGTTCAGACCTTGTGGTACTGCTATTGTTTGCTTGGTTTGCAGTAGCTTAAGTTTGGTGTAGGTCAGTAGCTTTGAATGAAATACTCCATCTTGGAGCACGGCTAAAATTTCCATTTGCAGTGTCTTTATTGCGGAGTAATGCATGTTTCTTGATGGAGTAGTAGGAGATTTTTTGATCTTGTGTTCTGAACTTAGTATTATGGCTTGCAATATTTTTCATGTAGTGTGGGCTGTCTCCTCTGTTTGTTAACAAGTGCTAGCAGCAGTAACTTGTGTATTACATACAACAGAAAGAGCACCACATGGAGCTGATATAAATACACTATGCCTTCAAATCTGCATTCTGTTTTTAGCTGAATCTGGCAACTTGACATAAAAAAGCTTTCGATAACAGGGAGATCAAGCTCTACCAAATCCTTAGCATAGTGAGAAATATCTGATATTTATTTTGTTACATGTGTAATCATTTTTGTATTACAGGTATGGCAGCCCAATTCTGAATATCAAATGGCACCAGTCACTTAATTCTACCGAACCTAAACTGATAACTGCTGATAAGCATATAGTAAGAGATTGGGATCCGAATACGGTGAGTTTTTCATCCTTCTCTGGTAATTGGTGACCTCATTTCTAGTATGGATGGCATTGACTTCTTTGTTCGATGATAACCTTGTGTTACTTTTACTTTAATATGGAAATAACATGACTTGCTTTGATCCTGATGGTGGTTCTATCAATGTGTTTGCATCTTCCCGGATAGTGGTTTAATGTTATTAGCCCTGGACAACAGCCAGATACCTGGGATTTAATTGAAAGGATTTATCGCAATGCGGAAGATTGGGAGATCGACAAAGGTAAAGAATCAGGTATAAATTATGAGTATGACTGTATTAAATCTTTCATGGAAACTGAACGTTTTAATATGCTTAGTACTAAGTTTGGGCTCGATTCTCAAATTGTTGTTGATCTCTGTAAATCCTTTGCTGATTATATTAATATTCCAAAAGAAAAGTGGGATAAGTATCATGAACCGTTTAAAGATGTTTGTAAAACGGATGTGCTTGCTAGTAATGATATACCTGTTCAAACAGTTCAATCTGTTTTACCTGCTGTTTACTTTGAAAAACCACCCTTTCCTATAAAAATTAAAGAACACTCAATCGTGGCTAATGTGGTTAACAAAAGTGAAAGGAAAGCTTATGAACCTAATGAACAACTTGAAATTGCCTCTCCAGTAGCTTTGGTTAAAGATCTTGTAGCTGAGAACGTAGATATGGAGGTTCTATTTATTTTGTGAAGCTGCTACTAACATTGTTAGAGAAGATAAAAGTGCAAAAGTTGTTGGTACTCCTGTTGTCTCTGTCAAAATAGGTGATCATTGCTATTATGGATTATGTGATATGGGTGCAAGTGCAAGTGCTATTCCTTATACACTTTATCAAGAAATAATGCGCGAAATTGCGCCATGTGAGCTTGAGGATATTGATCTGGAGATTAAGTTGGCTAATAGAGATGTCATTCACCCGGTGGGAATTGTCAGAGACGTTGAAGTCTTATGTGGTAAGGTAAAATATCCGACTGATTTTCTTGTTTTGGGATCAGTTAAAGATAATTTTTGTCCTATCATATTTGGTAGACCTTTCTTAAATACTTGTAGTGCTGTTATAGATTTTAAGAAAGAAAAGGTTTCTGTTCAATTTGCTGGGGAACCATATGAATTTAATTTCTCTAAGTTTGCCAGACACCGTTATGATAAAGAATTGCCTAATGAGGATCTTATTATTGAAAGAATTGCTTCTATTGCTGTGCCTCCTAATGATCCTTTGCATCAATATATGGAGGAGCACGAGAATGATATGTTTATGCAGGAAAGGGAAGAAATTGATCAAGTCTTCTTTAGACAGCCGGCTATTCTAAAGCATGATCTACCTGTGGAGTCACTGGGGACGCCCACACCTCCAAAAGGAGATCCTGTTTTTCAATTAAAAACTCTCCCAGACACTCTCAAATATACATATTTAGATGAGAAGAGAATATATCCTGTTATTATCAATTCTAACCTTTTAGCAAAAGAAGAGGAGCGATTATTGGAGGTTCTTAGGAAACATCGAGCTGCATTGGTATATACTCTGGATGATCTTCAAGGGATTTCTCCATCTATTAGTCAACATACAATTAATCTTGAGCCTGATGCGAAGCCCGTTGTTGATCATCAACGCAGATTGAATCCAAAGATGAAGGATGTGGAAAGAAATGAGATGCTCAAGCTTCTCGATGCAGGTATAATCTATCCTATTGCTGATAGTAGATGGGTTAGTCCTGTTCATTGTGTCCCCGAAAAGGGAGGTATGACTATTGTTGCTAATGATAATAATGAGCTCGTTCTTCAAAGAACTGTTGTAGGATATAGAATGTGCATTGATTATAGGAAACTTAATAAGGCTACTCGAAAATATCATTATCCTTTGCCTTTTATTGATCAAATGCTTGAAAGACTGTCTAAGAATTCTCACTTTTGTTTTCTTGATGGTTACTCTGGTTTCTCTCAAATTGCTGTTAAATATGTAGATCAAGAAAAAACTACTTTTACTTATCCTTATGGAACTTATGCTTATAGATGTATGCCTTTTGGTTTGTGTAACGCGCCTGCTACTTTTCAAAGATGCATGTCTGCTATATTTCATGGTTTTTGTGAGGAAATTGTGGAAGTCTTCATGGACGATTTCTCCATCTGTGGAACTTCTTTCGACAATTGCCTCTATAATCTTGACAAAGTTTTGCAGAGATGTGAGGAGACCAATCTTGTTCTCAACCGGGAGAAGTGTCATTTCATGGTAAATGAAGGCATAGTGCTTGGACATAAAATTTATGAGAGAGGAATTGAAGTTGATGAAGCCAAAATTGAAGCAATTGAGAAGATGCCCTATCCAAGGGACATCAAAGGTATTCGTAGTTTCCTTGGTCATGCTGGTTTTTATAGGAGGTTTATTAAGGATTTTTCTAAGACGTCGCAGCCTCTTACTAATCTTCTTCAAAAAGATGTTCCATATGTTTTTGATGAAGATTGTAAGGAAGCCTTCGAGGTACTAAAAAGGGCTTTAATCACCGCTCCTATAGTCCAACCGCCTGATTGGAATTTACCCTTTGAAATTATGTGTGATGCTAGTGATTATGCTGTAGGGGCTGTCCTTGGCCAGAGAATTGATAAGAAGTTAAATGTAATTCATTATGCTAGTAAAACTTTGGATAGTGCTCAGAAAAATTATGCAACCACTGAAAAGGAATTTTTAGCGGTTGTTTTTGCTTGTGACAAATTTAGACAATATATTGTGGACTCTAAAGTAACTATTCATACTGATCATGCTGCAATTAAGTACCTTATGGAAAATAAAGATGCTAAGCCTAGACTTATTAGATGGGTGCTTTTGCTGCAAGAGTTTGATTTGCATATTGTTGATAGAAAAGGTGCAGAAAATCCTGTAGCTGATAATTTGTCTAGAATGGAAAATATACCTCATGATCCCATCCCTATAAATGATAGTTTCCCTGACGAACAACTTTCCGTCGTTAAGGTAACTTCTCATGATGCTCCTTGGTATGCTTATTATGCCAATTTTATTGTCTCGAAATTTTTGCCTCCAAGTTTTACTTATCAACAGAAAAAGAAATTCTTCTATGACTTGAGGCATTTCTTTTGGGATGTCCCACATTTATACAAGGAAGGGGCTGACAGAATTTTAAGAAGATGTATTCCTGAGCATGAGCAGGAGGAAGTATTGAGGAAGTGTCACAATAGTGATTATGGAGGACATCACACAGGTGAAAGGACTGCTCATAAGGTTCTTCAATCAGGTTTTTATTGGCCTACTTTATTTAAGGATGCTAAAAAGTTTGTTTCATTTTGTGATGAGTGTCAAAGGGTTGGTAACATTAGGAAACGTAATGAAATGTCTATGAATTATTCTCTTGTTATTGAACCTTTTGGTTGTTGGGGATTTGACTTTATGGGTCCTTTTCCCACTTCCCATGGTACTACTCACATTCTTGTTGCTGTAGATTATGTTACTAAGTGGGTGGAAGCTATACCAACTAAAGTGCAGATCATAAGACCTCTCTAAAAATGCTTAAAGAAGTTATTTTTCCCAGGTTCGGTGTGCCTAGATATCTTATGACTGATGGAGGATCACATTTTATTCATGGAGCTTTTAGAAAGGTTTTAGCTAAGTACGATGTTAATCACAGAGTCTCCTCTCCGTATCATCCTCAAACTAGTGGGTAGGTTGAATTAACTAATAGAGAAATTAAGCTGATCTTGCAAAAGACCGTTAACAAGTCTAGGAAGAATTGGTTTAAAAACTTAATGATACTTTATGGGCTTATAGAACTGCTTATAAAAAATATACTTTATGGGCTTATAGAATCTTTATCTTCTGTCTTTTATTTTTCGTATCATGTGAGTCGTATCATGAGTAGAGAAGTTATCGTGTAGTATGGTTTTGCAATGTGTCTTGTCACTCCTTGTGAGTCCTTTGTATCCGTGGTGTGTGGTTTTCTATAATGTAATATAAATGAGAAGTAACTTTTATTCTTCTGCACTTTATATTTTATTATGTCAATCTCTCTCATCTGCTGGTCTTGTGGTAAGTGATGATTTGACATTGGGTGCATTAGTAGAAGTTTATTCAGTATCGATAAGCATGGCTTTGTTTAATTTGCAATAATTACTTTGGTGCTTGAGTAGAGAAGAAGATTTTTAACTGCAAATATACTATCCTGTATGTCTTACATGCTTGTGAACCCTCTAGCTCGTACACCTTTGTGTTAGATTTATTTCTGACAGTGATGATATGCTTTATGTTGCATATTTGGCATATTGTTTTGATAGCACAGTTGGTTTACATCTCTCAACACTGTTTGTTTGCTATAAAGCCTTTCTAGCCTAAAGCCTTGTACTGAGTGTACTGTTCATTCGTGCATCCAACCTCTTAGCCAAACTACCTGCCATGAGTGTCCACCATATCTACCTATGCATGGTATTTCTTGCCATTCCAAGTAAATTTGTCATGTGCTACCTTTAAAAAATTCAAAATACTTCTTTTTGTGCCGCTGTTTTCAAGCTCATGAGAGAGCAGTGGAGAGCTAGATATAACTTGTGACGAGCAAGGTCATTTCTCCCCTTTCACCCAGTGTCGATGGATTACGTCTTCACTTGAATCAACCCGAGAGCAGCTTAACCAAAATATAAATATAACTCACCATTCTCCTCCGCGCAATGAAAATCTGAGAAATCAACTCAAACATTGGACAGTGGTGAAACCAAGGAGAAAGAGGAGCGTACTCACTCCTCTAAAAACTAGCTGCCCTCACAAGTCTAAAAGCCTTGCTTGTTACAGGAGACTAGATAGCTTCTTTGTTGTGAAGTCGTTGACGAAAGCATGCACTCCTTAAAGCCTAAAATTGTTTTGCTTCCGTTTTAAAACTTAAAAAAGCTCTAGCACATGACTAATCCCTTCTTCCCTCTGCGAAGGGCCTTTCTTTTATTTATTGTTGAGTCAGTTTAGCCACTTCCTCTATCTTCTACAAGCAAACTCATAGTGTTGCATTATGATGTTAAGCAATTATGATATCTGCATTATGTCTTTTATGTCTCATGATAGTTGTTCGTTTTTCTTATGTAGTTCTAACTCTTTTGTTATAAGGATACAGCTTTGACGATTTGCAACTAGTGGGAGGATGACTTGATGGTTGAAGCATTTAAATGAATCTTTCTTGAAATATGGGCTGATAAGTATAATTGTTTCTTAAGCAGAGTCTCGGTTTATCATTGCATAATAAGTTTTTGTCTTATTTCACCTTAACATGTTGTAGTTATATTAGTAATCTTCGAGAAGCTTTATGAGAGAGTGGTTGATGTTTAAAATGTATTTGTGTTTGGCGAATAAATACTGATGCTTCATGTTCATATTCTTTATTTATCGACACTTCACTCTATAAACCTGTGGTCATGTTTACCGAGTTCAGTTTTCGCTTGGGGACAAGCGGAGTCTAAGCTTGGGGGAGTTGATATGTCCATTTTGCATCACTATTTTAAATCATAATTTATCTTTATTAATTGATATATTTCATATTATGATGCAATACTTATGTTATTTTATCTCATTTTGCATGATTGGCAATTATTGGAGATGCACTTGCCGGAGCCTGGAATCAGCTGGAAAAGTACCTGTCAAGACACCTGACTTTGTAAGCCCCAAAACTTCTAGAAAAATTCAGAGCATAATATTTTGGGGAATAAGTCACGGAGCCAAAAGGGGAGAAGAGGCGAGCAACAAGGGGCAGGGGCGACCCCCTGCCGCGGGCCCACCTAGGGGCACGGGTGGGGCCCGCCCCTGGTCCCTGTGGCCCCTCTCCGGCTCCCCTTTGGCGTACTATTACCCTTTGACCTAAAAATGACGGGGGTATCAAAGAGGAATTTTTTCGCCACCTCCACGAGGCGGAAACCAAACATAGAGAAGAAGAGCTCCGGCAGGGAGAAATATGCCGAGGAATTTCCCTCCCGGAGGGGAGAATCACCGCCATCATCATCGCCATCACGCCGGGCATCATCGGGATCATCATCAACACCATCTTCATCATCAGCGCCATCTTCACCGCCACCGTCCCATCTCAACTCGTTGTAGCAATCATCATTGTTTTGTTATTAGTTCATTGGAATCGTATCCCGGGTGTTGATTACCACTTGTAGTTGATGCTTGAGAGTTTTATCGGTGAATTATCTTTACGATCAGATTGTTACCCTCATTCATATCACCTCTGATCATGATCTATATGATGTCTTGTGAGTAGTTCGTTTGGTTCTTGAGGACATGGGGAAAGCCTAGTTGCTAGTAATTGCATAATGTTGAATAATATTTAATTGTTTGATATTTGTTGTGGTGTTATTCCTCTAGTGGTATCGTGTGAACGTCGACTACATGATACTTCACCTTTCAAAGGGCCTAGGGGAATGTATGGTGTATTTAGTTTGTTTATGGTAGGGTTGCAGGAGTGACAGAAACCTAAACCCCAATTTGTGAACTAGTGCACTAGGGAGTGTAGGATCTCAGAGTTTAAGGCTATGGTTAGATGTTTATCTTAATTACTTTCTTGTAGTTGCGGATGCTTGCAAGGGGTTTAATCACAAGTATTTATTTGTCCAAGTAAGGGCGGGGCATTAGCATAGGTTCACCCACACAACACTCTATCAAAACATTGAAGATTAATCACCGGCGTGCAATGAAATTGGCTAGGCAGAAACTCCCATGTGTCCTCGAGAACGTTTTAATCATCATAAGTAACACAGCCGGCCTGTACTTTGAGCTTAAAAGGATTGGGCTATTTGCTGCAACTATTGTAGCACTCATTTATTTACTTGTTCTTTATTTATTCTTTATATCAAAACTCCAGAAACATTTCTCTTTTAGTGCTTGCAGTGAAACCTTTCTGAAATCCACTTGTCAACACCTTCTGCTCCTCGTTGGGTTTGACACTCTTACTTATCGAAAGGACTACGATAGATCCTCTATACTTGTGGGTCATCAAATCCCTTGATCAAAAACTCGATTGAGTTGTAGTTGAGTGAACTTGCTTGGGTTGGCTACTCTCTAGTTGGTAGTAGTTTGAATCTAGATTTTAGTTAGGTGTTTTGAGTGAACTTGCTTGGCTTAGTCTCTGGTAGCTATGGTTTGTAGTAGTACAGAACAACTAGATTAAGTTAGTAGTATGAGTGAACCTGCTTGGCCGGGTTAGTAGAATACATACCAACCACTACTAGGAAACTAGCTATAGGTGGAAGGTGTTTTTGTGGCGCATCGAGTATGCCGTGCGCCACTGATAATATTCTGTGGCGCATGTCTGACGATGCGCCACAGAAAGTTTAGGGTTTTTATGGCGCACTAGTTCCCCGTGCGCCACTAAATTTGAAATTTCTGTGGCGCATTAGATACCATGCGCCACAGAAAATATGTGGGCCCCACCACCAACGGCTGGATGGCATCCTACCACACCTTTTCTGTGGCGCATGAAGTTTGATGCGCCACAAAAAGTAGAATTTCAGTGGCGCATCTGGACTTATGCGCCACAGAATATAGCGTGGGCCCGGCACCAAATGATTGGGGGAGGTGTTTCTGTGGTGCATGAAATCACATGCGCCACAGAAATATGGATTTCTGTGGCGCATGGAAGTTCATGTGCCACAAAATGCCTTTCCAGAATTACAAAAAGGGCAGCCCCCACTCACCACCCCCCATTGTCTTCTTCTTCCCCTCTCCTTCCACCTTGAGCAGCTCGTGTTCCTCCTCCCTCCCACCCCATTTTGCTCATACTTTTCTCCATTCTTTGTAGTTAAACCTAATTTATTTGATAGGTAATTGGTGAGGGGGCCGGGGAGGCTCGATCCATATATACTCCTTTCCCAAATACATCTCTTTTTCTCTCCAACACCGCACACTCTCTCTCATCGATCGTGGTCACATCTCGGTGACAAATCTACTAGGTGAGTATAGTTGGATGGACATGCATATGCATGTTTTGTGTGGCCGGCACAAAACATGCATATGAAGGGGCGGTTTGGACGATGGCGAGACGTTTGTTTGTTGTGCTCCGACCATCGTGTCGTGGAGATGTGGATATTTTTGTGAAATGCTTGCAGGTACCCCGAGAGGCCCTTGAGATTGCCGGAACGTCGATTAACTTCCGTTCCGGCGAATTTGGGTACTCCATATGTCCCTTTTTTAGCAAAGGTCATGCCGAAATTTTTAAAAATTTCGGCATGACCTTTGCTAAAAAAGGGACATATGTGTGTGTGTGCGCGTGTGCGTGTGTGTGTGCGCGTGTGGATGTTGCGGTTTTACTTAACATACTCTCGTTTCTTATTTCTGCTTTATCTATATATAGCAACCATGGTCATCAAGA
Source organism: Puccinellia tenuiflora (assembly GCA_012064385.1). Lineage (NCBI taxonomy): Eukaryota > Viridiplantae > Streptophyta > Magnoliopsida > Poales > Poaceae > Puccinellia > Puccinellia tenuiflora. The sequence goes on along the minus strand of QRDG01000162.1, from coordinate 19,855 downwards.
TGAGCTCCAGTCAAATCGGTAGATACAAGGAAGAAGCAAAGGCGGACATGATTCGGTGCAACAGGCACCAGATAAGATGTCCGTGTCGAACATGCAAACTCGTGAGCTGGATCGACCCTGATTCCGGACAATTGGAGGAACACCTACTCAGGCGCGGTTTCTGGATAGGCTTCAACAAGGCGCCGACAGCAAATGGTGCGCATGAAAACGAGGGCGGGCGAGAAGACGAAGAGTCTCCCGGACATGGTTATCATGACGAAGGAGATGCCGGCGGACAAGATCATCATGACGAAGGAGATGCCAGCGGACATGGTCATGATGAAGGAGTAGATGGTGGTGGAGAAGACGCGGATACGCAGACCTCGCTAACTTCGGCCTTGCAGGACACTCATCTTCAAGAACTCCTACTCAAGGAGACGAGCGACGCCAGAGGTGCAGCCAGAGAGAAAGCCAAGCTGGAGCAAATGAAGAAAGACGTGATGACTCCGTTGTATCGTGATTGCCGGCCCCAGCATACGCGCTTGCATGTAACGCTTGATGCTCTACAGATGAAGGAGGAAAACAGATGGACCGACGTCAGCTTCAGTAAGCACCTGAAATTCTGGCACGATCATCTTCCCGAGGGGAACACATTGCCAAGCAGTATCGAGGAGGCCAAGAAAGTTGTGTGCCCTCTTGACCTACCGTACGAGAGATACCATGCCTGCATCAATGATTGCGCAATTTATCGGGGCGTGTACAAGGACAGAACAACATGTCCGGTGTGCGGCCAGGGACGGTACAAGAGTGGGAAGAATGTTCCTCGAAAAGTGGTCTGGTACTTTCCTCTCATTCCCCGTCTGCAGCGGTATTTCGTGGACCCTAAGGAAGCAAAGCTCATGCAATGGCACGCGAAAAGGGAGAAGCCCGAAGAAGATCCAGAGAAGGGCGTGATCCTGACACACCCTTCAGACGCTTGCCAGTGGGAAGCATTGGACCTGGCCTTCGAACATTTCGGGCGCGACGCAAGGAACGTTAGGCTGGGTATGAGCACCGATGGACTCAATCCGTTTGGCAACCAGAGTAGCACGCATAGCACCTGGCCCGTGTTTGTATGGCCTTACAACCTTCCCCCGTGGCTGTGCACGAAGCAAAAATACATACACATGAGTATTCTCATTCAGGGGCCGAAACAACCTGGTACCGACATACATCTATATCTCGCGCTATTGAAAGAGGAGTTAGCCAGGTTGTGGGAGACGCCAGTCCGTACGTGGGACGCCTACACTGGAGATTATTTCGATATGAGAGCCGCGTTGCTCACGACGGTGCAGGACTATCCTGGTTGCTCATATGTATCAGCACAGGTAGGCCATGGATTCTGCGCATGTGTCAGGTGCATGGATAAGACCCCGCATCTCCAGCTACCAAGGGATCCCGGGTCTTCGAAAACCGTGTTCCTAGGGGCTCGAAGGTGGCTTCGCATGGATCACCCATGGAGGAAACGCGGTGATTTGTTCAATGGTAAAGAAGAGATCGAAAGAGCCCCGTGCCCGAGGAGCGGTGAAGAAATCGACGAGCTTTTGAAAAATTGGGAGGAGTGCCCTGCGCCGGGAAAGAAGCGACCGAGGGTAGACCCCCTGCTGGGTGTATGGAAAGCGAGGTCTGTTTTCCACGACTTGGAGTACTGGAAGGTACTCCACACGCCCCATAGCCTCGATGTAATGCACATTACCAAGAACGTTACCGAGAGTCTGCTTGGCACTCTTTGCAACATGTCCGATAGGACCAAGGATGGGACGAAAGCAAGATACGATCTGAAATGGCTTGGCATAAGGAAAGATCTTCAGGCACCCGATAGTGATGACGACGATGATGATGATGATCAGACGGAAGGGACTCAAGGTCGCTGCAAAAGGGTAAAGAAGAACGTGGTGGTGCTTCCCGCTGCCTGCTTCACTATGAGTCCGGAGGAGCTCGAGAAGTTTTTTAGGTGCCTCCTAGGAGTCAAATTTCCTCACGGTTACGCGGGGAAGATAAGCAGATATCTGGACGCAACGAAGAAGAGGTTCAGCGGGATGAAGTCTCACGACTGTCACGTGCTGATGACGCAGATACTCCCTGTTGCGATCCGAGGGCTAATGGACGAGCATGTCCGTGATACGCTGCTTGGCCTTTGCAACTTTATCGACGTCATCAACAGGAAGTCGATTGGCGTGAGGCAACTCCACAGGCTACAGGAAGAAATTGTGGTGATATTATGCGAGCTCGAGATTTACTTCCCGCCCGCATTCTTTGATATCTGCGTGCATCTCCTTCTCCATGTCGTTGATGACATCAGGCAGCTCGGGCCGACGTTCCTGCACTACATGATGCCGTTCGAAAGGCAGAACGGTGTCATGAAACGATACGTCCGCAACAGGTCCCGTCCAGACGCAAGCATGGCCAAGGGCTTCCTGACCTACGAGTGCATCTCCTTCTGCCAGAATTATCTGAGCACCGAGAACCAGGATGTTGGTCTGCCAATCAGGACGCACCTCGGCAGGCTCGAGGGATTTGGTCACCGCGAGGGCTACCGCTCACTCCATGTCGACATTCATGGTCGACAAGACGACTTCAACAGGGCTCACCGGGTCACGCTACAACACTTACAATTGATCGAACCTTGGGTGGAAGAGCACAAAAGCTTAATCGAGCAGAATTACATCGACCTGGGCCGACCGAGGAAGAAGGGAGACGTAACCAGAGAGCACAACTCCAGCTTCACGCGTTGGTTCAAGAAAAGGCAACTGGTTCAAGCAAAGAGCATACCGCCAGCTACGGAAGATGAAAAACTCATATTCTTCTTATCACAGGGCCCCGGGCACAACGTAAAGACCTATCAGACGTACGACATCAGCGGTTACAGATTCTGCACCGAGGAAAAGGACAGGAATAGCGAATATCAAAACTCAGGAGTAACTATGCTATCCTACGGCGATGACGAGGCTACTGTGAAGGAAAGATTCTTCGGAAGGATTGAGGAGATATGGGAGCTCAACTACTGTGGACAGTTGGTGCCAATGTTCCGTGTGAGATGGGCCAAGGACGTCGTCAAAGAAGACCGGTATTTCACCACCATGGTAATACCCGATGCCAAATCGAAGAACGCCTCCACGAAAAATGAGCCATGGGTACTCGCTAGCCAAGTCGAGCAATGCTTCTTCATTACCTGACCCGTCAAAGCCTAGCCGTGTTGTCGTGAGGAGGGGCAAGAGGAGCATCATCGGAATGGAAGGAGACGCCAACGAGGAAGACTTGGACAAGAACGGCGATCCGAAGATCGAGGAGGAATTCGACAAGTACTTCGACATGCCTACTACTAGCAAAGAAAGACGGAAGACCTCCCTACCTACTAAAGGTTGTCCGTTCACGCGAAGAAATCTCAAGGTGCCCGGCCTGAAGTATTCAACCGCGAAGAAGGGAAAGAAGAGAAGCTAGCTCGGAACCGAGACGAAGAAGACTTTTTTGGTGTATTTAATTTGTGTGTGTGTGTGAGACAATGCAAGCATATTTATGTATTCAATGAATATGTATGAGAGAAATTGTGTGTGAGACAATGCAAGAGCATATATATGTATTAAATGAATTGAATATGTATGACACATTGTGTGTATTTTGTAACCAAATTTAACCAAAAATAATTTAAAGAAAAAAATTAAAGAAATAAAAAGTGTGAGGCGACCCCCACGCATGCCCTTTAATTCTTCCCCAAAATTTTCCTACAACTAAAGATTAAAAAAACACAAGCATATTTATTCTTTCAATAAAATTTAACCAAAAAAATTAAGAAACAAAACATTCTGTGGCGCATCCCTCTGCAGATGCGCCACAGAATGTCGATAATTCTGTGGCGCATCACTCCGGAGGTGCGCCACAGAATTATCGCGCCTCCACTTACATGTGGGGCCTCCCCCGCGCTGCCGCCTCTCTCTAATTCCTTCCAAATTTCGCGGATTATTCGCGCCTCCCCGTCGCCCCCGACCGCCCCCGCCCGAGCCGCGCTGCCGCCCCTGCCCGAGCCCGCGCCGACGCCGCCGCAACTCCCCGTCGCCGGCGACCTCGATCCCCTGCGCCCCGGCCGCCCCCCGCCCGAGTCGCGCCGCCGCCCACCACGCGGCCGTGCTCGACCGCGCCGCCGCCCGAGCCGCGCCCCGGCCAGCCCCTCTCTCCCTCCCCTTCCCTCCCCTCCGCGCCGCTGTCACCTCCCCTCCCCTCGCCGTCGAGCCGCGCCCCCGCCCGAGCCGCGCCGCCGCCCACCACACGGCCGTGCTCGACCGCGCCGCCGCCCGAGCCGCGCCCCGGCCAGCCCCTCTCTCCCTCCCCTTCCCTCCCCTCCGCGCCGCCGTCACCTCCCCTCCCCTCGCCGTCGAGCCGCCCTGGGCCAGGCACGAGCCACCGACGACCTCAACTCGCCATCCTCGCCGAGGTACTGCCCCTCTCTCCCTCCCCTCCCTCTCCTGCCATGGTTGCACACTAGGTGCTTGATGAAATGTGCAAACAAATTTTCTAGGTTTCAGTTGCAAGTGCTAAGTGTTTTTCTAAGTGTTGTTGCTACTGTTGTTGCTAGTGCTAGCAATTGCACTATAGTGTCATTGCTAGAGACCAAAAAAATTACAAAATTTTCCGAAGTGTTGTTGCTAGTGCTAGTAATTTTCCTAAGTGTCATTGCTAGTACTAGTGCTAGTGCTAACTAGTAATTGCTTGCTTGCTGCAAGCAAGCACACTAGTTGAGGACATATGGGTTGCTTTGTGTTGTTGCTTGCTGCATATGGTTGTCAAGGACATAGTGCTAGTGCTAGTGTCATTGCTAATGCTAAGTGTTGTTAAGATGCATTCTTGTTTGTGTTAATGCCGACCATTATTTGTGAAATGCAGGTACCCGTGAGGCCCTTGAGATTGCCGGAACGTCGATTAACTTCCGTTCCGGCAAATTCGGGTACTCCATATGTCCCTTTTTTAGCAAAGGTCATGCCGAATTTTTTCGTGAATTTTAGCATGACTTTGCTAAAAATAGGACATATGGGGTATTCCTACTAATGCATGTGCCGATGATTAAAATGAAGTGACACCATGTGATCCCGGGGATGGCGCTAGTGAGCCTTGTATATGCACGAATACACATCGTGCATCCTACTTGGCTCACTCGCACCATCCCTGGAACTTTTGTGTGTCCAATCTAAGTATGAGGCACACATCCAAATTACTTATAGTATTTTGTAAGCCTCCAAAGTTGGTACTTTTTAACTATTTTGAAGTTGCATTTTTAGTTGCTGCTAGGTGCTTTTGCTGCTAGCTACTTTTGTGAAATGTGTGTGCTAGATGCTAAATCATGGTTTGGTTAATTTATTGCAGCACCACAAGGAGCACCTCCACCACGCCGATCTCGGACCCGAGCCTCCCTTCCTACCTGAGGTAGTTCCTCTCTCCCTCGATGTGGATGTGGATGTGGTGATGTATGTGTTGAAGTGATGCTGTTGCCGGCCAGCGATGCCGGCCGGAAATCTGTTGATGTGTTGATGTGATGGATGCTGTTGCCGGCCAGCGATGCCGGCCATTATTTGTGAAATGCTTGTGCAGGTACCCCGAGAGGCCCTTGAGATTGCCGGAACGTCGATTAACTTCCGTTCCGGCAAATTCGGGTACTCCATATGTCCCTTTTTTAGCAAAGGTCATGCCGAAATTTTTCGTGAATTTTGGCATGACTTTGCTAAAAATATGACATATGGGGTATTGCGACTAATGCATGGGGCGGGGTATCTTAGTACTTAGTTAAGTGATTTTTTCCTTATATTTGGTGTACTAACTTTGACGTTTTTTTCTTATAGGTGCGAACATGGCTGACAATAATGAGGCCGGGGGTTCTCGAATAGGAGGCGAGGAACCGATAGAGGAAAATAGTATGATTCAGATGGTCATCGCACAGGCAGTGACAAAGACGTTGACGTCGCTCTTTCCTACCGTCTGTGAGGGTGTCAGGGTATGGATTGAGGGAGGGAAAAAAGGGCCTCCCCCAATGATCAGCTTCGGCTCCAACAAGTACTCAATCAATGTGGCTACAGAAGATGCACCCCCAGCATCCCCAGAGGTAAAGAAGAAGAAGCACAGGAAGAGAAGTAAGCCAGCTCCTAAGACGACTATCCGGGGGTATGAAGACATGGTATCACCCCGTGCGGATGGCGTGACCCGAGTTCATGAAGCTGGTCAACCGATCCTGTCTCGGGAGCTGCTCCACCTTGCAGACGGATGCATGCTCTCTTTGCAAAATGCTATCTTGACGCTAGAGGGCAACCTTCTTAAAGAAGAGGATCCAAATTACCCGGTGTTCACTGTCAAGGTGCCAAAGTACTTGGCTGACTTCGTCCATGAAGCCCCCGCGGATTATTTCTTCATATCGTACGAGGACGTCTTCAAGCTGTTTCACTATAGACGGTTGGACTATAACTTGGTCCGCCTATACGCACTCAACCAGGCGATGAGGATCAGGAGAGATAATACCCCATACGTCAAGGTAGTGGATCCCTACTACATGCGTGACAGCCAGCTGGTGGAAGGATCAACGACACGGGCCATGGCCACGGAGTTCCTCCAGAGAATCATGCTGAACAACCAGGATAAGAACAGCCTTCTTCTGCCTTTCTTTTTCGAGTAAGTACACATCCGGTCGCCGCCGTCGTATCTTATGCTTTATTATAAATTTCTTCCGTTGTTGATCATTTCCAACATTCCGTTTCAATTGTGTTGAGCAGTGACGAGTACTGCGTACTCATCATCCTAAACCCGAGGTGGTCCGTTGCCACTTATATCGACTCAGGGAGTCTTAAAGACTACACCAGAATAAAGGGTGTTCTCGATGAGGCTCTCGAGGGCTATGCCCAAAAGGGAGGCCACTTCCATGAAGGAAAGGAACGTTTCACGAAGGAGAAGAAACACATTTTCTGCCATGGGACCGGGTTCCATTGCATCAAGCATGCGACTGGCAGTGTGAAGGATGCCTTCTATGTCCTCCATCACATTAAAGGGTTTGTCCGGGATGCAGAGAAAACGAGGTGGCCATCTAGTCTCCAAGAATGGACCAAACTTAGAGGGGAAATCACCGACGCTGATCTTAGAGAAGAATTCCATCGCATTCGGATGCAGTTATCGCAAATCATTGTGGAAGATGTCATGATAGAAGGGGGGTCCTTACACAACCCCAGAGGTAATTTGCCATCTCCAGCCAAATATATATCCCAATCCACTCGATATATTATTAACCAAATATATATCCCAATCCATCTGTAGGGATGTCTAAGTGGGAGATCGAAGACCGCCTAGACAAGCAAAATGACATGAGGACGTGGCTGACGAAAGACTGCTTTAAACTGTTCCCTGAGCTGATAAAAAAGAAGGCTCAATCCTGCAGCTACCAGTGGAGCTAGACGTGTTCTCCATTAGCGACCCAGCAAATTAGTCATAGTACAAATAAAGTGACCCAGCAAAGACCCCAGCAGCGACTCAAGAAGAAGAGACTCCAGCGGCTCCTCCGACAGAGACCCTCGACGAGTGGGCTGAGGTTGCTTCAGCGTCGGGCGCAGGAACCACCGTGATAAGTGGGACCTAGTGATTGCTTAGACATTAAGGGAACACTAGGCCCCACTTATCATCGGAGGTTCCTGCGTCCGACGCTGAAGCACCCTCAGCCCACTTGTCGAGGGTCTCTGCCGGAGGAGCCACTGGAGTCTTCTTTTTGAGTCGCTGCTGGGGTCTCTTGCTGGGTCACTATATTTGTACAATGACTTATGTGACATGAGATGAACTTTGTACCCCTAAATTCAGCACTTGTAATCAATGTGTGAAACAATTAACTTATGTATCATGACTTGTGTAATAATCGTGTATCATGGGCTCTAAGTAATGTGATATACCTGTATTTCCTATAATATATACCTGTATTTTCTGTAATAAATCTGTAATTCCTATAATATACCTGTATTTTCTGTAATATACCTGTATTTTCTGTAATATACCTGTATTTTCTGTAATATACCTGTATTTATACAGCAGGCAGCAGAAATTTGAAAATACATTTAAATTATTCTGTGGCGCATCTTTTTATTTTTCTGTGGCGCATGGAATTCTGTGGCGCATGAGAAATGATGCGCCACAGACATAATTCTGTGGCGCACCCTTGCTGGTGCGCCACAGAATCTTGGTATTTCTGTGGCGCACCGCCTGGATGCGCCACAGAATTACATTTTAGTGGCGAGACTTCTGTGGCGCATCCCCCCATTTCCTGGATGCGCCACAGAAATCAAATAATGGTGCGCCACTAATGACCATTTCCCTAGTAGTGAACTATTGCACCATTCTATCAAAAAAATATAAAATATAGCTCAATATCTACATTTTTATGTGCTCTACATGTATTTTGACCTTTTTGTATTGATCAAATGCACTGCAATGCTACTGCAAATTTCTCTTCGAATAAATACATGAAAATATATCTATGAGTTTATACATTATTTAATGCTATTTTACAGTGTGGTGCTGATTTTTATTTTAAAAAATCTAATTTGTAGGAATCTGATGATGCGGTGGGTAGCGACCAGGAGTCCATGAATGCCAAGAGCAGGCATGTTCTTAGGCGATTGCGGGCGGGGGAGCATGCTTACCGCAGACGTGGCAAGTGGATCTGCCCGTTCTGCAACAAGAAGGTTGCTCCTGTCCAGCAGCATGCAAGAGCCAGCGCTACTTGCTCGTACAAGAGGGGAGGCCTTTTTAGGGCGAGGCACGCTGCATTCAGCTATTTTCTGTAGCACGACCTGCCTTGAGTTCTCCTGTTCTCCTGTTTAATTATATGCTGCCGGGTGTCTATGGAGAACCGGCCCCCTGCTACCTTGTTTTATATGATGTCGGGTGTTGATGCATGTAAAATGCATACATGAACTTTGCATTATAATTCTCATATTTCAATCATATTTGCATCATATAAGGGTTATATCATTGTTTTATATTGATTTTGGGGATAATTCACAGTTTCCCCATTTATTTGGAATTAACCCTGCACTGGCAGAAAACCCTATTTTCTATATTTTGATGTTTCAGGGACCCAAACAATGTCCAAATGAGCTGAAAATTTACGGGGATCATTATTTTGGAAGGAGGAAGACATTGGAGCGAAAGAAGCAAGCAAAAGGAGGCCGGAGGGCCAGAAGAGGGGGTCCCACGCGGCTACAGTACCAGGCCGCGTGGGCCCACCTATTTTAGCCCTCGTGGCCCCGTTTGCGTCGATCCTTCGCCCTGAAGCATCCTCGTGACCTAAAAATGACTGCATAAATAGTCCCCTGAGGAGTTTCGCAAGGAGGCGGGGGAGAAACACCAAACCAGAAACAGAGAGTCAGAAGGCTGCCGCCGGAGAAGATCAGAGGGGGGAAACGCCGCCGGAATCCACCTCCGGAGGGCTCCACCCCCCTCCGGCGTGATCATCGACAACATCTACAGCAAGATCATCTCCATCTCTCCACTGGCAAACATGATGTATGATGCAATATACTTTTCCCGTGATCTATTGTGTCTCTCCATCTATGTTTGAGAAGTGATTGTTCATGGCAATAGTGAAATAGTTCGTTGATTGGTTGCATACAAGTTTTGTTATCTTTTATGATTGTCTTGATGTACAATGTATGAGTGCACGCATATGTTGGGGAATGCATGCAAGGTGATCACTGGTAAGGTAATGGAGTGAGGAGGACTTGGGAGGACAATAAACTCAAGATCGAATCATGAAGTTACATCTATTGGGGGATACATGGGAGACCCTAGAACTTAAGGCTATGGTGGGATAATTATGTCTTAATAATTCTTGTGTTGCACATTAAATTGGCCATGAGATCCGTCATAAGAGTTGTGTAATTTCCTCATTCACTTGACCACACCTATTTATGGCTCCCCTCTATAAGAAACAATTAAGACCAAAACATGTGCTTCACTAATTGTGACAACCACACGAATGAAATAACAATTGCCAGAACATTTGCTCCCTTGAGATATTTGCTACTTGAGATTCTTTCTACTTGTTACCTTGATAGAACTTCTCTAAGATACTTGCATTAGAAATTGTTGCTAGATAAACCTACTCCACATCACTTGCATCCATTAGTTAGTTCTTTTCATACTTAAATTTATTGCTTTGCATAAAAGGCCATATAAGAGGGTTATAGGGCTTTAGAGAATAGATAGTTTACCTTCAGCTCCTCGTGGGTTCGACACTCAAATACTTATCGAATTGTGATACAGTGATTCCTTGCTCTTAGGGATTATCAAGTACTTTTCTGGCGTCGTTGCCGGGGAGGGTAGCGCTAGGCTTCTATTCTTGTTTGCATTGCTAGTTTATTTTCAGTACTTTTTTATATAAATCTAAAACCCAAAAAAATTAGATAATGGAAAATGCTTTCAAGCCTCGTCACAAAGATCTATATGATATGCTAATGAAACATGTTGAAAGCTTGAATATTTCCTTGGGCACTAACTTTTTGAATGCAAGAAATCATGTTGAAAGTGTCAAGGAAGAAGATGACATGATCCTAAGCTTGGGGATGCCCATGCATCCCAAAGAAAAGGAGATAGAAGAGAAATAAGAAAAGGTGGAGGAAGAATGGAGTAGCTACCCATCTCCTACTCCCAACAAGGGTAACACACAAATTCCCATGAACAACTCTTTTTATAATGATAATGATTTGCCTAGTAGTCCTCTATGTGGAACAATTGTGTCTAACATATGGGAGGATGAAAGTGATATACTTGAGTTAGATGATCCATTATGCTCATTAGATGACTTATCTTTATGTGGTGAATCTATTCAAAACTGTGTGGTTAAGTTTACTTATGATGCTTGCAAACACTATGAAGGAGGAAGAGATAATAGCCCTCTTTATGTTTCAACTTTATTTAAAATGCAAGCTATTGAAAATTATATGAATTGGATACCACAAACTTGCTACTATTTATTCATATATAAAATGCCTATGCATAGGAAGAAAGTTAGACTTAAAATGCTAATGTCTATGTGCTTTGTGGTGTGCTCCATATGCTTTAATGTCCTATTCAGTTTGAGCACACCTTTATATCCTTACAACATGTAAAATAAATTTACCTACTGTTTTCTAACAATTAGTTTAAGATTTTCACTTTATATAAAATTTGGGAAAGTAAATGAGAAGGATGAGTAATGGAGAAGTTGGGGTCGACCTTGAACATGTGTTGTTCATGCCAATGGAACCATTGCAAAGTCCCTATTATTAAAACTTTTCCCAAAGCTAAAACCAAATAAAAAGAGTGTTTTTTGTTGTACATATTTTCTCCTCTTTTGCCTTTTTGCTAATTTAAAACAACAAAAATATTTTCTTTCTTCTTTGTTGTTTCTCTTGAATCTTTCTTGGTTCTTTTTGTTTCCTTTTGATTTTTCTTTCTCTTCAGTTTGATTTTTGGTTTTTGAGACAAGGTGCTTGTTTACTACTGTAACATCACCTTTGTATCTTGTTTTTCATCTTAAAGGTAAGAATATCCTCTTTTGAGAAGTAGGATTAAACAATAGTGATTTGCTGTCCAGAAAACAGATTCCTGAGCTTCACTGCAAAAAACAAATGTTAAAAATCACAGAAGAGGAATATTGACTTGATATTTTACGACAGCAATCTTCAGTTATATTACACAATTCATTAGTTCAAGTTTTCTGATTTGAGCAACGTAAGTGCCTATGAAAATTCACTCTTTATGAGCTGTTCAGTTTTTGACAGATTCTGTCTTTATTTTGCATTGCTCTCATTACTTGTGTTTTGTGCGGTTCTTTTGATCAAGGAGCATTACACAACCGTAGTAACAGTAGCTAATGTTTAGAATCAATTCATGATATGTCTTTGCTGTACCTATGTGGATTTAATTTATGAAGGCACTAACCCCTCTAATCAAGTTTTATGATGAGTTTTGTGTGAGATAAATTTTAAGGTGGAAGAATTGAGGGTGATGAACAAGATCAAGAGGGACAAAAACTCAAGCTTGGGGATGCAACCCCTAAGCTCACCCTACATACAAGAATTTAAGCTTGGGGATGCCAAGCCACCTCACTTCAACCATCTTGATACCAAGTAAGTAAGTCTATCTATATGGCTATAAAGAAAGCGCTTTACGGGAGGCAACCCAGTTGTTTTTACTTTTGATTTTCTTTGTGTCCTCTTGCTGCAACAAGATACTTAGTTTTTAGTTTAGTTTCTGGAATTTTTTAATAAAGTGCCAAGTTTTACCCATTTTGGTTTGAGAAAGTTGTTATTTGCGTGCGGAGATTTCATTCCAGCACAGGTCTGTGCACGGTTTGATTTTTAGTTCTTATTCTGTAACTCCGAATGAGCTGATATTTTTAATATGACTGAAACTTTTCATCCTCTGTATGAATGAATTTTTTCAGAATTTTTAGAAATGTGTAAGTCAGGTAGAAAAATACGTTTTCTGCTGCTGTTTCTGGACAGATTCTGTCCAATATTGTTTGATGCATGTTTTGAACTTTTAACTTGAATCTTGTTGATCCAATTGAGTTTAGTAATAGGCATACAACATTATACACTTTCTGGACATTCAATTGAATTTTTGTCTTAGGATTATGAGCAGCAAGTAATGCATTTGTCTATCACTACTAATGTCACCCCACAGAAAAGAAATGGGAGAAACAGTGTTTTGAAGTTTTTTCACAGGGATTGGAGGAGATGCACCATGAGTTATCCAAGGATGGTGAAAACCATAAGCTTGGGGATGTGGAGAACATCCCCGCTGGACGTACACACTCTTGGTTTGCACACGTCTAACTTCTGTTTTTCTATCAATGCACTTATCGCATAAACTTGGAGCGTCTTTTATTTGTTTTTGTTTTGGTTTGATTTTGTTTTGAGATCCACACTATCATTTTTTATATCAGAAAGCTACTGTAAATATGGGTTGAAATATCTTGCATGCTTTTATGGTATTGGAAAAAGGGATGTCTAAGTTGATTTTTAATGACACATATAGTTTCATGATTCATGAGCTTCTTTATGAGTAATAATTTGCAAATGCTTTTTCATGAGCTATCTTTTATTCATGTTTTGATGTTGTATGTTATTTCACCTTGTTTGACATGAATTAGTTAGTTCTATGGACACTCATGCATGCATCTAGGTGGTCATCTTTCTCCCTTTTGCTAGCCCAAAAATTCCAACAAGTACAAACTTGTTTCCAACACCTTCAACCAAAGTTTTTCCAGTGAGTCCACCATATCTACCTATTAGCTTTATGCTATTCCAAGTATGTTTATCATGTTATTTGTGTTATCTATACCTCTAAATAAAAATGATTATGTTATTTATTGTAATGGGAAAAGTTGGTTAAAAAGCTCTGCGAACTTGATGCACACTTTACTTTTATTGCATTTAATAAAGATGAACCATTGTGATTAATATTATGATGATAGTGGCTTGATAAATGTATAAGGTTGGGAGTTAGCCCATATGTGCTGTCACATGCAAAGCTTTCAACATGTTCCATCATTTATTTAGTTGATATCATGTGCTTTTGTTTATGGATGCCTATCATGATGAAATAATGTGGAAATAGAGTAAGTTTAAATGAGTTTGTATAAATGGTTAGAGAGAAACCTGGGCCGCTAATCTAAGCCATGCATCATTCATGGTGGAAATTTACTTACATGCTATTTTGAACTTTCTGTGATACACCCTACAATAAAAAGCTATATCAAGTGGTAAATAAAAGGGTGTTGAGGTTGTTCATTATGTTTGTTGTCTTGTTGTTTTGATGTGGGCTTGATCCATATCATGGGACAAGAGGTACCCAGTTGAGGCTCTTGATGATACCATTATTACTTACAGTGATAGATAACTTAAACTTGCTTTGTTTCCAAGTTGAGTAATCATGGTGTAGGTACTTGTATTCAAGGGGCATGAGACATCTAACCTTTACTTTATCAATGCCGCTACTCATATTTGCTTTCACATTTAACTTTAATCATTCAAGATGCTATGATAGGAGAATGGGAGCTTGACGACCAAGTATTACCATTGCAATCAATAACTAAGTAGAATAGTTTGGAGGATAGATGAAACTTATGCATGTTGACCTCTACTCATTTATACATCTTTCCAAAGTGTCCACCTTTTATATTCAGATTTTCATCTACACTCTATGGACCACAAGTATGCAAAGTAAGAACGTCCATATTACTATTTTATGTTACACTTTGTGAACTATCATTGAACATCCTTGCATTGATACTTGATATCACTTTATAAACTGTTTGCATATGCTACTTCTTTGAATAATGAATCATTTGACTTTATGTAGCAGTAGCAATCATCTTTTATATCCAGTTGTTATTATATTGCAAGTTCATGTTAGTTTTATCACTTTCATACTCGAGGACGAGCATGAGTTAAGCTTGGGGATGTTGATGCATGTAAAATGCATACATGAACTTTGCATTATAATTCTCATATTTCAATCATATTTGCATCATATAAGGGTTATATCATGTTTTATTGATTTTGGGGATAATTCACAGTTTCCCATTTATTGGAATTAACCTGCACTGCAGAAAACCCTATTTTCTATATTTTGATGTTTCAGGGNCCACGGTTTTGACCAGTTGACTCCCAACATGCACGACCAACTTGCAAACTGTAGCTGTCACCTGCAAGAACAATCAATTAATCAAGGAAAAAAAGTTGCTTCCATCGATCAAGTCTCTGCGTGCGTACTTTCATGAAACCTGCCGATGAACTGCAAGCACCAGCTTAGTCAATCAATTACTAGTTAACATTTGACTTTGTAGGTGGCAACAACTCGAAAGCGAGAGCTACCTAGTGATGGTTTTCTGAACTTAATTAGCTCGTGTTTGTTTATGTAGTACTTACGTACAATGACAGGGATTACTTTTGGCAGGGAATGCTGGGATAGTATAATATATCCCTATAATAGGCAGCCACGACAAATGAAGTCAACTCTTAGTTTTAAGTACCTAGTTCGTACTTGACGTATCGAATAATTTGACCAGTTTGACTTGGTCTGGCTACGTATTTAGGCTTGAAATTTGAAATCGTTGACTTCATATTGTAAATATGTATATATGATTGCTCGCACATGGTGGTGTAATATACGATCTCGACTGTAAATGTCCTTTTGGCTTGTAATGTGGACAGATACATCTATTAAACAGCGGTATAATAAAACTTGTCTAAGGTATCGGAAAATCTGTTTTGGCTTATAGGTGTAGATGCACTCACTATTCAAAAATATAATTTTAAATATTGAAAAAATATAAATAAAAATTTCGGATGTACATACGGACATTCTATGTTTGCACACAAAATTTCGTGGAAAATGGACATTTTTGTGGGCCGTGTAAAAAAGACAATTTTCGATGCTTCGAAATGAGTTTTTGTGAGACATTTTATTTTGTCTTTTTTTGTACAAGCCACAAATATGTATTTTTGCGAAACTTTGTGTACAAACATAGAAATGTATTTATGTACATTTGAAATTTTTGTTTTAATTTTTCAACATTTTGAAATACATTTAAAATCCTATTTTCACAACGGATGCATCTAGTCCTGTGAGCCAAAACACCATGTCCGGTATCCTCGAAAATTGTTTTTCGGCATCTCATAGGTTTGGACGGAACAGGTCCCGAAAACTGGTAAGGTAAGGGCCTTTGATGGCCAGTAATTAGTTCAACCGGAGTGTAATTTACTTCAAGCCATTAAGCGAAAAGACGATTTTTTTTGCAATGCTTATAAATCCAATAGTTACACTCATAAAAAAATAAAGAGTTACAGGGGAGAGAGGGACTTGATCGGTGAATCATACAGTGTAGGAGTACGTGCTACTATTCTTCTATACTACTATTAAACAACCGAACTTGTTCTTTCCTACAGCCACCCGGTTAACTGTACACAGAATTATGTTTCCCAATCACAGCCACACGATCAGGCACATGTCAATAGATCTAACCGTCCCATAAACAAAAAACCCCACCGATGGGTGCGCTTAGCAATTCCTATGGCAGACGAAAACTCTGCCAAGCGAAACGTTCCCCTCCGCCCTTTCTCCAGCGCGACCGTTCTAATCCAATCCCCGTCCCCTCCCCCCTCCGCCGCTGGACGTCGCCGTCGGCGCGTAATCCAATCTCCTCTACCCCGTCGCTGCCCTTCCCCATGGCGGAAGGAGGACCAGGATCCTCCAGCTCACAGAGCACGCGGGCAGGCACTCGGGCCCGCACACTCACCTTACACGACGACGCGCCGAGGGCGTAATTCCCGGTCCGGCACCCCGCGCCGCCGCCGCCGCCAACTCCATCATCACTGCCAGCACGCGTCGCGGCCATCGTAGTCCCTTGCCCTGCCCAACCAGCACCGCGCACCCGAAATCCCCCCACGTACTAGAGAAAATTGCACACCACCAGCGTCCAATCCACCCATCCTTCTCCAATTCTCCTGCATCTACGCGCACCAGCGCACGACGCGCCGCTCCCACGTCTGGAGACACACGGACCCCATCTCCTCCACTAGGAAGGCGAGGGAGGAGCACCCCTCTAGCTCGGGCACGCGCGCATGGAGATTCAGGCTTCGCCGTCGTGACAGGGTTGGGATTCGGCGACAGAGCACGGTGCTCGAGCGCTACCGGCCACCCCACGCTGCTGTTTCGGGCTCGGGAGCCCCGATCCGGTGAGATTCCTAGCCACTATCCATCTCCCCTGTTTCTGAATTGTCACAGTAGCTCAATGTCGTGATTCGTGCTATCGCGTCTGACGGAAGAACGGAATTAGGTGGATTTGATTTGATTTGTGATGCCGTGGAGGAGGAATGGGCTTTTTAGGCTGCAAATCTGCACAAGTCTTTATATATAGTAATTAATTGCAATAGCTTTGCTGTTGTAGGTGCGCTGCAGCATTACATCCTTGTTATACATGAGAATGATCCCTGTCAAGCATCTTCCAAGTCTTTAACTGATCCTGCGCAGAGTGGTAAGCACAATCCTGATTTGATTGTTCACTCATAAAGCTGATGATAATTCTCTGAAATATTGGCTTATGACTGTTACTGAATTCAGCCAGCCAGTGGTCAGCGCAGTGTTAGGCTTATGACATTTTTGACTGGTAGTTCGAAGTAGCAAAAGTGTGCACTTACATGTTCCTGTTTTATGGTTGACATTTCGTTTTTTTCTTGACTTAATTTCTGCTTTGCGGTCTTCAGGCTTCCACTGCAATTAAACACATGTAGTAACCTGCAGTTACAGGGCAACCGTACCTGCCTCAGATATTTTTCACTGATAACAAAGCAGAAGCAGATAACAAGCAACTTCGAATTGTTCCCATTGACTTTGTGACAACCACGTAAAAATCAGATAATAATACTCAGGTATGTTATTAGGAAAATGGGAGCATATTAAAAAGATGCTACTTATTGACATTACAATCCTTGAGTGAAGATGAAAAGCTGCAGTCAGATTTACAGTGCTGATACAACATTTTAACTGGCACAATTGTTAAACATGTTCAGTATACAATTGCAATTTTTCCCTCTTTATCTGCATGGTAATGGATTTATCATTCTTTTACTGTATGATCCAGTGCAGGCAAGCCAAAGAATATTTCATTATTTGGTTGATGCCGAGAGAAAGAGTTGGGGATTAAATGCACTTCTTAATTCTCATCTTATCTCTACTACTATTAAACAAGCAAACATATTCATCGCTAAGTTCACCCAGACTAACATACACACAGCAGACGGACCTATTACAGCCTCATGATCCAGCCCACCAAATGAGATCTAACCGTCAAAATAACAACTACCGCTAACCATGTGTACGCTTAGGAAATTAAGGGAGCGGACGAAAACTCTGCCCATCCACCTGCGTACACTCGCTACATGAAAAATAATAGGCACAATCAACGGAATACGCATCTCTACACGATCAATTCTCAATGGCTTTTACTAGCTGGTCAACGTCGGGCAGAGCGTCCCTGCCATCACGTCCACGCGTCGAGCGCTACTTTATAATTCCATGTATAATTCCATCACGCCGCCGAGCCTATCACCCCTGGTCCCCTGCAATCAAGCAGACGACGCCGCTAGGCCGAGCGCCCCTGCCATCACGTGCCCCTGTCATCACGCCGCCCCACCACAGAGACCACCATGCGCCATCGCCGCCGCCCCGGATGACCATATCACAACACCGAGGCCGCCGCCAGCTCGGTGAGCCATCCTCGCCCATCGTCGTGGCACCTGCCACCAACTCCTCTGAATCTTCGGGACCTCTGCACCGTATCCTCCACCCTGACGCCATACCCGCCCCTTCCACTGCCTCAAGGTTTGGTTGCTGATTTCACTTCTCAAAAGTGCTTAGGATGCCAATTTACTTAGATTCGTTAATCGTGTGCACTTCTGTAGCATACATTGTTTCAGATTGTACCTGTGTATATTGCCATATTGGTGTGTTAAATATACAGTTTGGTCACTGCTTCTATAGTGATCAGTACAATGATGGGGTGCAGTGCATATATTGGTTCAACAAGTATCTGTGTATAGTGGTCTGTAAATATACATTTTGGTACTGCTTCTATATTAATTCTTTTTCGCTTGGTGTAAGAGGCAACATTTAACTCCAGAATCCATGTATCTATTCTGAATTATCAGTTTTATTATAGTAGCAGACAATGTTTTGATAATTCCGCTCGCCGCTAGACTCTCGGTCGCTGACGAATTGCTTCGCCTCCGCCGCCGCAATCTCCGCGAACTCCAGTAAAGCACATCCGACATCCACTGTGTAATTGCTGATCTCATCCGCGTAGGTAAAGTTCCACACCTGAATTTCATAATCAGCAGCTTCATGAGTTCACATAGCTTTCTACAGCTGAAACCAATTTAACTGCTTCATGAATATCAGTGGTAGTACTGTAACATGTCCCTTAACGAAATAGTCGTCATGGGAGAGACCAGTCATGTTTTAGTTTGTACTGCTGATGGAACACATGGCTTTGCATTTTAATCAAACAGTACATGTCGTGATTTTATCAAACATCACTCTTTTATATCTTTCGTCATTCTTTATACAGGAACAAATGAGCAATTTAGCTAACCAACTCAACCTCCACGCCAAGTTGAGGTCTGGTTCCAACACAGAAGAGCCAGGTAACAGAAGAGCGCCATGTAGCCTATTTTCTGTAGAAGACTACACAAGGCAGATACTTCATGGTTTCAACTAAAACTACTGTATTTCATAAATGTTTGTATTTCAAACTAAAACTGTGGAAGTACTCCTTTATAATTGAATTTTACATGCTACTTGACTATTAGAACAAGACATTTTCAAGTAGCATGTATCTCTTGTTTAGTCTTCTACGTTTATGAAACTAAAACTGTAATAGTGTGTAACTGGATCTGCAACTTCAGTATGGAGGTCAATTTCAGTTCATTTACCGAATTAGAGTAGAAACTTTGCATGCTGATTATGCAGTGTATAGGAGGAATTTATATGGAATCTGTTCTTAGCAGGAATAGTCAGAGGAGCACAGTTAAAACGACCTAAGAAATGGCATAGATAGAGCTCTACTTCAGGTTAGGGGAAAGGTTTTTCTTCAGCAGTTCTGGCGCAGAGCTGTTGAGCACGAGGATGCATTGAGCTACGGTTTATCTATTTGGGCACTTTTTTAAAAAAAATTAACCACACTGTATATTAAGCTAGCAGTATTGGTTTCCGGGGTTTCTATCGTTTTCGCTTCTGCAAAAAATTGTAACCATTCAGCTTGACGTACGTTGCA
>QRDG01000161.1:78914-197766 GCA_012064385.1 Puccinellia tenuiflora | reverse complement strand
TTCCCCATTGTGTTGATTTTCTTCTCAGTTTCAGGGAGCGTCTTCCATGCTGCTATCGAATGCATCAAGTGGAGCACTGATAACCCACAACTGTAGTGGATCGTGCATAGCCTTTTCGATAAGTAAGAGTGTCGAATCCAACGAGCAGCTAAAGGTAGGATTAGTATCCTCTCAAGTTCTCTTAACCACTGATACAACTATACGATTACATGTTCTCAGTGCTTATGATTATATGTACTATATGATTATAACTCTATTAAACATATGTAACTATTAGAAGATCCATTAAGGTAATAAATTACCAAATCATAGCATTAAGATAAAAAAAGTTATCCTTCATACACATCTAGAATGGGGCTCAGGTTTCTATCACTCTGGCAGCCCTACCCGCCAGCAATCTCCGCGTATTAGTTACCACAAATACTATGATGTGATCCATGCATGCATAAACATATAATGGGAACCATAGGACATCAACATACAACTCAATCAGCCGTAGAGATTCAACAAATTAATCATAGGACAAAAAGAAATTACACAAACATAACATAGACACAATAGATCATATGCAAATAATTTATAGCATCAAAACCATGTTCACATAGGGGATTACAGAGATTTGTGAAAGTGAGCCACTGATATAATAAGGAGATGGTGATGGAGATGACGGTGTAGGCGTTGGCCATGGGGGAAAGAGAAATCACAGCGCGGCGGTGCAAGGCTCCTCCCTGCGTCGGCCGACCATCAAGGGGGAGCGCCGCCCATTAGCCCCCTTCCTCCATGGTTTATTAGGGTTGTAGATGAACCCTCCTCCTTGTAGACAAGATCCAAGAGAGAAGAAAATTCGTGGCTTTTGGTGGCTGCTCAACACGTAGGTTTTTCCATCTCTATATAGGTTGCGGCAGTTTTTCTCGGCCATCGGATCGACGCCCTTTGATCTAAGGGCTCTTGGATACCTCTAGAACCATCCTAGGAGACTCCTGTCAACCTCATGAGTAAATAGGGTCGAGTCTTAGTCTAATCCATCAGAGTATGGCAAGAGTTGGAGTCAATCTTGTCACCAACTTTCAGAATCCTGCAATTAAATCTAGGCTTCTGTTAAACGGGTCCACTGGGTGCGTAAGGACTCCGTTTCAACAAATTTTAGGTACACGAGTATTCCCTTGAAATTCCATACAACTTTTGTGTTTTTGCCTCCAACACACAACAAAGTATCCGTTTGTGTTTTTCCATTACTAAGTAATTCCTACACATAAAAATGTAAAACAAAAACTTGTGCACTTTGACAATGATTAAAATGTTATTCCAACAAAATGATATGAAAGTGGCATGAATCAATAAAAAACTATAGATACGTTTTGGACTCCAACCGCATGAGGCGTGGAATCTCGAGGAGGGACCGATGGGCACGACCTGGAATTTGACTAGGGAGGTTGTTGGTGCTCTATGGCGATGATTAGGTGGTGTGGCGAGAAGGCATGGGGCCGAGGAGATCGAAAGCAATGACGAGGACGGAAAGAAAGAAAATGAAATGTTCCTCCGCCAACTCGCGGAACAGATCGAGGAAACAGAAAATCTAGGTGGCAATCCTAGGTATATTGGGGGTTTCGTGGGTCGTTTCCGGCTCCCCCTATTTTTTTCCGGGCCAAACAGTTTCATTGGTCGTTTTTTGGGTGCGGTACCTAGAACTGGCGGTTATTATAAGGGCCGGGGCATTTTCTGGGTTCTTCTAGAGGCATCTCTAGCCAATACCCTAAAATTTTACTCCTTATCCGCCGACTTACACTCAACTCCTTGTAATTTAAGGAGTTAAAGGGTGGTCGGTCTATAACCGAACCCCTATATTTAACTCGTTATATGTGTTTTGCTCAAAATATTTTAGTCCATTTCACATACATTTCAAATAATTGCATGGTATTTAATTAATCATTTGAATGAATCAACTTCAATATATGAAATTAATAAACAACAGACATATATATAGTTCATCCATTCGAATAATTCAAATTAAAAATGCATAAATTTCATCCAATACTAACATCAATCAAGTTTCATGAACAAACACCACAACATAGCAACCAATCCAAACCAAATCAAACCCATAAAAACCATGTCCACCACCATCAATTCCCCCACAACTATCATCAACCCTACGGCCACCACCATAGCCCCCAAAAAATTCCTTGCAGCAATGGTGCAAAGTGAAGACCTTGTTCTTGTTGTGTTGCTTGTAGAGGTCTTGGATCATGCATGATCGGCACGCACCCGGTGGTGCATGGTTGACTTGATCAACACAACTGCACCATCGGCTACATTCCTCTTGGATCGTGCTGCCAACAATGTGTAAGAGATGTTTGAGTGTAGCTTGATGGGACGAGGACGATGTTGCAGTAGTAGTTCTCAATCCTACTCCAAACTTCTCCCTTGATTCATATGTGCAAACCGAGGCATCAAGAGACACCTTCATCCAAGCATCGCACAAAGAAATGTCTTACTCTTAGCAATATTTTGGTGGCATTGATCTCTTGTTGCTTACCACCAACTCCACGGGATCATCCATCTCCTCCAGAACTTGTCAATTATCCAACTCCTCCAATTGAAACATGAATCAGCCCACATTTTCGACCACTTATCTAACGAACTCCTGTAATTTAGACATGAAGCTAGCCACATCCAAACAACAAAACCTTATGGCCGCAAGCCATTACCAAAATGAAAAGGCCAAAAATATACCTCTTCGGCATTTCATCGAGCACTTGGCGCCCATGATCCTCGGCGGTGGCACCAACTGCTGAACGCGCCAGACAAGGAGGCGTAGGTGTACTCGGAGATGGGGGTACGGGCCGTCGGTGTTGACGACACCTTTTTCTTTGCCTCCTCCTCGGCGAGCGACATCATGGCCTCCGATCGGATCAAGCGTAGAACAAGCTTCCTTCACCGAGGCCATCGCCTTCCTCTTGACCTTCTCCTTGACGAGCGACATCATGGCCTTCACAGTCTTGCCCCCGATCATAGAAACGGTTGGTCGAGATGCCGTCTATTTCGTCGACCTGTGGTTTGATTTCAGTGCTGGCCCGCGGTATTGCGGAGGAGCCTTCTGGTTACATTCTAGTCGGAATCGGGGGCTTCAGTGGCAGCGTCCTCGAGATTGGGCATTGGTCGATGAAATAATATGCGATAGAGAGGCCCCAATGAGTATAATTGAAAGAGTTGGGCTCCCTTTTGGGGCAAGCACTTATAATTTTACTGCTCTAAAGTTTTTTAGCCATCGGTTAGGTGCGGTTAAGAGGAGTAAAACGAAATGTTTACTCCTCTAACCAATTTTGAGGGATCGGCTAGAGATGCTATTATCATTTTTTTATTTACGTGGTGATTCGTGTTGGCTTGAGAGTTGCAATCAGTTACATACAACTTAGATGAAATTGCACGCAAATATTAATCAAGTACTTAGTCATTGGATTTTACGTCATGATTCATGCTGGTTTCAAAGTGTCATATGGTTTGCAAATTTGTGCAACTCATCTAGATTTAGTTAATTCGTAGTAATCTCCTTATAGTCTTTGGATTTGCGTCATGAGTCATGCTAGACTGATAATTAAGCGTAAGATTCAGTTATGTGTACCCAACTGAGAGTTAGTTCTAAATCGCCTAAATATTAGACTAACACCTTATTTGTGAACTAGCCGCTTTTCGCATAGGAGATGGAGCCAAGTCAGGGTAAGAGGAGGAGAGAACCAACAATATAGCTTAAATTTATGATCTCCCTTTGACTACTTAGGTATTAGTTCTTTCACAATTTTAGCTGTAACTTTGCCAGATGATTGATGTCAACGCCTAATTTTTTTGAATTTGTTATAGCCGTAGACTCCTATCCAAATGTGTTAGTTGTCTATCGAATCCATCTTGTCAATCTATATATCTTGATATATCTTCAATTTTAATATTTTACTTTTATATATATATACATATATATACATATATATACATATATTGGGCTTATGGCCCATCTCGTCAACTTTGCCCTAGGGCCCCGTGAAATACCGAGCCGGGCCTACTCGAAGCACCTCCTCCGCCGGTCTTCCGACGCCCCCGGCCCTCCTCTGAGGTCTGGCGCATCCGCACCCCCCACCCTAAGCTCGGAGCTCCCGTGAAGAAGAACATAGGGAGAAGTCCTACGTGCGAAGAAGAATAGGAATAATAAGTCCTACGCAAGCGATAAAGATAAGGGTGCTAGGGCGGTCGTGGGCCCCACTACGGACACGCGTCGCGCCCTCATCATGCCCACGATCACCCGGTAAACAACTCCTTCACCTTAACTGGTGTGGTGAGCACATCTTTGCTACACACTCATGCATCTCATCTAGCCCCTGAAGCAACCTACCAATACAAACTGTCAATGCAGTTTAGGGGCATATATTGCTCCCAACACCTGAAGATGGACATAGTATGAGCCCCGGACAATTTCACGATGAACATCCTTGTTTGACATGTTCACATGTGAATTAAGAGGAGCGGGAGCAGTATGACATAATAACACTTTGACTGGCCAGGATAAGTATTGTCTGGTAGAATATGTAAGAAGTAAGTTTTGCATGGTTTTCGAGTCAAAAATTCTAAGTCAAACAATTTGAAGCACAAGTAGTACTTTTTCTTCCGTCAGCAGAAGTTTTATGACGGACGTGTCCTTTCTAGATACTCTCTTAAAGACTTAAACTATGCCCTGCAATATCCATACTTTACATAGCTTACCTGCTAGTCCTCCTTCCCCTCAGCTTCTATATATCTGCACTAGCTCTTTCGTTGTGGATATGTGTAGCATTGCAAACAAACTCTCACATGAACATGTGGAAGAGGCCATAGTGCCATACGCTAGAGTGTTGTCTTCTCTTACATGTACGATTCTCCATCTTATCATAGTTACACCGGCCAATTCATTTGCCGAATCATAGGTTCTCGGCACGGGAGACATGAGGATATCTAGAGGTGCTTATTGTTTCCGCCTACCCAGAGACAAGGTTAAACATAGGTGGTATTGTGCACACCATGGCACCGATACATGTAGAGTTCTTATCAGGATGCATGTACCAGCCTGTGTCTTTGAGGTGCAAAGAGCCCAGCATATCTAAATAAGAATTATGGAGCACGTATGAAGTACAGATTTTTTTTCCTTGACGAACTAGCTCATATACTTGATGTTCCAATCAGCTTTGTAATTTCTAGTCGTGAAACCCTTTGTTAGAAACAATAGTTGAAAGTAGAAAAGCAAACCTTGTGTTGTCTGAATCCCTAGCTGAAGTGTTGACTCCCGCAAACCCCTCCCCTCGTCCCCCACCCTCGCCATTGCCAAAGGCGGTAGTTGCGAATCCCCCGGTGCCGCCGATGAGGGTGGCGGCGGGGCCTTCGCTACTCCTGCCTCGCGCGAAGGGTTCTGGTCGCAGAGAGGGCGGCAACGTGTGGTCGCAGCCTCGCAGGTGCGGTGCAATCACCTCAGCCTTGTGGGTAGCAGGGTGGTGATGAGCGTGACGAGAGGCTGCTGGCCTGCTGCGGTGTCCGGCGGCATCAGATTTGAAGCTCCAACCTCTCCTCTCGTTAGCTCGCACCACCATGCAAAAACTGGGTCGCGTTGTCCATGGACTGCTGGGGATGGCCTGTTGTGGTATTGCTGGTAGGGAAGGAGACCGGGAGAAATCCCTACGGTGGTGATGTCTGTGGGTGTCGTTTCCCCCTTTTTGGAGGCGCCATCTAGGTACTCCCTTCTCCCTGGGTGAAAGCCCTAACTTTGTTGTGCGGCGGCGGTGCCATGGGCGTTGTGACCATTTTAGAGGCGCGTCTTTGGGAGCAACTGAGGTTTGTGGGTTCAGTTGTTGTGCAGTAGGTGGGTGGCAGCGGTCCTCTGTTGTTCTCGATGACGTTCACGGTGGGTCTAGTCCTGTAGTCTCCGGGGTGGTCTCTGCCCATCCTTTGCATGTGTTGTTCGGTAGTGCGACGTTGGCCTCGAGCCTGGGTGAGAGGGGAAGGGTTCCCCTTATCGAATACAGCGACACGACATGCTCGAGAGCAGAAGACTCTTCTTGTGGATCCTAACCGGCATCTTCAATGTTGTTGTCGGCGCTCAGTGGCATTGCTTTGTCTTCTTCAACATTTAAAGCATGTAGATTTCTCCTCCCATGTAGTGGACCTGTTTTAGCGATGGGGCGGTCTACGTTTGCTTACTCCGGTAGGACAGCCGTGTTCGGAGCCTCTTGTGATGTCATGTTCATTAGTTTCTGCCCAAGCTCATTGTGAGCATCTCCACCTGCCGGCGATGCGTTCGATGCAAGGCGAGGGGTAGGGGTTCCCCTTCGAAGGTGGTTTGGGATGGTTGTTGATTCAATGAGCTGCTCGGGTATTTTTTTTCCGAAATGGGGAGCGTACCCCGGCCTCTGCATCAATCGATGCACACAACCTCATTTATTGCAAAGTTCAGAAGTGTGTAATAAAAAGTTTACAGCTCATGGATCACTTAAAGTGTACACAAAAATCAGCCAGCGAAAGATCAAGGGAACATAGCGCCTATGCATCGTGTAAGAGTTTAGCAAGCCGCCAGTCACCCCGGTTATAGATATCCCGAGCGACCGTCTCCGGAGTGGAACAGCCGAAATCCATAGACGCTTGATGCTCCTCCGACAGTAGGAAAGACCACTCGTGGATCAGATGAGTAGCCGTAAGGATGACGTGTAAAAAATTAGTAGTGGCACGTTTGTTAAAAATAATATCATTTCGACAGTTCCACAAAGACCAATTCCCAATTGCCAAACATCTTCGACACATTGGATGGTGGAGTAATATTAAAAACATAGTGGATTACTGTCCAAATACAACGTGCAAATGGGCATGCAAAAAATAAGTGTTCTAGATTCCTATGAATCGCAAAAGGCACATTTTTACATTCATTCCATTGTCTCTTTGCTAGATTATCCTTAGTTAAGATGACTCAACGAGACTGGCCCTAGCGCGCCACCTCCCCCGACGTGTAGATTATTAGTTGTAGTTAATTTTGGATTAGTTTAAGTTTGGACTAGTTGTATTCCAATTCAGTTGTAATTTCATCAAAATGTATCAAAATGCAATAAAAATCATGTCTTTTATAAATGTTGATCAAAATCAAAAAAAAATTGGGGGTTTCGTTTGGGAGCGTCCATGTGGAAGACAAAAAAAGCGCCGGACAAATGTCCGACGCCCTCAAAGTGGACACATATTGAGAGTTGACAGACACAATTTAGACACCCCAGTCCCCAGTGGAGATGCTCTATACACGAGAACATGTGAGGTTGAGACAAATTATCTGGTTAGGATCAGAGAATGCATACCAAATTGTGATGATCGAGCTACTTCTCTGATATCATTTGAAGTGTTACGGAGAGGCCTTCGTTCCAACTCTTTGAGCTCTTTTATTCCTGCTTAATTAATAAACTACTCCAACTGACTACGAGTCGACCGGACCGTGGAAGCCGCAACACAAACAACGTGGGTTTCTAGCGTTTTTTGCGTACATACAAAAGAGTCTAAACGTGACAGGTTCAGGTTCGACGAGGTTAGCACAGAACTTTGGAAGGAAGGGTGCTGGAATACGAGTAGTCAACTTTGGAAGAAGATCTAGAAATTCAGAAAATGCAATGGCTTCAATACGATCTAGTCTAGCGAGAAGCTAGCTAAATCCCTGCCTCTACGACACCCGGAATCTAGATGCAGCGGAGAGGATAATCACCACCCAAACGCAATGAGAGGGCAAACTTGTGAAGTTCATCTGAAGGTTGTTGGCGGTGCAGCGGGTGTTTGCTACAAGCCTGTGTCAACGATCTAACCTGAGGACTTGCCGTCAACCAACAGGAACATGATATGCTGTGCCCTGAAATCCATGTGAACCTGATCATGCAGCCAGTGATGAAACATCCCGCAGATGCACTGTGGCTTTCCCAGCGTGTGTCACAGGCAAGCCTGATACCTCTCATGTCAAAGTAGATCAACTCAATGAACTAGCCCGAAATTAATTCTGGTCTATTGATTAGCTTGTTCAGATTTGCTACCCTTAACTAGCTAAGCAGCTGAGATGTTTGTGCCTGAACTCATACTTGAATTCTCAACATATGGTAGTATTGGGAACTTCCGGTCATGGAGAGGGAGAATAACCGGAATAAATAGACAAGACGAGGCGAAGATGTCTAATGAATACGTGGTTGTTGAGAAATGAAGGTAGTACAAAACAATTGTGTGTCAAGTAAGAGAAGAATAAAACGGGGCAGGGTATAGTACTTTGTGTGAAATTAGGTAGAAAGCAATAAAATTCCTCATATTTGTGGATTAACCATCAAATATAGACTACTTTGTGTGAAAATTGGATGGGTGTCATTTTGCACCATATGTTTTGTACTTACTTCACCAAAAAGTCATATTTGGCCCTTACAATTTTGAAAATTGATTTTTATAAAAATAATTTGGAAAAACTCAGTCAGGTAACATTGTTTCCCATACCAAGATACATCTACTATGCGCCAAATATGGGCACATTATCATAAACTATGCCATGGGAATAAATCTTCTTTGCACAAAAAAAGAATTTTTAATTTCCAAATGCCAAAACGAGGGAAAAGATTAAAAAAATCTTTGCCAAGTGTAAATATGACGTTGCCGAGTGTCCCGGAGAAATACGCTCGGCAAAGAACTAAATTGGCCAAAAATTAAAAATTAAAGCATGGAAAATATTTCAAAAACAAAAATCAAAATTCTTTGTCGAGTGTCTTGGAGTAATACGCTTGGAAGCGGGACCGGGCCACCGAGCAATCAGAGGTCAAAGATCCCCGCTACCTTAGATAGTTAGTTGTAGTTATAGGCGATGAAACTCGAAACCGAACACGGGAATGAAACCTACTCGTCGGCATACATAAATTTTGTGTACATTGTTTTTCCTAGTCTGAATATCAATATTGTAAGTTATGCAAAAAAGAAAAACCAAACCATTCCACGCTAGGTGAAGTATATCGATTAAGTATGCAGTGTACAAACCAGAGGCCAGCAGCGTCTCACCTCCACGCGTCACTGGAAAGCTGGACCGGGCCGCGGAGCAACCAGAGGACAGAGATCCCCGCTACCTTAGTTGCATGAGGGATATATAAAGATCGTAAGGTGCAGGTAAACAAAAAAGATCGTAAGGTGTATCTTGTATAGCTCATCTTCCTAGGGTCCATTACGAACAACAAAGCGTCCTATATCTACAATTCTACACGCGAAGTCGAGGCGCTTGCATCCCCTATTAATGAGTTTTCTGCTTGAACTCCAAGGTTGTTGGTGTGCATTCGCCATTACAACGCAAATTCTTTACAGTAGGAAGAGAATCAAAGAACAAGAGGAACAAACAACCTCAAAATTTCGATTGATTACATATACGGTCTCTTTCATGATGGGATGTGCTTTTATGTCGCATGTGCAATAGTAGAGATAACGTCCCGGGTGCGAGTGCACATAAAAGCAAAGCAATGCTTTTCTCGCTAGAGGATTGCTCATGTTACCTTCATTCATTCTGTTAGGGAAACCAATAGAGTAGCTCATATGTTGGCTGATACGGCGGATGGACCCTAGGAAGTGTAGCTCAAGGATCCGTCTGATTTTATTTTTGAGCTTATCGCAGACGATGTAACTATATTCACTCATCAATAAATCGCCATATGGCTTTCCCTCCAAAAAAAACGAGCAATACTTCAACCTTATAGCTATCTTTTGTGACGAAAAGAGAGCAACGCTCGTTAATTTATTTTTTCGTGTGTTACATGAACATTGATATTAATAGAAAATAATGTACTATATATTGAGAAGAGCATCAGGTTGCTTGAAGCACAGCTTGCTTGAGGGACTCTTTGATTCGCAAACCTTTGAAAACACATGAAACAAACAAAAGTAGGATTGGAATTACATACCATATTGAATCCGACGGGTTCGAAAACATTAAAACCCATAATTGAAGTTGTTACATTGCACCACATGAAAAACGTCGGAGTATGTTTGAAAAAATATGTGCATGTAATGCTGCAAGTGAACAAATATAACATTATGTGAGATTATTCATAGAACAACCCCTATATCGTCATCATGCGGATCATGCCACCAAAGTCGAACTCGAGGCCCAAAACCAACACTTCTACTCACCCCAATTGGTCGTGACGATTGATAGGAATAGAGGGAGAAGGCAGTTAGAGTCTGATAATGTTTACATGGATGGACAAGTGATCTTACCCTTCTTGAGTATTATCTTGAAGGGTGTTGTGGCAAGGACTACTAGGCAAGGAAATCAACTAGTTTAGTTTTAAGTTAACTCTTGAAATAACTAGTTTCCTTTTAAGTATAGAAATCAAGTGATCCACTCAAAGAAATGAATTCCATAAAAAGAGGATAACCTAAAAAATAGCTAGGATGCGAGTTTATTATAGAGAAAAACCATCTACGCTCCTCTTTCTCTCCTGGATACTAGCTGTCGGTGACTTATGTCCACCACCCTGCTCAAACTAGGAAGGCCTATTTTACCAAACACATTTGACTTATTTTTCTAAGCTAGTGATTGTGCAAAAAAATAGTTCATCTTACCATTATTTTGACCTTACATCTGTGGAATTGAACTTCTCCTACCATTTTAGGAAAGAGAAAACCAATCTTTTGCTGAAGACCCCATATACTTTTACTTGACCTTACAATTCCAAAACAATTTACTGCTTTTACGGAGGCCGATCTTCCTTACTTAATAATGAAATAGCTACAATAATGCTTTCCCTTATATTTGACTTCTTACCAAAGGTCAGATACTAGAATCAACTCTTTTTTTACTGATTGATTTTTGTCTCTGGTCTGCTTTGGGTAGAGGGAAGAATCTATTGACTGAGGAAAGGATTGTATCTTACACAAAGGAAGTTATCCGGCCAAACCAAGACTAATTACGGTTGCACAACTTTAAAAGATGGCTCTTTTTTAATGCTCCTTTCATTTCAAATTACGTAAAAAAGTAATATATTGTATGCATTTAGTATATTTGATGTTGCTTTTTTTACATATCTTGTTAAATTTATTTAGTGTGATTTAATTAAATATAATATGTAGGATCTGAGGTAGTGGCGAGTTGATATAACCTATGCATCGAAAAGTTGTGTCTTAACACTGGAAATCCGGAACTTCAAATGGATATTCACACAACGAAAGCTTTGCTTTCTTCGGGCATACAACTATTTTCCTCCAACAAAGGGTTCTGCCGGGGTGGGTGGCTTCAACATAGACGACTACATGGATAGGACTTATGTTTCTTATGGTTGATTTTTGTATCCACGCTGAGTGATCCATGAGTTGTAAACACATAAACTTTTGACACTGCGTAATAATTGGCGGAGGCTGTGTGCATCTCTTGGATGCAGAGGCCGGGGATCCGCACCCCCTTATCGAAAAAAAAACAAAGGGTTCTGCGAGAGGAAATTACAAACTGATTGGGATAGTAAGTACATGAGCTAGTCAATAAGTAATTGTGTACTGATTAGATAAATAAACATACGCATTAGTTCATTACATGAAACAGATGGTTCCGGAAAACATGTTGTACCTGATACGTGCTCCACGATTCTTATGTAGATATCCTTGCCACTTTGCAACTCAAAGACACAAGCTGGTGCATGCATCGTGAAACGATCTCTCCCGTGCCACCTAACGCTAACCCTGATTCTAGCAACAAGAAGACTTGAAGCACCTCTATGTATCCTGATGTCTACCGTGCCGAGAACCGAGGAGTTTGGCAAATAAATGGGATGTTAACTATGATAAGATGGAGAAATGTACAAAGACAAGAGAAAACAACACTCAAACTTATATTTTCTTCTACGTATGGCCTTTTCCAACATATATCATGTTAGAGTTTATTTTGCAATGCCACATATATCCACAACGAAATAGCTAACATAGATATATCACTTGCATCGATCGATGGATATATATAGATGCAGAGGGGAAGGAGGTCTAGCAGATAAAGGATCTAAGTAAAGTGGGTTGTAGGGCGTAGTTGAAGAGAGTATCTAGAAAGGACACCTTCTTTATAGCACCTTCTGCTGACGCAAAAAAGAAGCACTATCTGCTTCAAAACATGTTCTACCTGACAATAGTTATCCTAATGCGAGATGCTCCTCCAAACAGTCAATGCTTTATTATGGGACAAATTTTACGGTACCCTGGCCTGGTACTCCACCAGTGTGATAAGGAGTACAAGCTAATTCTAGCCCTTCATGCATAGGGATATTTCAGATTTTTAACATCTTATTATTCTAGCCCTTGATGCATAGGGGTATTTCAGTTTTTTAACATAATCTTCTTCCTATGAGCAAACGATGGAACACTGCAACATCAACCACATGCGTATGGAGTTGTAAAAACTGTGACCGTGGCGACATCGCACGAACAGGCCATGCGAATGCCTGCTCTTGCATCGTAGCCTCCATCACTGGAGGTCTGGAGCAGTAGCCTCATGGACTCATTCACTCCCCTGAGTGGAGACTCTCTTGGTACATATTTTGCTATGTTTTTGCATTAGTATGATTTGTGACAAATATTAAATTACTTTGTTCACGCAACTAATCCAACCCTAGAAATAATCAGACACGGTGTGCAGTCCCTGTTGCTGCCACTCCCTGGTGTAACTCAAGCGCATCCCATCCCCCATGAACTTTGTTCATCAGTCTCCTCCATCGTTTCCTCTGAGAGCACCTCCCCTGCTCCTCTTCTAGCGCCCTCCGTTCTTCTGTCCTCCCTTCGTTCCTTTTTGTCTATTTTCTACTCTAGCAAAACATATATTGACTATGATTCTAAAGGAGAGAAAAATATGTTGCATTTGAGGGGTATGCTGCAATGGATGGGGGGCCACCATTCCACCAAAACTCTCAATGTGACACTTGTAACAACAGATCTTTGCAAAAGTCTGACTTTTTGTAATGATTTCAAACAAAGAAACAACCGAGCGCGTACCTGGGTGGGAAGTGAAGTTGGGCCATTTGCCCTTCGACAGGTAAAATTAAGGCAAACAACAATCAGCAATGACCAAAACAAAACCAGTGGATTACGTTCATGAAGTGCTACCATCTCAGTGAAAACTACAACAAAATTTTATGCAACAATTGTAACTATACATGTACAATCTACTCAATCCCGCTATTCTTACTACAGTCCAAAAGGTAAGCTCGGATGCTTCCTACAACAAAACCATCTGCAGTTGGTACAAAATGAATTGCAAAAATAGCTGGACCAACATCTGTCACCCTTGTCTAGAGCAAATTCGTCTATAGTTAGTAGTGCCCTAAAGTTTTTGTTTCTCACATTCGAAGTTAAAATGTTATGACAACTTGTATAACAACTATATGGGCCAGATGTTTGTTCCTTAAACATGAAGAATTTGCGTCTGGACAGCGATACTGTGTAGCATCAATGTTATCTGGACAGCCATCTTGTGTCCCCTCCAGCACCAGAAAATCTTTCTAACAAACCATGGAGTGAGACATACACACGGAATGGTTCAAATATGCCAGATAGATCTTCCCGCCACAAGAAAACGCTCCTGTTTACATGTGATTATGCGCGTCCTCAAGTGAAATCTTCTTATGTGGCAATGATCAAAATTCATGCATGAACCTACTTCCGATGCTTTCTTTTTGCTTCAGTTCTTGCCCGCTTTTCCTCTTCCCATTCTCTATCATGTGCTCTGCAAATTTAACCAGGGTTTGTTAAGAGAACCATATGATGTTGCAGTACATAAATGTTACGCAGAATACCAAAGAATATCATCCTAGCAAGGAGGCGGCGTTTCGGGTCACGGGTGCATCTGCACCCGTTGTGTAAAAAAAAATTAAAAACTTTTCAGAATGTCAAAAAATTCTAAAAAAAAATCGGATATACATCAGGAAATTTTGTGTTAGCACAAAAAGTTTCGCGGTGAAAAGACACTTTTTGTGATCTGTGCAAAAAAGACAAAAACATGTCCCGTACAAAGTCATTTTGTATTGCCCGAATTTGTCTTTTTTGCACAGCTCACAAAAAATGTCTTTTCACCACGAATTTTTTTGTGCTGGTACAAAATGTCTTGAAGTATATGCAAAAAAATTATTTTGAATTTTTTTGACATTTGGAAATTTGTTTTTTGGCAGTGGGTGCATAGTGGGTGCATCTGCACCCACTACCCGAAATGGATTTCCGATCCTAGGAACAGCTCTTTTTTTCTAGTATAGCTTATGACTGCTACATACTTAAGGTAAGATAGCCTACTCTTTGATGTGATTATTCTCTTTTGTATATGTAACTCACAAATTCACCATAAGAGCTCAAGCTACATATTAAAAACCACCACAAGGATATACACATTTTTAACGGTGCAACTAGGGCTCAATCGAGTGAAAATTAAGATAATTCTCACTCAGATGATGTCATCCAGTTGCATATGCAACTCACGTGCAATCTACAGTTGCAACTATATGCAATTCATGTGCAACTGAAAAAAAATTAAATACATAAATAACATATCGCACGAATCACGATATAAATCCAATGGGGTTAGAGTTGAGTGAGCTCTAACTTAATACTCACTCGAGTGAGAAATAGCAAAACCGCATTTTTAACACATAGCTGAGAACACACAGAATCAAGCAGTTAAATAAGCTTACACATATAAGCTTTAAATGCTCATTTCTTTTAAGATACTCTTACACGCAAGGATAAAAAGAGGATACCAATTCTACATACACCATCCATAGATCTCACTTTCGGTAGCTACCATTTAACATGGTGTCAACCGTGAAGACTAAATAGTTCATAAATCTCATTGTTCTTATCAATGGAAAAATAATTTGGATACTACAAATTCTTCGTAAGACATTACTCAGTTGAGCTATTTGTGTTCTAATAAATTATGAGAATTATTTAGTTGTGCACTTCTCCATTATTCTTATTCATATTGCACAACTTATTAGGTGGACCACCTTTGAGGCAGCTTTCGCAATAATGCTACCATGGAACAAAGGTGGTTAATTGCCAGCCACACTATGCCTCAGTAAGTGCATGGCACCATGTTATCTACTCCCTCCGATCCATAAAAAGTGTCGCCCACTTAGTACAAAGTTTGTACTAACTTACTACAAAATGAGCGACATTTTTTATGGATCGGAGGGAATACAATTTAGGAAGGTAAAATGGTAGTTTTCTACATTAACTACAAACATGATGACTTGTAACTTGGGAACGCAATCATTATTTTATTTGACTAAATGTGTCTTCAATATAGAAAGAGGTGGGTCGGATGCATGCTAAAAGAGGTCAAAGAAAAAATGTGCTATAGTTTGCATCAGATAATGCAGTTCACGATTTTGTATGTGCAGAGCATCTGAACTTTAAGAAAATATTTTGCTAAAGCAATGGTTTTGCAACTTCATCCAGTCAACACAAAATTGATCCTTCCCGTAAATAGATTGTGTTTCACGTGACAGCAAAGATAAAAAAGAACACACTGCAAAGTGAAAAGCATTGTAAAATGTAGGAAAGTGTGCAATGCTTAGTTCAATGAGATCATCAATTCCTACACTTACTGGTCAGCCTCTCTACGACTTGTCTTGCTTGTTGATTCCTTGGCATGCGACCTAGGAAGGTCATCAGCATGTGACGGCCGATGCTGTGAAACAGCACCCTTTCTTTCTCTCTCTCGTATTTCAGATTGTGAATTACCAGCTGCAAGGCTCGGAGGCTGTGGAGCAGAAGGTGCATATTCTCCGGCTTCTAAAGTAGACTGTTCTCTCTTAATCTTCCGCCGTTTGGAAGCACTATTAGGGTCACTATCTTCCTTCATAGTACCTTTGTCCCTATCCCTGTCATCTACCTATAAAAATAATAAAGCATTAGAGGTCAAAAAGGAATGTTCAGTTTATCATTTATAAGATGCAAGATCCAAGAGGAGATTGCATGCCTCACATCATTACAGTCATCAAATTGTTCAGTGACGAGATGAATATGTGCTGAAGACAAGACACACATCAACTTGTATTGATGTACTCGAACTAGTGAGCAAAAACTGATCACAAATCACAGGAGTATTAGGGGGAAAGACAGATTTACCTTGCTTGATGAAACATCCCTGTCTTCACGCTTTCTATCCCGGATATCTTCCTCTCTTCTGTGTTTCCCATCATCCTGCGACAGCGAAGCATTCTCCTCCAAGTGCCACCTTTCTTTCTCATCACGCCTAGGAGACAACCTTTGAGTATGCCTGGTGCTACCACTCCTTCGGTCACTATCTTCATCTCTTCGGTTGGCACCAACTGACTGGGGTACAAAGCTTGTTGGAAGAGGTGGAGGTGGTGGAAGGCTTTGCCCTCGGAACCGTTCGTCAGAAGTATGTGCCCGGTCTATGGAGGGTTCAGCATGCTTAATTTTGCTCCTCTCCTCCTTATTCCTGTCTTCTCTTCCTTTTTCAGGAACCCTGTCCATCCCTCTGTCTTGCATCCTTTCAATAGAACGCTCTCTTCTTTCAGATGATCTGTCTGTTGGTCTCTCAACCACGTCTTCTCCACGGCGCCTCTCAGTCCGATCTGCCTTTTCTCTAGGATCTCTGTCATATTTCTCATCGAACTTTTCTTTTAATTTCTCTGTCTTAACTAGGTTTTGTTCCTCACTAGCACCTCTCTCATGATCCAAAGAACGAAATTTATCTACTGATCGCGAGTCCAACTTTTTTTCTTTGTCCGTATGGTGTTCTGTTAAGTCACCATCCCGACCTTCGGACTCCCCTTTCCTTCGTTTACCTGTTCTCTCTTGTTCTTCAATGGGAACAGACCTTTTTTGCTGTTTCACGGTAGAATCAATCAAGTCAGTAGATTCACCTTCACCGGCGGGATTAGCTGTTCCACCAATATGTGCAGCCAACACCGTTGATCTTTGAGAGGATGCTGATACCTTTCGCGGCGCCAGATGTGCGTTACCATTGGTGCCAACCAAGGAACTAGTGGTTTTAGTATCCAGCACACCATCAGCTGCCTGAGACAATACTTCTCTGTCAACAGAAGCTTGTTGATTAAGACTCCTGCTGGTTGATTTCCCAGGTTTTGCATCTTCCTTCCCCGCATCATGCTTAGATACCTTTCCAGCATTGTGTGCAGCACGCTTCTGTGGCCCTCTTGTCTGTTATAGTAAAAATGATTAGAAACAGGCTAATTTTTTTAAATAATACACAAAAATTATTTAATTATGGAAATATTACGCAAAAAAAAAATTTTCAAAAATATTATCCAGTCGGTTTTGACGAAGCCGACAGGTACTTATCGGTCTTGCTAAAGACGACTAGGTGCTAGTCGTCGTTGCTGAAGCCGACAAGGTGCTCATCCGTGCATGCATACGTACTCGGTGTGGGCGAGGTCGTACTCGGCCAGCGTCGCTGCTGCTGACGACGCTGCTGCTGCTGCTGCTTCCCCGCCTGTCTACTCTCTTCGACGGAGTTTTTCTTCTTTTTTTTGGCACATCGATCGCTTGCCTGACACGCTAGATCAGACAAGCTTTTGGTTATCTGAATAACCACACCCGATCTGCCAACGGTGCAGAGGTGAAAAAAAAGGCTTTTGTACTATTTGCCTGTCGTACACGGCTACCGGGCCACACGCGCAGAAGATGATGTAGGTGTAGCTCCTGACTCGTTGCATGGTCAGATGGCAGACGAGGAAAGAGAATGGTGTCCAGGGACTTGTCGGCTTCGGTAAAGCCGACTGGGCCTAGTGGGCGAGAACGACAGGTTCCCATGCAGTGCTCGGCCACGCGTACACGATTGGCATGTACTCGTCGTCAGCAACGACGACTAGCAGGTACTCGTCCTCAGCAAAACCGATTAGTACCTGTCGGCTTCGCCAAAACCGACTGGATAATATTTTTGAAAAAAATAAAATTTGCATAATAATTCCATAATTAAATAATTTTCGTGTATTATTTAAAAAAAATTAGCTAGAAACAGTGGAAACCAAATGCCCAGCAGAAAATTACTCAATGGTCACTGCCATGTTCCATGACATACTAAAGGACACCTGAGCCTGTTATTTTTAAGAAAAAACGTGTGTTTAAATTTCAAAAAATCCTAAGAATATTACACTTGAAAATACACTCAAGTACTTGCGCAATTGTGATAGATAATACATCCATTTGTCACCTGCACAGAAAATAAAAGGATTTGCACAGGCCAAAAAATGGAAACTGCTGCACGAAAATATATAAATACGCCGAAAAAGACATTTTGAACTTGGGTTAACTGTAGCCCTTTATTTTGAAATTTTGAAAACGGTATTTCAAAGTTTCAAAAAAAATAAAAAAATCTGGATGTATGCAAAGTTTCTATAAGAGGTTTGGAGGTGCATTGTTCCCACACCCAGATCTACAATTTTGTCTTTTTGTGTAACGTAGAATACAACGTATTTCGGATTGAGATTTTACACACTTGTAGAATGCATCAGTGGCTATATGTACATATTTTTTCAGAATTTTTTGAAACTAAAATTTGTTTTTCGAATGTTCAAAATAAAGGGCTCCATGTAGCCCGAGAACTATCATGCGCACTTTAGGAATTTTTTGCAGTTCTGAAAAGTGAAAACCTTTTTGAAGCCAAGCTCAGATGAGCAACCCTACTGTTCCACATGACAAACTGGGAGGTACCTCAGATTCTGCAGTAGGCTTCAAAACCTTGATTCCCTCATCAGACGAAAGTTTTGGAGGTTCATCTGCACCGTGTGCAACCCCTGAAACTTTTCCTTGTGCAGAGGAAGACGGTATTTGACTATCAGATCCATTTGCAGTGGAGGCATTCTTCTTGTGTGGAGCATCAGGCTTCATTGCATTTTCTGACCTTTCATGCCTACCCTCAGTAGATTTTGCACGGACGCTGTGATCCTTTGCTGTCGCAGGGTCTGCAGACTGATTTCCTGTAGGATCCAAGGAATAGTTATACTCCAGCTAACCATAGTTGGTAAGCAAAAACACATTCTGTATCTTCTATTTACCAGGAATA
Source organism: Puccinellia tenuiflora (assembly GCA_012064385.1). NCBI lineage: Eukaryota > Viridiplantae > Streptophyta > Magnoliopsida > Poales > Poaceae > Puccinellia > Puccinellia tenuiflora. Next base: position 178,694 of record QRDG01000161.1, on the reverse strand, counting down.
GGTTTTGCAGGCACTGGCTTCGGATCAAGGTGACCCATGCCAAACTCTTCTTCAGATAGCCATGAGCTCTGCATAATAAGTAATAATTGGGCTTTCCACGCATACATCTCATAATCATACACAAATAGGTGCCTCCTGAGAGGAAGAAAATGGGCGCCAGAGAAGATGAACACTTACCTTGCGAGATGCCAGAGCAGCAGCTACACCAGTGGCCAGTACTTTCAGGTCTTCCCTCTCATCCCCCCTTAGCTTCGCTACCTGGTAAAAATATTTGTGAGCAATAGAAGAGCAGCATATCACAAATGCTGACTGGTGATGTATTTACCCGTTTCTCGATGTTGATACCACTTTTTCGCATCACAGGAAAAATACTAGTTATCTTTGTGAGCACAACAAGGGCGTTTCTGATTTCCATGTATTCTTTTGATTCCATACATTGATTAAGCACCTTGGTAATTCTTCCACTCCATTTCCAATGAACCTTTCAAAAGCACAGAAAAAAAATATGTTCACAAACATATGTAAAGAATATACTCCTAGCAGATAAAAGGACAACTTAAAATTTTCAATATTAGAATTCACCTATATTTTTTTTATTAATTCAGGTGGCATGAACAAAATATAATGAAGCAGCACGTGCCAATAATAAAATCTAGAGTCTATGAAACCATGCTGAATTCATACCAAGATTCAAGAAACAGAAATTTCACCAAAAAATGGGCAGATGCTTATCAATAAAAATTACAAGCAGTGGATCATTTTTTACATATAGATGTACATATTATGGAAATCATGCAGGTTTTAATATTTTATAAAAGAAGTAGGCACTACACTTCTGTTGAACAGCTCAAACATGACCAAATGTGCAGCTCAATAAAGTCAAACACATCTAGCACATGCAGCACCAACTGACACATCTGAAATCCTCTTTAAATAATAATAAAAATTACATGACAAGACAGCTATACCCCACGAAACGAGCTCCAACACGTTTGGCATGGCAGACAACAGACATGGCCAGCTTACTAAGATTGAGCTATATTGCCACATTTTTTGCAAATGTGACCATTGGCACTACTACCTCCGTTTCTCAAAAGAAGGCGTGCACGTTTCTCAAATTTCAGCTTTGACCAAGAATTAGTCCAACAATACATGATTTGTGTTAACAAAATTGATATCATCAGATTCACGTTCAAGGGAAGTTTCAAATGGTATAATTTTTGTGGCACATAACCAATATTTTAATGATCAAATGCTTGGTCAAAGTTAAATTTTGGGAAACATGCGCGCCTTATTTTGAGAAACTGAGGGAATACAAGGAGTGGAAAGAATGTACTCCCTCCGTTCCACAATATAAGATGGTGTAGGTGTTGCACACGTTGTTTAGATTCGGGCTAAAATGAATGAACCTATACACTAAAATATGTCTAAATACAAGTGTATACATGTGAATGTAGTAAAAGCCTAAATCATCTTATATTGTGGAACGGAGGAAGTATGTCCTATGTCCCCTATGTATGGAACTATGGGGAAGTATTCATATCTGGGAACTAGCATGCTAACACGAAATGTGCCATTGTATGTGCATTGGAGACACCCAATTTAGATTGAATGAGACTTGGTTCCTCTAACATAGTTTGTGAATTGGTGAACGAGTTCATTCGAAAAATTGTACATCCGCTAACTAACCCATCAGTATCTGGAGTGCTAACAGCTCACAGTAAAGAGTTATAGACTTATAGTTGGCACCTAAACATGGTTTTGTGTATCAGTATTCGTCAAAGGATTAATTCTGAACCGAGACAGAACAGAATTGGTTGTTCATATGTACATCTATGAGGCCTCTGTTGATCTTGGTGAGATATCTAGTGCAAAAGCTTTTGGTTTGGGTACCAAATCAATATAAGATATTCAGAAAATGGTTCTCATGGACTTGTGAAAAAGTTGTAACCATCAATATATACAGAAAACGATCATCTTTGCTTATTTTAATATACATTATGTTTGTAATGATCTTAAAAGGTGGCAAAACACCATAAACTATAGTTTACTTGTGCACCTGATAGTACTTTTACACTACAGATGACACCTACAAACTCTTAGGATTTGCCTCATCGTAAGCATGCTACTTGAGTACAATTTCAACCTAAAATTTTATAAATGGTGATCAAACCAAAGAACAGGCTATCTATGTATCTATCACTATTTCTAAGACTTTAGGACAAAGCTGTACTAAAGGATATGACAAACATGAACTGAATTATGCGACACACATAACTTCAAGGAGTGTGCAAAGCATACTTTGACAAACTGAGTATAAGATACACGTTGACTATCTGGATATCTGAAGTATACAGCGAATCCCGGCTTATTTCCACATTCACGTTCATATATTGATTCATCACTCTGCAAAAAGTTGTATATGCAAACTCAGAAGCACTAAAACAATGTAATAAACATCATGAAAGCTATGGTGAAGAGTGTCTAGCACAATTGAATCGATAGACTACCTTCCAATAGTAGGCCGTCTTAAGTGTCTCATGAAGAAACCTTCCAAGCCTGCCAGCCTCATATTCTGTACAACAACAGATCATTGGCTGTAGTGTCTTGCAGATGAAAACATCTATATGATTCACCGTGTTGAAAAGTGGAGTCCCAAGTGAATGCATCGTCTGGACAAATGTAGCACAATACACAGCATCTTGCATACTGAAAACACAGCGTGGATATATGCACCGCTGGAGAAATTCCATGTTGATCTTCAGTGCATCCGGACTGGAACTCAGCCATTTATCTTTTTCACGGGATAGCCTTTGGAGCACTGATACAACATGTTGTTTATGCTTGTCGGATTCATTGTTCAATTTGTCAAGTAAATCTTGGATTCTCTCCTTGTCCTTCTTACGTCGTGATATTGCAATGCTAGAGTTATCTGAGTTATCTTCGAGTTGTTTGAGATTTTCGTGCAGCTTCTTGATTTCTGCATCATAACGATCTTTTGGAAAATGAAGATCATATAGTGTTAAACCCCAGAAAGTAGCATACAGTTCAGGTGAAAGACTGTTCCAGGCTTTTGTTGGCAAAATTGTTCGGATTGTGTTAAGAAGATCTGACCACCTGTAATACCATGGACATGTCAATGAGTAGAAACAGATATTTTGAACTAAAGCTATCCTCAAGGAGGCTTAAACAGTTAAACAAGTTTCTGAAAGCAACCATTAAAGGTATCTAGCTTCAAGGACTTCCAAAGAGTCAAAAAAAAATCTGAACCTAACTTGTAATTTACTTTCAATTCTATTTTAACATGAACCAAGAGGTCAAAGTGGAATAAGTAAGACGTGGTAATCCAGATGCAGATTTTAAGCTCCCAACACACTTGTACCCTTTGTTTTGAAGTAGAAAAGTCAAAACATGTTCATCATCAAAATTTGCAAGTGCACAAAGTGCTGCCATATTTACATGTGAGTTTTTTTTGGAATATTTGCAGTGTGGATTTTGTTAGACAGGTGTAGGGGTATTGTTGGTGATGACCCATACAGTTGAATTGATGATTAAGAGACTAATGGAAGATGTTCATAACAGACTTACATGATTAACTTCTGAGAGGAATCACCATGCAAGATCATATCATCACTTGATACAGACTCCCCTTCTTCATTGCCATCCAGAGGCCAACAGGCCTCGCCACCATTAGCGCTTTTGAAAAGCCTCATTACCGGGCGGTATATAAGAAAAGCAACCTAGAATGAAGTGAAGTGCTAAGATGTTTACTCAAGTCGGGTGTATAAAATAAGGAAATCTACTCTCATATTAAGAAAAATAGAGTGCACAAGATACAAGTGTTACCTCTGGCTCGATATGATACTTATAAACCAGATCTTCCAGCGGAGGTATTAGCTGAACATAGGTTGCTGGAGTTAAAGCACTTGAAAGAAACTCGGCATACTGAAGTAGTATCCCATGGCATCTATCAAATTGCTCGCTAACCATTTTGATATATGTGGCATCTGCATTTATTATAATCCTGAGGACAATAGCAACATTATCAAGTTTAAAAGAGCACAGCAAAACGTAAAAACTGAATATGACAGGCTTTTAGGATAGATTCATAATAGCCATCAGTATGTCATCCATATTACAAATATCATAAGTACATAACTGCCCAAAGACTTAAGTCCACCTAGTTGAGAGAGCAGAACAAAATAAAGGTGGGGGATTGCGCACAGAGGATTTTGCAAATTGAAACAAAACCTTACTTGGATCTGTGCTGGGCAATAAGCAGTAATAGAGGAATTGCAAGTTTAGGCTCATCTTTTGGATGCAAAGAATCCCGCAACTTGTTTGTAGACTTATTCAGGACCTACAAAAAAATTGATTTGGTAAACTGTTTACTTTTTATTATCATGAATAGAGAAAGCCTTGGTTCCTACTGCAACCTTATAGTTCCGTGTTGATCCAAACAGTGAAGATTGAAGCCGCAACGTTTCACTCCCTGCCATAGCATCAACCTGTTCATCAGTCATGTTCTCTGTATACTGTACATTTGCCATTTGTTGAATGAGTTCCTGCATGGTACATCATTTTCAAATTTAGATTCATACAGTTCGAAGGGAGCAAGGATGTTTCGACATAGACACATAGTCAACAAACCTCCAGCACGACAAGCTCAGTGCCCAATCCTTTCTTCAGTTGATTAACTATGTATTGAAAAAGGCACTTTAGCTCCATGGAAAGATGCTTCTTGCAGCTGTTAAACTTCAATTGTTCAGAATAGGAGCATAATATTCTGATTTAAAATAAATGCATAATATTCCGATAGAAATATTTCTTGCATTTTCAACGCATAAAGATTTACTCAAAGTGTCAGACACAGTAATTATCCGTCAATCAAAATTCAAGATCAAATGTGATATCTATGGTGTACATAACTTTTAAATAGACACGATGTAAAAATGAGCAAACAAATGGGGAGAGAGGAACACAAGATTCTGCACAACATAACAGTGCATCCTAGTTGTATTTAGGATATAATCAGTTAGCTTATGCTCCATTAGCATATCAAATATCATTCCCATGCATGTTCGATATGGTGTAAAGTATGCTTGCTTTACAGATAAATTTGTCATATTTATTAAAAAGAAACTGCATCCTACGCAGAAATTCATTTCACAAAGTTTGCTGCTGAACACTACGATAGAAAGATAATGTCAACGGCTAAATGCAAATTTTAAAATAATAGCAGATCATTGTGTGAGCCATATGACAAAAGCACTTACATGTGCCTAATAAGCAAGAATAGACATGACTAAATACCGCTGAACCATCAGGTTTGACAAAAACTGGTTAGTGCATCATGGCATGTGTTATGCAAATAATATAATCACAGACACGAGTTCAGACGACATACAGGTGTCCCCAGAATGATGCAAGACACTGAAGCCAGTCTGACAGATTAAGACCGTCATCTTTTACTTTCTCGCGACCACCTTGAGCCAACCGTTCGATTACAATATATTGCAAGATATCATACTCCAGCTGTAACAAAATACATTTAGGCAATGCTGTTAATTTGACTTGCAAAAACAACTCAAAGACGTGTAAATGATTACAATAAACTATAAAAAGGGTAAGGTCATCTGCACAAATTTATTGTAGAGGTAGAAAAAGCATCACATACGCAGCGAATACCTGAGTTAAGTATTTAAAAGCATCCACAACTGGATTTATCATGTCCCTGTATGCTTCGACCTGAAAATTGGAACAATGTATTGTAGAGGTAGAAAAAAGAACTTTAGATAAATCATAATGAAATAAATCAAAAAAGCATTACAAATATAGAGGTGAACTTCCAGGATCACTGAATTATTACAATTAACCCGTTAAAATAACATATTCAGAAATAATCTCATCAGACTCCCTCTGTTGCTTCATTATGTGCGGTGTATCCCCAAGGGCCACGTTCCCTCTACACATGTACATCTTTCACTCTATAACTAATAGTCTATTATATAGCACAGAAGGACTGTAGGGGGCCTGCTACTTTTTGGGTCCTAAAAAGAAAACTCCCTCAGTTGACATTTTCTCAGCACCATTATGATTAATTTACATATTTAAACATTAGGGATAATATTAGTGTTCCCCTTTGTCAGTTACAATTTTTACTATCCTCAACCAACCAGCATATAGACAAAAATACATATAATGGATTTGGACACGGCTAGGTTGGTGCATATAAATTTCAGCGAAGCTAGAAGAGCCAAATAAAGTCCAAATGGAGCTGTCAGCTGATGTAACAATGGTTGCCATCTCCAACACTAGAGAAGTAAAACACAACAAGGAGAATAAGTTACATGCAAAAGGCCAATAATATCACACCCGCTAGTCCAAATGGAAGTAGGTATATCACATGTTTGAGATATGGCTGCAGTACTTATTATTGCTTTGAATAAATTGTATGTGGATTGTTGGTTGAAAATACCTGTATGACAATTGTCCGAAGTACAGTCATTGGATTTGCATGAGCAAGTTTAGCCACCATGCGGCCAAGCTGCTTCAGATTTTCCTTGGCCAGCCGCTTTAAGAGCCTTCTGGTGTCGAGCTAATTGAGAAAACAAGGATGAGGTGAATTTAAAGCTCAAGATAAAATAATAGGTGAAAGGAAAAAAAAACCCAGGCATGGAATAAGTAGGCAACCTTTGCTGTTTGCCTTGCAGCAAGGACGATTGGGTTTTGTTCAGTGTCCTTCTCCCACTCACCATACAAACGATAACGTACCTAAACATTAACAGTGCCAGATTGATTAAAAAGGCAGTGCAAGTATAACAAGTAACAACCATGAAGCAAGACGAACCTCATAAGGAAGAAGGGAAAGAACTCCCCATATCTCCATATCAACAGCAGGATTGGCAGGTATAAGCTGCAATGAAGGAAGCAAGCATGATCCAAGTGCTTCTTCAATCCGAGATTCTGGAGACATTACGCCTGCTGTACGGGCTGATTCCTTTGACGAGGCATGGTACACCTTTAGCACTCTGCAAACCTGGAAGTTAACACAATGAATGTGTCATTATATAAACACAATACCGAGCATTGTTTGCCACTAGATGCTCCAGGGGGAACTGCATAATTGCAAGCAAAGATGTTCATAGGCATAGGATTATTCTAAATGCTTTCAAATGAATGAAATGAAACCTTTTTTGCCATAAGCAGAAGAGTATGCTCTTACAGGTGCGCGTATGCACTATGCACTATGGGGAGGGGGTGCTCTCGGCTCCTATCGCTGGCACTAATCACAGGTGTGTTCTAATCCATGATAATCTGCAGAAGGGACTGGGTACGGGACAGCTTTCGTATTCAATGCTCTAGGCGACGCTTAGGCGTCAGAGCGCTGCCAGACTTCAAAGCGTCGGGGTCGCCTTAGATTTCTGCATAAGGCGTCCGCTTTAGGCTTGTGAGCGCCAGAGCGTCTATTAGGCGGGTAAGGCGGCGCTTTGGCCCTGTTTTGGACGCCATGGCCACGTCGAGCGGGAACACAGAGGGCATCTTCCAGATTGAGCGGGAAACAGGAATAGTGGCGGGAAGGGAGGGCAATTGGGCGGGATGAGTTAAGGAAAGGAGAGGGGAGAGAGAGGAGCACACCGGTCAGAGCAATTGAGAGAGAGAGAGAGAGAGAGAGAGAGAGAGAGAGAGAGAGAGAGAGAGAGAGAGAGAGAGAGGAGCTCTCTCTTCTCAGGAGGAAGCCAGCCTGCTCAGGCGGAAACCAGATTGCTCCTCCTCCGCCGGTTCCCTCTTCCTCCAGCAGCTTCCTCCTCTCTGGGCAGCCTCTCCTCATCTCCAGCAAGCTTCTCCCAGCAGGGAGGCAAGGTATTTCTCCTCTTTCTTTCCCCATCGCTCGCTCCTCCGCCGCCAGATCTCGTCCTACTCGCCAGCTTCCGCCCTCCTCCGCCGGCCTCCCATTCTCCGGCCAAGCTTCTGGGCCTCTCCTCCCCTGGCACAGCCCTCTCCCAGCAGGGCAACGAGATACTGCTCCCCTCTCTCGCAGTGAGGCACCCCCCCCCCCCCCCCCCCCCCTCCGCCTTAGCGCCTTAAAAACTCGCCACACACGCTGGATGCAGCAGATAGCCGATACATGTGACAACCGTTTCCAAAACTCTGAGCTACATCAGGGATGGCCATTATTCGCTTCTTAATTTGTTACAGCAACAAATGTGAGGAAGCAAAATATAGTCATCACAACCACGATGAAATGAAGAACTTGTGATGTGGACATGGTATCTTCTGTAGTTTGTACAAAACGGATATAACAAATCAATAATGTATAGCATACATGTGCTAAAGAAAATATCAATCATATCTAGTAGGGCGGCAGGATATCAAGAGAGTACTAATAGAGAAAAAATCAGCACGAAGATTTAACAATACCTTCTGAAATAATTGTGTGTCGCGATGAAGGTATGGTCCACAGGCAACAAGCATTTGGAAAAACTCTTTTGGCAGATCAACCAAATAACTTGGTGAAGAGACTGATGATGCATCCATCATGTGAGTGTCTTTGTTACGCGAGATTTTATAATGTGTTTGACAATATGTACTGTAGGCTGCCGAAATAGTCTTCTCAATAATTCTGCAATGAAAGTAGAATTGAACAACATAAATCGGGGAACTTTACCATTGCATTACAACAAACACAATCGGGCACGCCATATTTGCACAGAAGTACAGGCAATAGTATAAAAATGCTGAGTCTGCTAATAGAATATGCAGAGGAAGTTGACAAACCTAAGTAAGCCATCACAAATTTCAACGTGCTCAACAGGATTTAGCTGTGTAAGACGTTCAAAAAGTAGGTGTGCATGGTCCCTGGCAAATAACAACGGAAATCGATCAGTGCCATTTAGAACATGTCAAAGAAAACAGACGTGTTTACTGCACAAGCGGAATTGTACCAGCTGAGTATAACAATGAAATGTTATTAAAAGAAACTTTGCAGTATGATAATACAACATCTAGAATCAATAGCATGCAGGGTATATACCAATCATGAACTGAGAGGAAACCAAGAAGAAGTCCAAGTTTCTGGTTCTTTTCTATCTCAGGGGCCCGCTCCTCAATTATATCATTTTCCATCTCCAATGCTGTGTGCAAATCGATCGTTATTTCTTGTTTCTCATCATCCATAAGGTCCTTTCCAGTAGCAGCAAGGTTTATTTTGCCTATTTTAGTAGCCTGGAATCCATAAAGAGATGAGTAAACTCCATAAGTTGAAACTCCAATGTGTACATAATTACTGACATATATTGAAGATCAATGCAGAAATAGCATAAATGTAAGACCATATCTAGATCTATATTGTACATCAAATATATTCTGACAGTAGCCATGAGTTTAATCACGTATTGTACTTCAAATCAGTGGCGGATCCAGCTCAATGTGTCAGGGTGGTCCAACAATGATATTCTTCATATAAAAATAAATATTTTTATTTTTATACTGTGGAATACATGCTAAATGGAAATCACAGGGTGGTCCATGGACCACCCTGTCCACCCCTTGGATCCGCCACTGCTTCAAATACATGGGGATGCTCACGATGGAGAGCACCAAGGACAGAGATGGAAGTGCTGCTGAACCAGAACATCCCAGTGGACTTCTTGCTGAATATCGTCGCTGCATAGGACCACATGCCCAAGAACAAAGGAACTGCTCAGGGACAGCAACAAGTACCAAGTCAAGGACATCCACCAGAGGACGACGCTGGAGTGGGCCAGCAATGAGGTGGGAGTTCATTTCCAGATCCACTTTGGCAATGAAGACCAGATTATTCACGAGAAAATGGCGCTGCAGTGGAGCAGAGAATAGAGATTTGGGAGGATAAAGAAGAGATCGGGTTGGTGCATATTGGCAAGGTCATGGTGGCAATACAACATTACAACCCATGCCCAAGATCAAGGAACTGCTCACTTGCTCAGGGACCGCAACAAGTATGAAGTCATGGACGTCCACCAGAGAACGATGCTAAAGTGGGCCAGCAATGAGGTGGAAGTGTGTTTCCAGATCCACTTTGGCAAAGGCCAGATCATTCACGAGAAGATGGTACTGCAGTGGAGCAGAGAATAGAGATTCGGGAGGATAAAGAGGAGTTTGGGTCAGTGCATGTTGGCGAGGCCATGATGGCAATACAACCCACACCAAGACTGGCATGTTAGTTTTGACATCAAAAGGGGGGTTTGGGAGTTGCATGAATAATAAGCATGATCACGCGGTTTCATGAAAAAAAACTAAAACGGTGTGGCAACTTGTTATTAGTCCTCATGAAGTTGTAGTTCCAATAAGAGTTATAATGGTACTTGCATATACAGAACTTTACACAGTATTGTTTCCCCTTTTCAAATGGTAGTCTATTTTTAAGTCTAAGGGTCAAAGCATAAAAATATAAGGTTATTGAAAATCTGTGTGGTTGTACTTTTATTATTTGAGTGCAGAGTAGCGACATGCCTACCTTTATAACCCTGTGAAATTCAGCAAATCCTTTTTCAAACAGAATGAATTCAACAAGAAAAAGATACTAACCTCATCAATTTTCCTTGAAACGAAGGAGCCAAAATGCTCAAATGCCTCATCATCATTTGGAAGTAAATGAGCATAGCTGAAACCGAAGCCATAAACATGTCATGAATCATAACATCTGAGGTGAAGTTGAAAAGGATATATCCACGCAAATAGATGAAGCAACAAACACAATTTTATACTGTTACAGCATAGTAAGTACTACGTAAATAAAAGCAAACAAGTGAGACTACGGCTATGATCAGTCCGTTAGCAAAATAATTAGTGATATTCATGCTCCACACTAAAAAAAATATCAGTGGCGGTATTACACATTTGAGGAAAATGACCTCACAAAAGTCTAGTTTCACATTTGAGGAAAATGACCTCACAAAGTCTAGTTTTGTTTGTAAAATCGCATATTTAGAAGAAATGGCCATCAAAACAAGAACAGAAGTTGAAGAGAGCAGCACAAAAAATGTAATGTTACAAATACCAATTTTACATGTATATGAACCTTACAAAAGTGTGATATGTTTTTACTGTAGTTTTTTTCGAGAACAAAATATTGTAGAAATATTTATGTAGGATGTCCGAAATTGCAGTTTGCGGTCAAGACGTGTAGAGAAACACAAGGACAATTAGAAAACTTACAGATTATCAAGGTCAATAAGACCAGATTTGACCAACAAGGCTGCTATTCGGAAAAGACCAGATGGAACAGGGCTGTTTACATCCAATTGTTGATAGTATTGGAATTTGAACCCCAAAATTTGAGCAGCATGGGACTGTAACAAGGAGAAGTCGTAAGATGCGCTGAAAATAGTACGTGAAACATGGTGATAATCTTTATACACTGTCTAAGTATCTTACTAAAAACTAAAAGAGTACCTTTGGAAAGAGAGGTATAAGCTGATAAAATATATTGTTATCTGGATGGAGTTCAAAACATTCCAACGCCTAGCAAGGTAAACAAGAAAAGCATAATTATATTATAACAATGACATATGACATACTTTTAGAGTATCAGATAGTAATACCCGGATTAAAAAGTGAAAACTCACAATGTCAAATACACGATTCGGGTCCAGGTCAAAATGTCCAATTAATGACTGTCACAAGAACATTATGTTACAACATAATACTGTTTACATGCTCAACTCATAACATAGGAGAAAAAAGGAAAATTTAAGACCAACCTTTACAATGCTGATAGTAGCTGAAGAAGCATTTTGGCAAGGCGAATCTGAACCGACTTGACAAAGTAGGGTTATCTGAATTCCAGACAGACAAAGGCAACTAGGTTAGAAATTACACCAAGCTCCAGCAGACCCATTTCAGACGCATCATTTGGAAACTAAGTGAAGAATGGAACTAGCCGTAAATCCCACGTGATTGCGATATATTCTCAATAAATTTTAGAAAACATGTGCCAATTTATACATCTGTAAACACAATTACTATTGTCTGTAGAAGTAATCACAGCCATCACAAGAACAAGGGGTAGAAGTTTCAGGTAGATATACATACCAACTTGGCGTAGCCCTCACTTTCCTCTCTTAGAAGGTTGAATTTAGTTTGCTGGTAAAGAAGTCGTGTGTTGACTCTGACCTGTTGCCAATTTTTTAAGAAAACATAAGAGAATGATGCAGTAAACAGGTAAAAAATGAAACTGCGCAACATAAGAAGGGCGTTACAGAGGAACCTTGTTTAAAAGATATGGACAATAAATGTGACATGGTATATTGTAATTTAAGTGAACACACACAAAATATCAGGAACCAATGATAGCAACATGGTATCTTAACAATATGCATGGTATTAGTATGTGACACATACCTCTTTGGCTTTTAAATCCTGGCCCTTCGATTTACTCTGTTCAACCTCCCATAGGAACTCTTCCTTCAGATGTGCACATACAGGAAACAGAGACAGCATGTGTCAGCTGCCTTGAATCATGAAAAGGTGGTGTCAACAAAGATGTTGTGCCCAAGTATGAGGAACAAAAATACTCACTTCACATCGCTCTTGAAGAAGCCTAGGCAGAACCAACGAAGACTCCACGAATGACTTAGTCTGCAGCCCATAGTATTTAAAAGGAAATAAGTGAGCACTAAATCCTCCACCAAAAAAAAGTAGGGACCAAGAAGATAGACAACTATTTGCATTGCTAAAATAATGAATAGGTGTAAAAGTATCAAAAAAGATTTGTTACCATTTTGACAAGACGGTTGCGGTATTCACCAGAAATTGTAATCTGCACATGACTACAGGTCAGATCAACTAATAATGCAGCACTCAAGTGATTCTGAGAAAATAGGAACACGACCAATGATGGTAAATCCAAGCTACATGATTCTGAAATAAAACCTATGATAATTATGATAATCAATTTCTTGGCAACTTAAATCTCATAAGGGTGAATGGACCACCACCAACACATTAGCCAAATTAGCACTTATAGCTCATGTAGAGAAGAGAAAATAGTGAGATGAGCTCTGTTATGCCCTCTCTCTCTCATGCCCACCACCACCACGTCTCATCCTAGAAGTTATTTGTCTCAGTCAGCACCTCGCATGATGCGGTAGCTGCTGGCACTGCATCAATCGTCGATTGGGTGAAGACTGGCTGAAGAATGTGGTGGCATGGCTCGAGGAGACAGAACGGGTATTGAACGAAGCATTGTGTGGCACTAACTTGCTCTCTCATCTACGCATGCCACGGGCTGCCAGAGTCACTCCTTCCAGGCTGCCAGGGCTTTCCATTCTCAGCAGCTTAAGCTTGCATTTTTGTAAGCCTAACACATGTTCAGTGGAATGCCTGTATGGTCTGACACTTAAGACACTGGTGAGTGGTGACATGAACATGCATATATGGAACTGCTCATGTTCAACTTCATGAAATTATCAGGTACATGGAAGCGAAGGTACTCGGTCAGATGAGATAAATTATCGAACAACTTAGCTTGTGTGATAATGAGGCACTCATGCTTTCAATTGCCTAACCCCATGGCCATGGTTAGAGATGACAATTACTAATAACGGAACAAATAAAGTCCGTTATATTCGGCAGGAAGAGTCATATTAAGATTGTGAGCTTAATGCACTGACATGAAGAACGAAACGGAGTGGAACAACAATGGAAGAGTCGAGTATCATAAATAGATTGCTAAGGGAGAAGAAAGGCTACATCTTGAGTTCACATGTGTGAGAGTGGAGAAGGGTACATATAGCCAGATGCTGTTGTGGAATGCGGGGGCTGAATGTAGGGATTTAATGTGCTTCTATCCTCCGTTGAAGGTAATCGGAACAACCACGGCGATTTGTGGAAGCTGAATAAAACATCATGATGAAGATTTGTTGTAGTACTAGCAGGCGTGCATGCGAAAGCGGATCATTATAGAGTAGTAGAAGGTGCAATACATGAAGATGGAGCATTGTGGAATGAAACGACACTAGAGAGGGGGGGGGGGCGACAGAGCGGCAGCATTGAGCCAGAGATGACGCCTTTGATTTCTTATAAAGTGGGGACGGAGAAGGATATGCGTGACACTGAGAACGAGATGAGAAAACAGGAGAAGCACGCTTGATTTATGGTTTAAAAATTCGTTTCGTTGTTCCGTAGCATCGCACGGGCTTCTAACTTGTAACATGTGAAGCTAAACATTCCGGCTCTATAACTCGAATAATAATGAATATGTCTGCAAGGTTTTGTTTTCTGAGAACATAACTAAGTATACTCCTTGACTGTATAAGATTTGCTAGTGTACTCTAAAAGCTGGCAGTTTCATGTGCATCATTTAACCATTGTTTTGCTACAGCTTCAGCAGAATTTTTTTTCCAAACATAGCCTAAGAACCTTTTCATTGCTACCACACGCTATCACTACCAGTGGGATATTGTTCATCACAGAAGCAGCTTACTATCCAACCAGGTTCTCACTTCAGCTGCCACAACAAGTAACACACACTGCACAGTGGCCAATCCAGCTAAGTACTGCACACCGTGTTACTGACTAGGATCCCCAGATAGCAAATTGACTAATCAGAGACACTTCATGGAGCCACTCGTGACTAACTAAGCACCACACAGCACAGCAGCAAAAGAGAACGGCTCGAGAACACTCACATCCTGCCCTAGGTGGGCGACGATGTCCGCGAGCACGGAGCCGGACTCCTCCTGCCACGCCTCCTCCGCGAACACCACCGAATCCAGCGCCGCCCGGCACTTCTGCGGCGGCAGGTCCCCTCGCACCTGCGCAACCCAAACCAACGCAATCAGCACGAGAACAAAAAAAACGAGCGAACCAACGGGCCGAGCAAAAACCTAATCGCGCGGTAGTAGGAACTTGGCAGGGAGCTCACCACGGCCCAGCAGAGCTCGTAGAGGAAGCGCGACATGGGGACCGGATCGGGGAGGCGGAAGGCGGCGGCGGACTGGCCCTTCCATTCGCGGAGGCACTCCTCGGTGACGTACTTGCAGTCCGGCGCCTGGAGCGGCGGCGACATGGCAGCGGACGCGGTGTTCGGGGTCAGGGTTTTGGGGGAACTAGGGTTTCACGAGAGCTGGTGGAGGAGGAGGGGGCGGCGGTGGTGCTGCTGCTTGATGGGGAAGAGAGACGAAAGGGATGCCGTGGCCACGGTGGCATTTTCTGTAATATCTGTTGCAAGCCGGGGGCATTTTCCGAGTGCTCCGCGACAACGAACGACGAGAGCAGCCTGGGCCTTGTCTTTTAAGCCCATCTTGGGCTTTGGTCCGCCGCCGTTATGGGCCTACGCGGCTACTTTCGACCCACTTATGGAATATGTAGCCCGACCTGCTCACTCTTGGTCCATTGCTCTTCCCGACGGACACCTCATGCCCCCGTCGTGCAACCACCAACGCCGAACGCGCTCATTTTCCACCGACATCGTGCCTCCCTTCCTCCCGCCAAGTCGTGTTCCCCTTCCTCTCCACCACAAGTGAAATCTCGTCGTTGCACGACGATGTTTCTTGACGTCGTAGGGAACTGGTGATGAGGAGGGGGGTATGGAGGTCGGCATTGCATCAGAGGTGACCAGGGCTGACCCATAGGCGGGGAAAATCGGGTGATCGCCCTGGCCCCCATAGGGATAAGGCCCCCAAATATAGAAGTGTAATAATAATAATCATGTTTTTCTCTTCGTTGGAAAAGGCGTACATTCTCTAACACGATGATTAAAGAGCGTCTCGGTCTCCCCTCGGCTGCACACCATGGAGACGCGGGAGATAGTCGATGCTGCCGCCTGAAGCTTCTCATCCATGGCGTGAATTGTCGGCCCAATCAGCTCTCGCCTCCTACTCTGCCCACTATCCATGTTAGGGAAATAGACTTGTTGTATTCCCTCAGGGCCAAAGGCCACAACATATAGTTACAATGTACAGGTGAGAATATGCAGAAAACCCCCTAACAGGTGGGGAAATACAAATATACAGATATATACTCTAACAATCCATACCACCATCTCCCATGGTTTCTTGCTAAGCTCCATGAATATGCAAGCATAGAAACAGTCTCGAGATGGAGTATTAGTAATAGATACGGTACCGGTGTGCGATCCATTTAATTTGGCGTAATCCTTACATGAATATTGTTGTGAAAATTCTTGTTGTCATAATTAATTAAATCCAATTATGTTAATTATCCGAGTGTAATTTGTTTATCCAATAGTGTCCTATTATTTATGGAGAGATACCACTAGTGAAATTATAGTCCCCGGTCTATTCTTTTACACTGATTACAACCTTGTTCTTTGCTGGTTCGTTTTGCTATTATTTGTGTTTTACTATATTTTGCACATTATACATTTAATTAATTGTTTTTTGAGAGACGAAAAGCTTGACAATCTTTCAACTCCTTTAATGCCTTTTCATCCCCAAAAAAAAATATCCTCCAACTCTTGTTCAACTCCGGGTTGCTCCTGGCTCGGCCTCGCTGCCACTCCCCGCGGTGTCCCTGTCTTCGGCCTCAGCTTCAGTGCGAAATTCCAGTCACATGGGATATAGCAAATCTGTTAAGGTAAGCTACAAAGTTTAGGCTTTTCCCACCGCGATTATCAAATGTAGTTTTTTTTTTTTTTGAACGGATAATAGGAAGCCTAGCAGTGTTGTACCCGGTTTGTGTTGCAAGGTTTCACATACACAAGTTCACAGCCAGGTCAAGGAACAGGGGATCCGTGAAAAACACGATCTCAGAGCATAGTTTGAGTTCAGGTTCAACCAAATAACGTTGAGTTCTTGCGTATCACGTCTGGCTCTCCAAGTCTCCATCAGCGGACTCCAACCAAACAAATCATGCATGTCCAATACGAGCAAGATTAATCCAATTTATTTGCTGGATTTGAGCTTTCGATCTCTCGCCTCGTCAGCCTCGCGAGGCGGCGATAATCCCGTACGCATATCATGCCGCCGGCAAAGAAACGAGCGAGGCGCCACCGTCCGTGGTCCGACCTCCCGCCCGACCTGCTCAGCGTCATCCTCGACCGACTCGCTCCGGCCTTCGGCGACCGCGTCCGCTTCCGCGGCGTGTGCCAAGCATGGCGCGCCGCCGAGCTTGCTCATCCGCGTCCTCCCATGCCATGGCTTGTCGCCCCCGGGCAATGCGTCAGCCTCCATGATGCCTCCATCCATCGCGTCCCGCTGCCCGAGGATGCCGCCGCCGCCGTCTGCCGAGGCTCGTTCGGCGACTGGCTCGCCCTCGTGCCACCGACAGGCCGTCCCTACCTACTGAACGCTTTTACCAAGGAACGGATCAAGCTGCCGCGGCGGGAGAAAATGTCGATGGCTAAGTTCGTCCTGTCGTCGGCGCCAGACTCGGAGAGCTGCACGGTTGCTGCCATCGTTTATAACGAAGAAGGAGAAGACGACGACGACGATAATGACTATAGCACGAGAGGCAAGATTGTTGTCCGCTCACTGAGGCGGCGGCGGCGGCGGCGACGACCAGAGCGACTTTGGCGGACCATCACTACGGCGTTCGAGCTCCACGACATTATATTCTTCCAGGGAAAACTCCATGCGCTCGAGGAAGAAGGCCTCGTCCACGTATTCCAAGACGACGACCTCCAACGTGATGAGCCGTGCAGGCCACCGCCACCACAGTACACAGCCGGGCGACTGGTTATGGACGACTATTGGATGCACCTGATCGTCCTCCATGGGGTGCTCATGGTCGTTAGGGCCTTGGGGAAAACCCGCGTGTCCGGCTGGGGCTGCGCGCACTTCTCCAACGTAGTTGGGGTGTTCACGCTCGTCCTCGGCGGGGATCCGTCCAAGCGGCCGCAGCAGGTCAAGGACTTCGACGGGCACGCGATCTTCGTGGGCGACGCCTACTGCGACGCTTTCGCCGTCGGTGCATCCTCCTCAGGAGGGGGCGGCAGCAAGATCCGAGAGAACCAAATTTGCTTTGTGGACGATGAGATGACCTTGCCGTCGCTGGCCGACTACTGTCTCCGGCCTTTCCGCCAGCTGCATTCCTACGACGTACGCAGTGGCTGCCCCCGTACGTACCGGCCACCCGAACCACCACCATCATCAGGGTCTTCAGGAACCTGGCGGTGTGTGGCCGTACAGCGCTTCACGTGCAGTAGAGCCATGGAACTGCCGGTGCGAAGGGCGCTGTCGGAGGCGGAGCTGCGTCTATGGGACATGACCAACTGCCTGGGAGCAACCATCCGGCCCTCATACACAACCAACAAGGAGGCAGGATGGTCACGCGTGACCGTGCGTCTCGACGTTCCTAAGACATCAGCAATACGCAAACTCCACAGCTGGGGATTCACGCAACTCCGGTCATCGGCCAGGGAGGCAAGGCAAGCGGCAGCGTACAAGGCCACCACATTCCTCCGGAGCCGATTCCGCAGCGTCTTGGACGACAGCCCGTGGAGCTCCGTCCCTCACTACCATAGGCACGTTGATGAGGATCGAGGACGAAAAAGAAGAAGACTACTATAACTCAGACTCAGACTTCAGCTCAGATGACGACGAATACGAATGATCTTGTTTTTGAATTGATGCACTAGCCAACTCGTCTAAAAAAAGAACTAGAGTAATATGACCATTTCGTCACCCGTAGCATTCTCTCATAGGGTAGCGGGGACTGCGGTGCCATGTGATGGCAGACAACGCTGGTGCGGTGATTATATCGGCCAAATATATGGTGGTCAACGAATCTAGTGCTAGGTATCTCTCTTGGTTCTCCCAATCTGGTTCCTTATATCTGTGGCAATTATTCTATTTTCCCATGTTTGTGCCTGGAAGGATTCCAAGACTATCATGCCTATACGCTGTCAGATCTTTGATGTGAGATGGCCTAACTAATTTATTTATTGAAGTGAATACATGGTGTCGTTACATACACTTTTTTTTTCTTACATCAGTTATCAAAGTTGTGTGTTTTTTGCAACACTTATCAGAGTTGTGTGGATGATCTTGTTGACACTTTTTGTTTTCAGTTCACAAAAAGTTATGGTCCGAGGGATTCATAGTTTCGTACTCTTGCTTTTTACACATGAGGACGAGTGTCCGTGTCGTTGTTTCTGGTAATTTGTTCATGCCCATGGTATTATTGCAATTATACATTGCAATATGTACACATGACGATGTTTTGCTATTCAAAGCAAAGGTGATTGTTCGATTTTCTCTTGATATTCACATCTTTTTTTGTGTCTTGGAGCAAATTGCATTTTGATAATACATTGACGCAGTAAACAAGGGCTCGGAGGTGGAGACAGTGCGGTACGCGTGCGGAGTGGCGAAAGAGTGCACCGTCACAAAATGTGTTAAACTTGTTTATAATTCATATTTTTTATTTCATAAATCCAAATAATATATTCAAAATTATTATTCCAGATTCTTGACCCACGTAGAGAATTTTTAAGCATAGTATATACATGTACGCCGATTCAATTTCATTTGTGTCGCGGAAGGAGGAGCAAGAATTCCGGCGAGCCTACTCGGAAATGGCGAGCAACCTGGAGCAGCTCCTCATCGGAAGCGGCTGCGATTCCAACGCAGTAAACAAGGGCTCGGAGGTGGAGACAGTGCGGTACGCGTGCGGAGTGGCGAAAGAGTGCACCGCGGCGTACGTGGTCGGCGTCCGCGCGGCGTTCTGCGGCGACTGGTTGTGCGGGCTATGCGGGGAGGCGGTGAAGGAGCGGATGGTTTGCGACCCGTTCTGCAGCGTGGATGCGGCGCTAGTGTCCTACGAGGCAGAGTCCGGGATTTCAACGCGGTGAGGCTGAACCCAACGCTGTCGCTGGCAGGGTCCATGAGAGACATCGCATGCAAGAGCTTTGACCGGAGGAAGACGACCACGGCGTCGGCGTCGTGCCAGACCGCCAGCTCCGCACCGCCGCGTCCAGGGCGGTGGCGCTCGCCAGGTCTGCCGGCTCCAACATGTGAGCGTAATACTTGACAATGATACTTTGTGCACAAGAATTATAAAATTATATGTTTAACAAGATTAGTGTTGAATCACTAAAATAATTTTTCCTCTCCCATTACACTACCACAGAATAGGCTATCTGTGGCGCACCATTTTGCTTATCTGTGGCGCATATGTGGGCTAGCCTGGTGCGCCACAGAATTCTCGCCACAAAAATATTTTCTGTGGCGCACCAGGAATATGCGCCACAGAAATATCAACTTTCTGTGGCGCACCCCTTGTCTGTGCGCCACAGAAATAGGTCGCCAGGACCCTATGGAGAGGCTTTCTGTGGCGCACTGCCCTTGGTGCGCCACAGAAAGTGGTGCGCCACAGAAACTAAAAAAGGTGCGCCACAGAAGTGTTAACCAGAAAAACTGTATTTTTTTATTTTGCTGTATAAATACACGTATATACAGTATTTATACAGGTTTATACAGAAAATACAGGTATATTTGACATGTATATAAACAGACAATGATATTAATCAATATGTCATCACACATATATATTACTTAATTAGTGGCCCGATCGAGATACATATATATATACACATAGTCACAAAAGTGCCGATGTAAACACAATTAGCTAGTCATGTATATACAACCAAAAGTTCAACATTTCACACTATATACACATTACAAATCAAGTGTTCGCCGCCTAACTATGATCCGGGAGCATGCATAATCATGGAGTCCTCTACTTTCGCGGCTCCGGCAACGGTAGAATGTCTTGTTTCGTCCTCCACTCCCTGGTGTCATACTGTGCCTCTAGTCGTTCTTCGATACTCCTCTTAGACAACACTGAAGATAAATTGGGATATATATATAGGTTAGTGATATAAAATAGAGTATAATTTATTCATCTAAGTAGAGAGGCAAGACAATCATATGGCTATCCTATTTGGGTTTCATAGCATAGCATATATATAATAGATAACCCTACGCATGCACTTCTATATATAATACCTCTGTGGTGGTGGTAGGCCCCTGATCTGTGAAGGACATCTTCGAGGATGATCGTTGTCAACTGCAGCTGGATGCGATGGAAGTCTGCTCTGTAATCAGCATCGGTGAGAGCATCCTCTGATTTGGTGTATTCTGCGAGACCCGATGGAAACTTCGTTTTCTCGCAATCCCGGACAATTCCTTTAAGGTGATGGAGGGCGTAGTAGGCCTCCTTCACGCTGCCATCCAGTTGCTTGATGCAATGGAATCCGCTCCCATGCTGAAACTTTTGTGTGTTTTTACTTTTCATCCGTGAAAAATTCCGACTTCTTATGGAATGGGCCGCCCTTTTGGGCATAGGCCTCGAGAGCGTCATCCAAAACACCCTTTATTCTGGTGTATCGTCTCGGCGTGGATTTATTCCCCGAGTCCAAATAAGTGGCAATGGACCACCTCGGGGCTACGGAGATGAGTGCGCAGTACTTGTCCCTGCTCAACACAATTGAAACGGAATGTTGGACAAAGGATCAGCGATGGAAGAAATGTACAAGAAGGCATAAGATACGACGGTGGCGAGCGGATGTGTACTTACTCGAAAAAGAAAGGTAGAAGAAGGGTGGTCTTCCTCTTGTTGGCCAGCATGACCCTTACGAGGTACTCCTTGGCCGTTTCCCTTGTCTTTGACCCTTCCTCCAGATGGCTGTCGCGCATGTAGTAAGGATCCACTATCGCGACGTACGGGGTCGCATCTCTCCTGATCTTCATCGCCATATCGAGCGCATATAGACGGACCATGTTATAGTCCAGCCGTTGAGTGTGAAAGAGTTTGAAGACGTCCTCGTACGCGATGAAGAACACATCCGCAGGGTCTTCCTGGACGAAGTCCACCAGCTCCTTTGGCACGTGGACCGCGAACGCCGGGTAACTCGGATGCTTTTCTTTAAGAAGTTGCTCCTCCAGATACAAGATACTTTGCTGCAAAGCAACCATGGGTCATTCTGCGAGGCGGAGCAAGTCCCCAGACAAGATAGGTTCACCAGCTACATGAACTCGGGGGAAGCCATCCGCACGGGGTGGAATCGTGTCTTCAAGACCCCGGATCTTAGGAGCTGGCTGGCTCGCAGAGGTGGAGGCTCCTTTTCTCTTCCTATGCTTCTTGATCTTGTTCTTCTTCTCTGGGGATTGTGGGGGTGCAGTGAACCCCGCTTTAACAGTTTCCATCAGAGTGTTAGGGCTGAAAACGTTACCCGGGGGAGCTTGATGATCGCCGGCATCCGGAGGCGTGAAGGCCAGGCGTTGTGTGCATGAAGTGGGACGAGCAGCTTGACCGCGGTGGTCGCGGAAGGGTTCTTCATCCACATGAGGCATGTACATATCATCCCTGCAGGCGCCAGTGTTGATGTAGTCATCGAGGTTGACATCATTATCATCATCCTCGTTGCCACCAAGTTCAGGTGCAACGGCTTTGTCATAAACATGAACGATAGCACATCCGTTAGTCGGGAAAGTCGGAAAGTCGGGGAATTCGGAAAGTCAGAACTAACCGGTGAAGACGTTCCCAACAACTGTTTGTGGCGGTTGGTGGCGGCGACGACCGGTGGTAGCTTCCTGCCGGTGGTGGCTGCGACCGGCGGTAGCTTCCGGCCGGTGGTGGCGGCGACCGGCGGTAGCTTCCGGCCGGTGGGGGCGGCGACCGGCGGTTCCTTCTGGGTGGTGGCGACGGCTACTTGTGGTGCCGGTTCCTCCGCAATAGTTTTTTGCGGCCGCCTCGACGGGGGCCGAACGAGCGGGAGCCGAGGCCTCGAGGTGGCGCCGCCGGTGCGACCGACCCCATGAATAACATCCCCAAGACGAATCTGGGTCTTCGGCCATTCCATCATCCACTTTCCGCATTCGCCAAGCTTCATGTGTTTCTCAGCTCCCGGAGGTTGCGTGGGGGGGGGGGGGGTCGATGTCACGGAACTCAGGCAGTACCTCCGTGACATTGACTTTCATCACGGCCTCACTCATTCGAGTGTTGTGTATATCGCGGGTCAGAGGTTGTACTATCTTGGCCAACGCGACTTCCTTCAACTCTCCGCCGGCCCCCACCCTATGCAGGAGTATGCAAGGCGTGTCCTGTGAGTCAACACATGTTGGGCACCATGCATGCATGAGATATGACAGTCATCAAAGGCATATGTAGTCATAAAAGATGTCGCGGACTAACTAATTAGTTACCTTGTCGATGGCGTTGAGCTCGGCTAATGTCGAGACAAGGGCGCCGGTGCCGGCGGCCGGCCTATCATTGTCCGGGCGCTCGTGCGCATTGTCATTATTCTCCTGCCGGGGGGGCACCGGTGGGGTCACCAGGACCGGCGACACGACAGGGGGCAGCAGGACCGGCGACACGTTATTGCTGGAGGTGCTGCCGTCGAAGCTGGGCAAGTGTATCGGCCCCTGTTGACCTCTCGCTTGCCAAGCAGCTAATCCCTCATACAATCCAGGGGGTAAGAAAGTCCGGAGCCTCTCCTCCAGCTTCTCGGCCACTAGCTTGTCCACCATGCTGGAGTCCACCTTTTCTTTCTGTAGTGTCTCCAGCTTCTTCCTTAGCTCGAGAACCTCGGCTTTATCTTTAGACGGCTTCCTCCTCTCCCTTTTCGTGTCGGTGTCCGTGCTGTAGTACTCGATGAACTTCATCGACGTACCAAAGCCGGTCACACGGCCTGCTGATGTCGGAGGCTTTGACTTGTCCCTCCCCTTGTAAACGTTCATCGCCCGGTTGAAAGTCGTGTCCCACGGGCCGGCTGCCTCCTGGGACGACGGGCCGGCCTCAGCCTCAGCCTTCAACTCAGCCTCCTGCGGACAAAGCAAATAAACGTGAACCCATGTATAGAAATCAACGAAAATGGACTTTGAGATATCCGCGGTAATTAAGTTCCTTACCAGAACTTTCTCGAAATCCAGCACATCTTTGTAGTCGGTAACAAATTCCCCAGTCCCCGGCTTCAGATAGTAGCGGGACCGAACAAAGTTCCTAACTTGCTCGTCCGTGATTTTATGCCAAGGGTTCTCTTTCCCAAGTCTCGCAACCTCGGCATCCTCCTTGTCCCAAACAGGCTTTTTTCCTATGTAACCGCCGCTTCCCAAATGGTGGTTGCCTAAGTTCATTGCCTGCATTTGCTTCCCCCACTCGGTCCATTTTTCAGCCTCCGGAGATGCCAAGGACAACTTCAATGCCTCGAACTCTTCTATGTCGATGTACGGCTCTTTGGCACTGATCTCTTCCCAGCTAAGACCCTTTTCAATCTTCGCCTTCACCCGGCCTCTCCAGCTGGTCAAACAATTGTTCATCTTCGTGATGGCGAAGCTGTCCACCCTTTTGTTTCCATCGTCCGGGAAAATGTATCGTTCGTGGAGCCTCTTGAGGAGTTGTGTGCGCAAAGCCTCATTCTCCGCGCTCCTGAGGTCATACGTGTTGATCGACACGGTTTCCCGGAGGATGCACCCTAGTTGCATTTCGTACCCTTTTGCGACGCCCCATGGCTCCTGGGGTTGGCCACTTTTGGAGACCTTAGTGAACGTGTCGGTGACGGTGCCGACCGCTTGCGGTGTCCGCTCCTTCCTCTGCTTCTTAAGCTTCTTAGCGGTCGTGTTACCACCACCGGCATCCGTGTGGTCGTCACCCCCGACATCCATGTGGTCGCCGCCATCGGTGGTGGTGGTTGCGTCCCCATCTCCGTCGGTGTCCTCCGCATCCTCCATCTCCATCTCTTCTAATTGGAAGTCACCATCGCCGTCACGAGCCAGTTCGGCGGCCTCCGCATCCCCCATCTCCGGCCACACGTCCCAGAACGCCTTGTTCTTTTCTCGTGCTTCTTCTAATTCGACGCTCATGTGCTTAGAAGGGCCGGGCGCGTCGGCCGACATGTTTGCACTTCATTAAAAAGAGGCAAAAGTTAGTACAACAAAATATAAGAAAAACATCACTTAGTTTAGTACTAAGATACCCCGGCCCATGCCTTAGTCGCAATACCCCATATGTCCCTTTTTTTTAGCAAAGTCATGCCAAAATTCACGAAAAATTTCGGCATGACCTTTGCTAAAAAAGGGACATATGGAGTACCCGAATTTGCCGGAACGGAAGTTAATCGACGTTCCGGCAATCTCAAGGGCCTCACGGGGTACCTGCACAAGCATCTCTGAAATAGTATCAACATCTCGACGACACGATGGTCGGACCACAAACAACAACGACACGATGGTCGTGGACACACATATATTCATCAACACATTTCTCACCACTTGTCGATGAGCTCCTCCGGTGGCGGCGGTGGCGGCGGGCTGCCTACATGATAAAACAGAATTTAGGTTATTAAGAGTTTAAAACAGATAAAACATAGCAAATTTGCCTACATGATTTAGTCTCCTATAGTGTTTAATTTGGACAAACAAATAATGCTTATGAATCTATAGGTTTAGCTCTTTCTAATGATATGAAATTTACAAATTTTGGTGGAGCAGATTTCCCATAATTTGCATTCAAAGTGGGCTACTCTACACTGTTTTTCAGACTTAGCAGTTTTTTCAGGTTTTTCAGAAAACAGATAAAACATAGCAAATTTGCCTACATGATCTAGTCTGTTATATTGTTTAATTTGGACAAACAATTGATGCCTATGAATCTATAGGTTTAGCTCTTTCTAATGATATGAAGTTTACAAATTTTGGTTGAGCAGATTTTTCATAATTTGCATGCAAAGTGGGGTAATCTACACTGTTCTTCAGACTTAGCAGTTTTTTCAGGTTTTTCAGAAAACAGATAAAACATAGCAATTTTGCCTACATGATTTAGTCTGCTATATTGTTCAATTTGGACAAACAATTCATGCCTATGAATCTATAGGTTTAGCTCTTTCTAATGATATGAAGTTTACAAATTTTGGTTGAGCAGATTTTCCACAATTTGCATGCAAAGGGGCCTAATCTACACTGTTCTTCAGACTTAGCAGTTTTTTCAGGTTTTTCAGAAAACAGATAAAACATAGCAACTTTGCCTACATGATTTAGTCTGCTATAATGTTCAATTTGGACAAACAATTCATGCCTATGAATCTATAGGTTTAGCTCTTTCTAATGATATGAAGTTTACAAAGTTTGGTTGAGCAGAGTTTCCACAATTTGCATGCAAAGGGGCCTAATCTATACTGTTTCTTTTCAAAAAGGGTAGAAATGAATCTTAAACTATTTAGTGAATAAAAGTTTTTCTGAAAAATTGGAGAAAATTCCCTGAACTGCCTATGGTCATATAGGACCTACCTGTGCAAAAACCTCATCAAGTTATGTTCAAAAATTTAGAGTTATTTCAAAAGTTCAGTTCTGGACGTTTTGCAAATTCAATTAAAATAAGGCCAAATAAATTCAGAAAAATGTGAGACCACTTTCCCTAGACCCAACTTTTCATCCTGAATCTACTAGACATCATTTGGGTGCCTTGTTGTATTCAAAAATTTGGAGTTATTTCAAAACTTCAGTTCTGGACATTTTGCAAATTCAATTAAAATAAGGCCAAATAAATTCAGAAAAATGTGAGACCACTTTCCCTAGACCCAACTTTTCATCCTGAATCTACTAGACATCATTTGGGTGCCTTGTTGTATTCAAAAATTTGAAGAGGCATTTCCACAAGCACCTAGTGTGCACAGTTCGGTGGAGAGGGGAGGGAGGAGGAGGAAGATGGCAGGGAGAGAGAGGAGGGAGGAGGGAGAGAGAGGAGAGAGGAGGGAGGAGGGAGGAAGATGGCACCTGGGTGCCGGCGTCGATCGGTGGTGGCGTCGGTGGAGAGGGCTCGGAGGAGGAGGGAGGAGGGAGAGAGAGAGGAGGGAGGAGGGAGGAGGGAGGAGGGAGGAGGGAGAGAGAGGAGAGAGGAGGGAGGAGGGAGGAGGGCGCACCTGGGTGGACGTCGCGGTGCCGGCGTCGAGGCTGCCGGCGGCGAGGGGTGCGGCGGCGAGGGGTGCGTCGATCGTCGGCGAGGGAGAGAGAAAGGGCGGCGCGGGAAGTTGGAAATTTGGGAATGAAACGGCAGCGCGGGGCTGGCCCACATGTAAGTGGCGGCTCCAGAATTCTGTGGCGCACCGCGGGCGGGGTGCGCCACAGAATCTTACATTTCTGTGGCGCATGTCCTGGGAGGTGCGCCACAGAAATGTGAGATTCTGTGGCGCACCCCATCAGCGGTGCGCCACAGAATTACAACGCCTAAACAGTGGCTGTGTGCTGTATCCTTTTTTCTTTAATTATTTCTTTGAAAATATTTTTGGTTAAAATACACACACACATATTCATTGGTTACAAAATACACACAATGTCTCTTATGCTTGCATATTGTCTCACACATATTCATTGTCTCTTTTCTTTTTTTTTCCTTTGAAATATTGTTGGTTAAGTTTGGTTACAAAATACAATGTCTGTTATGAGTTGGATTTGAGTTTTGCATTGGTTCCGCGAGCTAGATTCTCTTCTTTCCCTTCTTCGCGGTTGAAAACTTTAGGCCGGTGACCTTAAGATTTCTTCGCGTGAACGGACAACCTTTGGTAGGTAGTGAGGTCTTCCTTCTTTGTGTACTACTAGTAGGCATGTCGAAGAACTTGTCGAATTCCTCCTCGATCTTTGGCTCGTTGTCCAAGTCTTGCTCGGTGGCGCCTCCTTCCATTCCGATGATGCTCCTCTTGCCCCTCCTCACGACAACACGGCTAGGCTTTGACGGGTCGGTAATGAAAAAGCATTGCTCGACTTGGCTAGCGAGTACCCATGGCTCATTTTTCGCAGAGGCGTTTTTCGATTTGGCATCGGGTATTACCATGGTGGTGAAATACCGGCCTTCTTTGACGACGTCCTTGGCCCATCTTACACGGAACATTGGCACCAACTCTCCACAGTAGTTGAGCTCCCATATGTGCTCAATCCTTCCGAAGTATCTTTCCTTGACAGTAGCCTCCTCATCGCCGTAGGATAGCATAGTTACTCCTGAGTTTTGATATTCTGACTTGTTGTCCTTTTCCTCGGTGTAGAATCTGTAGCCGTTGATGTCGTACGCCTGATAGGTCTTTACGTTGTGCGATGGACCCAGTGATAAGGAGAATATGAGTCTTTCATCTTCCGTAGATGGTGCTTTCTTCTTTGCTAGCTCCAGTTGCTTTTGCTTGAACCAACGCGTGAAGGTAGAGTTGTGCGCTCTGGTTACGTCTCCCTTCTTCCTCGGTCGGCCCAGTTTGATGTAATGTTGCTCGAGTAAGCATTTGTGCTGTTCCACCCAAGTTTCGATCAACTGTAAGTGTTGTAGCGCGACCCGGTGAGCCCTGTCAAAGTCGTCCTTTTGACCCTGCATGCTGACAAAGGTTGTGCTGCTGCCCTCTCGGTGACCATATCCATTGAGCCTGCCGAAGTGTTTCCTCGTGGGCAGACCAACATCCTGGTTCTCGGTGCTTAGATAATTCTGGCAGAAGGAGATGCACTCGTAGGTTAGAAAGCCCTTGGCTATGCTTGCGTCTGGATGGGACCTGTTGCGGACGTATCCTTTCATGACACCGTTCATCCTTTCGAATGGCATCATATAGTGCATGAACGTTGGCCCGAGCTGCCTGATGTCATCAACGACATGCAGAAGGAGATGCACGCAGATATCGAAGAATGAGGGCGGAAAGTAAATCTCGAGCTCGCATAGTATCAGCACGATCTCTTCCTGTAGCCGGTCGAGCTGCCTCACGCCGATCGTCTTCCTGTTGATGACGTCGAAAAAGTTGCAAAGAGCAAGCAGCGTATCACGGACATGCTCGTCCATTATCCCTCGAATCGCAACGGGAAGTATCTGCGTCATCAGCACGTGACAATCGTGAGACTTCATCCCGGTAAACCTCTTCTTCGTTGCGTCCATATATCTGCTTATCTTCCCCGCGTAACCATGAGGAAATTTGACTCCTACAAGACACCTGTAAAACTGCTCGAGCTCCTCCAGACTCATAGTGAAGCATGTAGCGGGAAGCACCACCGTGTTCCTCTTTAGCCTTTTGCGGTGACCTTGAGTCCCTTCAGTCTGATCATCATCACCATCGTCGTCATCACTATCGGGGGCCTGAAGATCTTTCCTGACACCAAGGCATTTCAGATCGTATCTTGCTTTCATCCCATCCTTGGTCTTTTCCGGCATGTTGGAAAGAGTGCCAAGCAGACTCTCGGTGACATTCTTCGTAATGTGCATCATATCGAGGCTATGTGGCGTCTTGAGGACCTTCCAATACGGCAAGTCGTGGAAAACAGACCTCGCTTTCCATACACCCAGCAGCGGATCTACCTTCGGTCGTTTCTTTCCCGGCGCGGGGCACTCCTCCCAATTTCTCAACAGCTCGTCGATTTCTGTGCCGCTCCTTGGGCTCGGGGCTCCATCGAGCTCCTCCTTACCATTGAACAGGTCACCGCGTTTTCTCCACGGGTGATCCATGCGAAGCCACCTTCGAGCCCCTGGGTACACAGTTTTCGAAGACCCGGGATTCCTTGGTAGCTGGAGATGCGGGGTCCTATCCATGCACCTGACACATGCGCAGAATCCGTGGCCTACCTGGCCAGATACATATGCGCAACCAGGATAGTCCTGCACCGTCGTGAGCAACGCGGCTCTCATGGGGAAATAATCTCCAGTGTGGGCATCCCACGTACGGACTGGCGTCGCCCACAACGTGGCTAACTCCTCTTTCAACAGCGCGAGATACGTATGTATGTGGACACCTGCTTGTTTCGGCCCCTGAATGAGAATACTCATGTGTATATACCTTTGCTTCGTGCACAACCACGGGGGAAGGTTGTAAGGCCATACAAACATGGGCCAGGTGCTATGCGTGCTACTCTGGTTACCGAACGGATTGAGTCCATCGGTGCTCATACCGAGCCTGACGTTCCTTGCATCGCCTCCGAAATTGGCGACGGCGTCCAACTCTTGCCACTGGCTAGCGTCTGAAGGGTGTGTAAGGATCCTGCCCTTTTCCGGATCTTCTTCGGGCTTCTCCCTTTCCGCGTGCCATTGCATGAGCTTTGCTTCCTTAGGGTCCACGAAGTACCGCTGCAGACGGGGAGTGATATAAAAATACCATACCACTTTTTGAGGAACTTTCTTCCCACGGCTCTTGTATCGTCCTTGGCCGCACACCGGACATGTGGTTCGGTCCTCGTACTCGCCCCGATAAATTGCGCAATCATTGACGCAGGCGTGGTATTTAACGTGCGGTAGGTCAAGAGGGCAAACGACTTTCTTGGCCTCCTCGATACTAGTTGGCAATGTGTTCCCCTCGGGAAGACGCTCGTGGAAGAATTGCATGTTCTTGTTGAAGCTCGCATCGGTCCATTTGTTCTCCGACTTCATCTCCAGAGCATCAAGCGTTACTTGCAAGCGCGTATCTTGTGGCCGACACCCAGGATACAACGGAGTATTCCCGTCTATCTCCATTTGCGCCAGCTTGGCTTTCTCTCTATCGGTGTTCGCGTTCTTCAGGAGGAGTTCTTGAACATGAGAATCCATCAAGGCCGACATTAGCGAGCTCTGCGGCGTGTCAACGTCTTCTCCACCACAATCATGACCATGTATGTCGGCATCTCCGTCGTCACGATCATCTTGCCCGCCCTCGTCTTCAGGCGCAGCATTTGCTGTCGGCGCTTGGTTGAAGCCTTCCATGAAACCGCGCCTGAGCAGGTGTTCCTCCAATTGTCCGGAATCAGGGTCGATCCATCTCACAAGTTTGCAACTTCGACACGGACATCGTATCTGGCGCCCGTTGCACCGTCTCATTTCCGCCTTCGCTTCTTCCTTGTAGTTGTCGATTCGACCCGAGCTCATCTTGATGACCATGGTCGCCTACGCGGTATACATACATAGTATGTGTTATTAATTAGAATTAAGTAATCGCAACATGCTCACACACATACAAGCTTCTCATGCGGGAAGTCGGAAATGTTCGACGGAAAAATTCGGCATGACTTCCCCTAAAAGTAGGACATATGGGTGGTGCAAAAATTCACCGAAATGGAAATGAATCAACATTTCGGCAAACATCCATGCACCACGCCGGCGCAAGCTACAACATGCAAAGATTCAATCAAACCACACACACAAGTTTCATGCATATACGTGTAAATCGCCCGCCGACAAGTTTCTCATGCCTTCAACAAACATCCATACACCAATACCCACCTTGTAGATCTAGATCCGTTGCCGAGACGTGACCGTGATCGATGAGAGAGAGTGTGTGGTGATGGAGAGAAAATAGTGGACAAAAAGAGAGGAGGAGAATATATATGGAGACTCTCCCCAAGCCCTCACCAATTATATATCAAATTGTGGTAGGTTTAATAACAAATAATGGAGAATAGGATGGTCAAAATGGCATGGGAGAGAGAAGGAGCTCGGGTTAGTAAGATGGGAGCTAGGAAGAAGGAGGGGGTCACATGGGGAAAGGTGGTCTACCACCTTTTTGTAGATCTGGGCGTCCACATTCTGTGGCGCACGGGCCCTGATGCGCCACAGAAAGTAGCTATTCTGTGGCGCACCTTGGCTGGTGCGCCACAGAAATTCAACTTTCTGTGGCGCATCCTTATCCATGCGCCACAGAAAGATGAATTTCTGTGGCGCACCAGCCACGGTGCGCCACAGAAAAGGCCGAGATGGACCACGGCCCGCTGATTGAAGGTGGGGCCCACGCATATTCTGTGGCGCATGAAGAGTGGTGCGCCACAGAATTTTACCTTTCTGTGGCGCATGGCGTGCCGTGCGTCACAGAAAGTTGATATTCTGTGGCGCATGTGCTAATGATGCGCCACAGAATGTTCAAATTTCTGTGGCGCATCAACAGCCATGCGCCACAGAATTATTTTTTGTGGCGCATGGATTAAGGGTGCGCCACAGACAGGCAACCTCCCTATAATGCTTTTCCTGTTAGTGTTACAACGCACAGGCATGTTTCCTGGATGATGAGATTAAACTTTTTTGATAAGTTGTTAATACAAGTCTTTTTTTGTGCGGGGCTATGGTAATATATGGCTACGGAAAAGACTTGCTACCACCATGGGTAGCTACACACCCTAAGTTTGACCGAAACGTATATGCAACGGAAAAATGAGATTACTCAAGTAGACAAGGGGGATGTCACTAGTAGAGTTGATAGAATTATTAAAAAGTATTTTGAAATTTTTTCGAATTTTTTTCCATCCGCTGTGATTTTTTTAGTAAAGTTTGACCCAAAAGTCAACAAAAAAGTCAACTATGAAAAAAACCTCAAAATGACGACCAAAAAATATTTTTTTTAAAATTCCGAAACCAGTTTTGTACACCAAATATCCGTGTTTTACTAGGAAAACAAGCTAAAACGGATACATACGGCTTGCATCTCCGTATAACGCATGGGTGTGTAGCTACCCATGCGGGTAGCAAATTGTCTCTCTATATGGCTAAGCTTAAAAACGATGACACTTTTCATGGTGCAGCCAACAATTGTGAGCATGATTTGCTAAAAAAGAACGTTCTGAAATAATAATATGCATTTGTTCAAATATTAAGAATAATGTTTTATGTGCACGAGAATTATAAACTTCATGTTTGAAAAATTACATATTTTACACTATTAGTGTGAAACTATTGAAATATTTTATGCCCCCGTTGCCACGCACGGGCAATTAACTAGTATCCATCATGTGAAGAGCAGATCCGACGGCCAGGAAAGACCAGATAGTACGGCTTAAATCGTTGAGGTCGTGAGAGAGCTCCCTCTTGTCTTAGTTTTAATATCCCTAGTATGATCGAACGGCTTAAATCGCTGAGGTCGTGAGAGAGCTCCCTCTTGTTTTAATATCCCTAATATACATGTGCATGGCGGTAGCTCTCACTTTGTTTAGTAAGTGATAGTAGTACTATTATTGCTTTGATTCACATGCATAATATAGATGGACATATACTGTGAGCGGTCTGGAATAATAATTGTAAATATATTATTTGAACTTATAAAATAAAAAATATGAATTATAAACAAGTGTAACCCATTTTGTGAAAATTAAAAGAAAAGGAAAAAATAATTCAGCTTTTGCGTCGATGGGATTTGAACTCGTGTCCTCTACATGGAAGAGGGAGTCTTGAGCCATTAGGTTGGGCTATAGTTTGTGTTAGGCATGAAACTCAATGGAATTTAAGCTTAATAGTACGACGCCCCACTCCAAGGCGTTAAACTTACAAACTGCTGATCCTGGGAGGCAACGTGGCTAGGTCTATAACGCCTTCAACCAAAGTGTTAGACAAGAGAGTGACGCCCTAGGAGCGGGTGTTATAAAAACAGGTTATTTCGTGAAATATTTCAGATTAGGGGTCATTTTGTGAAAAAGTTCACCAAAAATGTTATTTGTGTGAAATTTCACCTCGATTCGTGAGTGGTGAAAGAAACTGTAGCCTTTGTAACACCCCTGGATGGGGGGTCCAAAGCTGAAAGCGGATTCTTGCATGCCAATGGGTAGAACCAGTACACTTATTGATCCTGTCACCATCACCCTTATCTCCCTCCTCCAATCGGCCGGCCACTGTCCTTTCGCTTTCATCTTGGTTGTGGACTCCCATGTAGCTACCACCGTCGTTGATCATACTGTGACTGGAGATTCTGGCAAAGCTGTACATCGGCCACATACGAGTTAAATTGTCAAAAGTACAGGGGGGCAGGCCCTACTGCCACCGGCCACAGCGACATACCGATGAGAATGGAGATTCTGGCAAAGCTGTACAGCTCGATGGCTTGCCGCCACGACGTATAGCTCGATAAACTGAACAATAATGTCAATGACTCTATAATTTATTGGATTCCCACAAATATAACATGTAGCATTACAAATAGATGATCTTGATCATGATAGTCAGCTCACAAGATCAAAACAATGGAGTACAAGAAGAGAGACAACCATCTAACTACTGCCATGGACCCGTAGTCCCGTGATGGACTACTCACACATCACTCCGGAGACAGGCATGGTGGTGTAGATGCCTCCGGTGAAGATCTCCTCCTCCGGCAAGGTGCCTCGAAGAGCAGCAGAACCCTCCCGATCTAAGGTTGGCGACGGCGGCAGCTTCAGACGTTTTCTGGAAAATATGATCGGGTAGTGAGGAGGGAGCGGTGTTGAAACTAGACTATGAAAAGGTTTTTGATCGAATAGACCTAGATTTTCTCGATGATTTGCTTTTGAACTGTGGAAATGGATCAAGCTTGCTACTAGGGGAGGTTCGGTAGCCGTCAAAATTAATAACAATATTGGCAATTTCTTCACCACAACTAGGGGTTTGAGACAGGGAGACCCAATGTCCCCCATTCTGTTCGACCTAGTGGTTGATGTTTTCACGAAGATGCTGATTAAAGCTGCCGATAATGTCCTCATAAAAGGGCTTTGTCCCAATCTGTACCCTGGAGGTGTCGTCAGCCTGCAGTTTGCTGATGACACCATCCTTTTCATAGAAAATAATCGCGAGACAACTAGGAATTTGAAGAGGGTGCTCACATGCTTTGAGCAGGTCTGTGGGATGCGCATCAATTACAATAAAAGTGAGCTGGTACCCATCAACCTTGCGGATGGGGACATAGCAGAACTTAAGGACATCATTGGATGTGTAGTTGGTAATTTCCCCATCAAATACCTTGGCATACCTCTGCATCACGACAAGTTACGACTCTCATAGATAAAATTTTGAAAAGAATCGCTGGGTGGCGGGGGAAACTACTTTCCTACGCAGCCAGGGTCACACTAATTAGATCCTGCCTTGCTAGTATCCCCATATACCTTCTTTCGTTCTTCAAGTTCCCTAAGTGGGCGTTGGAGTTAATTAACTCGCAAATGTCCCACTGCCTTTGGAACGACACAAAGGAGAAAAGAAGGATTCACTTAGCTATCTGGGACTTAGTGTGTATGCCAAAAGATTGTGGCAGTCTGGGGATGCCCAATCTTAGGGATACCAATCTGTGTCTCTTGGGCTCGTGGGTCAAAAGGTATATTGATGGAGATAACAAGCTTTGGAAGTCCCTTGTTAAATATAAGACTGCAAAGCCCAACATCTTTTGCAGCTCAGTTTTGAAAACTTCTAGGTTTTGGAAAGGTTTCATGTGGGCGGCGAGAGCTGTCAAGTTTGGCTTTCGCTGGTCTATAGGAAATGGAACCAAAATTAAATTTGGGGAAGATACTTGGTTCGGCAATTCCCCGTTGTTGGTTCAATTTTGGGAACTATACAATGTTTGTAATGAACAACTTGCAACCATTAGTCAAGTTCTAGATGGTAACACTCTTAAGCTCACCTTTAGGAGGAATTTCAGCTCTGATATGATGAGACAGTGGTACGACTTGGAGCAAATTGCATCCAGTGTTGTTCTGTCAAATGACTGTGATTCTCTTATTTGGTCCTATACAGCTAATGGGGTTTACTCTTCTAGTACTATGTATAAAATCGTTAGTTGCAGAGGTGTCACTCAGATTTATACCCATGTGGTTTGGTCGCTGGTCATACCCCCGAGGGTGCAAATCTTCCTCTGGCTTTTATCGAAAAACAAATTGATGACGAGAGACAACCTGCTAAACGGAAAATGCAAAAACCTGTAGAGTGCATCTTCTGTAGCGACAATGAATCTGCTAGTCACTTGTTTTTTGAATGCATAGTTTCGAAACTGTGTGGGAAAAAGTTTCTACTTTCTTTGGGCTTAGCCTAGGATCTGATTACACTTCTATTGCCAGGTTTTGGGTATCGAATAAAAGACATTCTGCTCTCAATGCTGTTTGTGTCGCGGTGCTATGGAGTATTTGGAAGCACCGTAATGCCTTGATATTTGATAACATTTCCTGGTTGTGTATGAAGCAGATCTGGTGGCTCATCATAAGAACGCTCAAGAAATGGAGGCTACTCTTCAACCACTCCATGCTGGGGATGATCGACAACTTCTCCTTGATGGTGTCGGACCCGCTGAAGGAAAAAGCAGCTCTGCCGTGGGGGGTGATCAATGATCTAACCTCGCTGACGCTGTCCAAGCTTCCCGGGACATTCACGCCATAGACGCCTCCCAGCTTCCCTCAGTCTCTGGCCGCCGACTCCATGGGGCAGTTGCTGGGGGAAACCACTGCTGCCGTCGGACCTGCTACCACCACAGAAGACGAAGGCAAAGATGCTGGAGGTCATCGAGTGTTTCCGGGCTGCGTAGTGAAATCGTCTTCTCGGTTGCTGAGTTGCCCTTGTTCTGGGGCGGAAAAACTTCTAGCTTTCATGTAATAAGTTAGCTTGCACTGCTTATGGAGAGAGTACCCTTCCGCGGCGCCGGCTCTAAATTTTACAGGGCTCTTGGCAAAGTCGATGAGATGGGCCCCTATGACTAAAATATTAAACTTGACATTTGACCATATATTGTTACATAATATCATATTATCATAGAAGACAAAAAGTGTAGCAAAATAACAAGTAGTACTTCCTGCTAGTTTGATTACCTCAAATAAGAACCAAATTTGAGTGAGTCCATCAATATCTGTATTTAGATTCAACAAATTATAGTTAGTTACTTACTTACTTATGCAAGAAATCAACACTAGTTAGTTACTTACTGTCATGAAAGGACTGATCATTGTTCTCATGATCAGCATTTGAATTGTGATCCTCATCTTGTCCAAGTTCAGATTCTTATCTTTCATTATTGTCATTGACATCAACACTACTTGCTGTCGAAAAATATCTATTTAAAACAACTCTTTGTGAATCAATAAGTTGATTCTCTCGTTTCACCGGATTTATTTTTCGGCGGCATCGTAACCACTAACCAGGAACACCTAAATTCAAAAATAACATCTACCGTAAATTGTAAATTTGTAATTTTTAATTTCAGACCACGTCTATGTGGCTATCAATTGTAAAATTGTAATTTGTAAATAACCTATATATTTGTAAATTTGTAACCGGCCAGATGCTAAGATTATATGTACTTAAGTAGTACGTACCAGGAGCAGGAGACAGACTCGGGCGTTCAGCTTCGGCTTTTGCAGTCCGGCGTGACGGCGTCGATCCGCGGCGGCGATCTCCGGCGTCGATCCGCGACGGCGATCTCCCGTCTCCGGCATGGATCCGTGGCGGCGAATCGGCGATCTTCGTCAAGGCCTCAAGGGCAGGCGACCTGTGCGCTGTGTGCGTGCGAGCCAGCCTGATCGAAGACGAAACGACTAGCGACAGTACTAGGAATACGATCGATCTAGGATTCTTTAGTTGGGCCGATCCATCATGCTATGGTTAAACAAAATTTATGGGCCCCTCCAGACTTGGGCCCTTGGCGCCGGCCCACCTCGCTATACATTAGAGCCGGCCCTGCCGGCCTTCCGGGGAAACCTAGTTTAGCTCTGCTCTGGCCTTCGGCCTGTTAGTTCTTCACTTATTTAGCTGCTACTTGCTGTAAAACTTTGGTTTCGTTTTCTTTACTATTTAGTAGTACGTAAATCTATTATGAGTATGATTCCGTAAAAGAATAAAAGCAACGGAGAGGAGAAAAAATCGGCGTAAAAAAAGGACATCCCACGTCCCCCGAATTTCTCTCGTTCTGTTGTAACTGCACCCTTATTCGTTGCCCTACTTTTCCCAAATCAATCAGGATTTTTCTGTTGAGATGAATCAGGGTTTGTTAAGCTGCCTAACCCAATAGCGCAGGAGGATTTTTTTTCTAGCGAAAGGTACATGCGGGAGAAGAGCCGAGAATCCAGTTTCTAGGACACGCGACGCGGGAATCCATCGTACAGCGCGTTTGCTGATCGGATCAACCTGCACAATCGCTATACACGAAAAAGAAAACGATTCTGGATCGGATCTTAGCGATCGGTCATCGGTACACACGAAAAACTGCGAACTAAAAAAGAGTCAGAGAAAACACACTCCCGATCGGACTGTTCCTCCTCATCTCCGTACGTACGGGATTGTACGTGCATGTACATCCTATTTTTACAACACCGTGATCCAATAAAGCAAATTACTCACTCCGTTTCATATTACTTGACTTCCAAATAAATGTATCTAGACACAAAATAAATATAAAGACATCAATTTAGCAGTCAACTAATATGGAACGGAGGGAGTATATAGATGCACACCTTAACTTTTTACCACACGTGGCTCAGTAAAGCAATCAGTTATAGATGCACGTAAACCCTAACTTTTACCACACAACGCAATCAAGTAATCAGTAAATAGTTCTTCCTCGGTTGTTTTTTCGCCGCCCTTTGTTTCCCGTGTGTGCTAGCACTTACAGTGTCCGCTATAATTAACCTGGTCGGAACAATAGTTAGGTAAGTTGATGCGCTTTTTAAAATCTTGTCGTTTTGTGCGTGTATGACATTGCCAAGTCAGTAATATGTATATTTTGTGTTTAATATTTTTTCTTGTGATTGTACAAAATGACTGATCAAAGGCATTTATGGGTATTCAATTGTAAATATTTTAAAATACGGAAATCAAACAAGACGCGAACATAATATATCTCGACGAAATAGTTCGTCGGTAAAGCGAAAGAAGGAGATTCATGCACTTAGAAGAGCAACCCATCAAAACAAAGAGCTCAATGAAACAAAAATTCATTCATGGAAGAGAGGCAGGACAACAACACATTCAAATGGAGGAGATTAATACGTGTAGAGAGGAGCCCACTGAAAACAAAGCACTCGATGAAATCAACACACAATAAAAGGCTAGAAGACAAATATATCGATGGAAAGGAGGCAAGAGGACAACGACGTCGCACATTTAGGCAAAGCATAACAGAAGAGAAGAGGGTAGCACATCTAAGGCATAGAATGTTTCTTCCTCGGATATCTTTGCCTCTCCGATAGTGACATGTTTAGATTAAAAAGAAGCAATTCTCGATCAGGATAAGATTTGTCCATGATGACATAAGATGTGTACCTACCAGAACAAGTATTATCTCATGGTCACCACTGCTTCGCATTGTCTCGAGCGACAACGAAGAGCAAATCAAGATCCTCGCAATCAACAAGGGAATGTACTAGAACAAAGTTTCGAAGAAGCAAAAAAGAAGAAAATCGTTAGTAACACCACGCGAAAACATTGTGTTCAAGGAAGTGCTTAGCAGTTGAAGTTTCTCGACCAAATATGAGCAACTTCCATGATGATCATTACATATCTATCAACAACGACGTCTTCAAAATGTAATGGCTACAAACATCGTTGAGTTTTTTAATACTGGGTGGCTATCTTTTCTCTATGTCAATATTCATATTCACATCCATTTTATGTTTACGTCTGAGACATGTGTGATGACAAAAAAATTAAAATACCGTTGCAACGCTCGGTCATTCAGCTAGTATTAATAAAATGGAACCGGGGCTCCCTTCGAAAGTCCCCTATTGTTCTAAAAAAATGATCGGGTAGCCGTGCCTGGGTGGCGTGTGGGCCCTGTGGGTCCCACCTGCAAGCGCCCTCTGGCTCCGTGAAGATTAAGAAAGTATGGATAAAAGTTTCAAGAATTATTACATATTTATACCATTTTGAGCATCCATTTCATGAACTTGAAAAAACAAACAAAAATCAAGAAAAAAGATGGACAAATCTGGGAGGGAGATTAGCCCCTTTAGGGCTTGTTTGGTCACTGCAATCCCGGGGGATCCCAGCCTTTTCCCGGGGAGAATTTTCCCCTTGTCCGGAGGTCGGGAATATAATCCTGGGATTTTACACCTGATTCTTCAGAATCCCGGTCGGGATTATTTTCCCGGGAATATTTAACCCAGATAGCCAAACAAGGCTGCACGTGCCGCCCCTAACATGCATGCGCATGTGTCCGTGCGTCCGGATAATGTATCTGCTTTTTTGTGAGAATGAATAATTTATCAGCTTGATAATTAACTAGTCTAATCACTTGAGCTTATACCCGTATGTATGCACTTGCACGTTGCCTTGTGCAGGTGGACGAGTTGGCGATGTAGTGCCTAGCGGGAGGTGGCGATGCGAGGAAAAGTTGTAAGCTAGCACATCTCTATCTGAAGCAGAGGCTAGACTTCGACGGAGGGCACCACGTTCTGTCCAGATCTGTGCTAGGCGGCGGCGGGCTGGCGGGGAGCTCAATTGTAGAGATGATACTTTTTTTTACGGGAAATTCCATTAAACCTCAGCCATAATGTCACTGCCTAATAAGCTTACAACACACTCGGGGGCCTCATCCACCCAACGCGAATCCTGACACTCACTGCTAACCCCAAATTTAGCAAGTTCATGGGCAGAATAATCTCACGCCTACTGAAAGAGAACTGGTAGGAATCAAACTGTAAAATGCATAAACTTCTCGCCTCCTTCACCAGCACGTTGATCATAGCTCTGTCGGAGTTTCTGGTCTTCAAAGCACTCACCAGGTTGGAAGAGTCAAACTCGGAGCTAATGCGATTAGCCCCGATACTGATTGCTCCCTCAATAGCTGCTAAACAAGCGACAGTTTCAAAATGCAGTGCATCCCTCAGGTGCAGTGCTGATCCCGCACCAGCAGCAACAAAATCGCCCGCCTGGTCACGAATGACATAACCCCAGCCCCCATCTCTTGTTGCCTGATGAAAAGCACCACACAGTTAACTTTGAGAAAGTCATCAGGGGGTTTAGTCCAGCGGTGCTTATCAGGTGGTTTTGGCGGTTTTTCGGGTGTCTTTAGATAAGAGAAGTCAACCGCTAGCTTTTCCACCAGGTGGCACACCTCCTGTGGATTTGAGAAGGCCTCCCCTGCATTCGCCTGTTTCTGACACTCCACCATTCCCACATCAGAATTAAGCTTCTCATATTGTCTTGCTCCCTCTCCTTCCACAACGTTGCCAACATCTCATGGGCAGAGTTACAAACCAGTAGTTTCTCCTTTGTCTCCCCAAGCCCCAATCTATTCCAACATTCTTTTACTTTTTTACATTTCAGAAAGTTGCGACCACCATCTTCATTCAGTCCATGGCAAATCGGACAGCGTAGAGATGATACCTGGGGCGGTTCGAACTCTGTCTGAGAGAGAGCTTAGTAATGATGGGTCGTGTGCAACAATTCAGAACAACGTAGGGTTGACTGTGCAAATGTTTGTTGATGTGGGGAACGCATGAGTCTTGTTCAATTCTTACAATGAAGATTAAGAAAGTATGGATAAAAGTTTCAAGAATTATTACATAATTATATACCATTTTTTAGCATCAATTTCATGAACTTAAAAAACAAACAAAAATCAAGAAAAAAAAGGCAGATCGGGGAGTGAGGGAGATTGGCCCCTTGCACGTGCCGCCCCGGTACCCACATTGCACGTATGGGTGGGCGTTCGGTTTGCTTGGTCTTGTGTATTCGGTCTTGAAATATTTCGGTTATCTAGAAATACTAACCAAATTACCTTCGGTCTTTTCGGTCTTTTAGTATTCGGTCTTCGGTCTTTTCGGTTCGGTCTTCGGTCATGACCATATAGACCAAATAGAGAAATGTGACACCAGTTTAATTATATTTTCATATTTCAAACAACACAGTTATATACAAAATATAAGCACAACAAGATGATCATTTTAATCACTTCTATTTGCTTGAATGTAAAATCACAGAACTATGTAAGCAAAACAAACAACACATGTTATAACTTGAAAAATCACAGAATATGTAGTCTCAATCTCACATAATAACCAACAGACAGCAGCACATAAGTGTACAAACGAGCAGCAAAAGTTGCCACTTGACAAATAAATGCAGACATAATTTCACATGGTCTCACAAATATCACAACCACAAGCGCACACATGAATATATGATAGAAAGTTTCTAAATAGTGAGCATTCCATACAAATTTTGCCTTGTTTTTCTCTGTACAAAACGAGCATGATCTCCATGCATGCGTTCTGTGCATGTATCCATACAAAAATATGCCCTAGTATGAGAGAAGCAAAACAAGCAGATCATAGTCCGACATGCGTGAGCATTAATCCTTCGTCAATTAAAATCTTCGGTCATAATGGGTAATTCGGTCTCCTGATGGTGAGGACCGAATAGACCATATTTAATTCGGTCTTTGAGTTTCTGGGACCGTATTTAATTCGGTCTTTTAAATTTTGGTCATTACGGTTTCAGTCTCGGTCTTTTCGGGTTTGTTGTTCGGGTTCGGTTTTTTATGCCCACCCTTAATTGCACGGGCTCTTTATATAGTGAGGATGGTGTCCCGTCTCCGGTACCCACAACCAATTCATTCGTACCTGAGCTCCTTCTGCCACAGAAAGCGAGATCAACGTAGAGGGATGAAGGAAGTCGCGCTTCTGCTCCTCGTAGCGTATCTGCCTCATCTCGCGGATGTGGCGGCCAAGGTGTTAACAGCTTGATACTCAACTCACTCAATCTAGCAAGTATTACAAGGATTCGGTGGAAGATTTGGATACAAGATGAACAAGCAAGAAGGGGAATGGGAAATCAGAGCCGAGGTGGGAAGGAAGGAGCCGCCAGTGCCGTTTGCCTGATCCAACTTGGATGCCGTCCCAGTTGCAGCGCCCTGTGTACTTGTAGTGTCGCTCCCATGCTAATGGATGCTGATAGATAGGCCCAGCCCATATGGCGTTCCATACACCAGCCCATGTCGATGCACAGGGAAGGTTGCTGACACCCCTCCCTCCTTGAAGCTCAGCTTGTCCCCAAGCTGCCACTCTGTCGCCGGGGTCCCATGGCAGTTGGAGATCCTTGTGTCGATCCAAAACTGACGTATGCCTCCCTCCTTGAAATGTTCCTTGTCGGCCGCCCAATGTCACAATAAGCATCGAGAACTCTGAACTTGTAACTTGTAGGGCACACCTTGATGTCCTATAATGGGGAATGCAGTCCATTTTGCACCCAGCAAAACTGAATATAGTTGGTGCCAGAATACTAAGTTGATACCCTTGAGTAAACAACAAACTTGGCTGGACTGAACATGTGACATTCATTTGCATAGAAAACCAAGTCTGCATTTGCATCATATCCTGATGGTTCTGTAGCCACACTTCACAAATGGCCAGCCTAGATAAATCAACCTCTGGTATAGCACATCACGGTAAATAGATCCACTGATCCTTTGTGTAGTTCCACCAATAACAATCAGCCCTCAATATCACCTGGACAAAGATTGCCATCACTGAAAATGAACTCGTCCTCAGGAGAAAATATGTGCAGTGGCCACAACTGCAAGTGTATGTCATCCGCGTGAAACATGCTGTGATATTGCACTTGATGGTATTCATATGCCCTTCTTGAACGATGAGTAGAGCTCCAACAAGTGTCAGCTTGAACTGGTGGTCTCGGCTTGTGCAACCTAATCAACGTCTGACTAGTCACACATATCCAAGAAGTATAGATCACACTATCATTTGGACATGAGAAGGAAGTGCCAGCCTTGAAAATTATATACAGACTATTGTGTAGCACGACGATGATAGGAATGGCAATGCGGAAATCCCTTCCAACTCAGAGTCAAGCCTTAGGCATATGCTGATGGAATTACCATTTTCCTTTAACTCGGCTTGACTAAAATATTGCCACTGCACTGACATGGCTGTAAGCTTCACTGCTTCTTGCCATTTATCAGAACTGGGAATACGATAAAAATAATGCTCAAGCTCTTGGGGACAACACAAGCAAATTTTTATAGCTGATCTTCTATGGAAATCCCATAGATGCCAATCCATAGTATAAAGTACCCCAAAAGCAGGTTTTCTTGCACTGAAGTAATCCGTTGGACTTTGTATTGAAGGCTCCTGGCATACAACAAGCGCACAACAAAAGAATAACCAAGAACCAATGCGAACAATAGTGTCTTCACTCAAATACTCCCAACTCCAGGCTGTAAAACTGCTACTGTCCAAGTGCACTGTCAATAAGCTGACGGAAATAGAACCATTTGACCTTTGCTTCAGTTGAAGGCTTCTGACCATAACAAACAAATGGAACCCAGAGATAGTGTTTGGAAACCAAAGAGTATGGTTTGTATGGGCTGGCTGCACACCATGACTAGCAGACCCCCAATATTCAAGAAACAAAATCACATCATTCAAGCATCCCAATTGCCTAGAATTGCCCAGGCCGTGGATAGTGAGGCAACCACTAGAGATGGAGAGATTACCATGGAAGTCTGGAACTAGAAACTCGATGACATCACAGAGTGTTGCAGGGGAACTACCAGAACTCCAACGCCTAGAAGCCATCATAGCAACATCACTTGGAAACGTGCAGCCGTTAATCATGTTGAACCACAGCCATGACGGGGGCCATATCTCATCTCCATCGGCACAAACATCCATGAAAGAAGGCCAGGGCATGGGCCAAAGTACCGGGATCTTGCCTGTGATGCGCTGATCGTTTAGAGTCGGTGGCGTGGACGCAACCAGTACAGGGGCGGCCACCGGGTGTCGGGACAGGCAAACCATCAAACAGGTGGCAGTTGTTGATACAACGCCACTGATAGCATGGCCATCGAGGGTTCTGTCGCTTGCTGCAGGCGCAACAAGCATGGAGACGATGTCGACGGTGGCAGTGTGCACTGCAGGCGCCGTTGTTGGGACGGTTGCAGACCTCGAGTCGGTGGTGTCGTCGCTCAGGACTTCCATCGAGCAGGCCATGGGCGAAGTGGTGATGAAGCCGGTTGAAGCAGAGAGGACATCCTCGGAGCCCTCCTCGACGATGGAAGGCGACACCGCATTGACGGAGATGGCGTGGCTTGCGTCGAGATGGTAGGTCGCTATAGCAGCTGATGGAGGCTTGGAAGCCTTTTCTCCCAAGCTGCGTAGCGCC
The DNA here is from genome assembly GCA_012064385.1 of Puccinellia tenuiflora. Taxonomy (NCBI): domain Eukaryota; kingdom Viridiplantae; phylum Streptophyta; class Magnoliopsida; order Poales; family Poaceae; genus Puccinellia; species Puccinellia tenuiflora. Next base: position 133,949 of record QRDG01000161.1, on the reverse strand, counting down.
TCCAGGATCTCCTCATGCCGTTGTGTCCTCTGCGTCGCTGGGGTATCCACCAGAATCTCCTCGATACAGGCGAATCGCTCCCAATCTGGCCTGTAGAACATCTCCCACACGTCCTTCTCCCAACTGGACATGGCAGCCCACTCCTCATCGGTTAAGAGCGCCCGTCGCAGTTCGGCTAGCGGCGGGTAGACGTCGTCAATGGCCCAGCCGGGGCCGAGCTCCTCCCCAGCCCGTGAAACCGTGGTAGTGGAGAAACCGACGGATGGTGTCTCGACGTCGGAGAACACAGTGATGGTGCTGCTCTTGGCGAGGAACTGCTCAAACCGGAAACCCATGGCGGATGGGGAAAATTGTGAAAAAAATTGGGGAAAATTTGTGAAAATTTTTGGGAGGAGTAATCTAGCAAGTATTACAAGGATCCGGTGGAAGATTTGGATACAAGATGAACAAGCAAGAAGGGGAATGGGAAATCAGAGCCGAGGTGGGAAGGAAGGAGCTGCCGGTGCCGTTTGCCTGATCCAACTTGGATGCCGTCTCCCTCAAAAAAAAAACTTGGATGCCGTCCCGGTTGCAGCGCCCTGTGTACTTGTAGTGCCGCTCCCGTGCTAATGGATGCTGATAGATAGGCCCAGCCCATATGGCGTTCCATACACCGGCCCATGTCGATGCACAGGGAAGGTTGCTGACACAAGGAAGGTACGAAAGATTTTCCCTCCGCTCTTCTTCCAGCTTGCAACTCATCTTCATCTTATCCTCGTTATTTTTCATCCGCCCATTACATCCGCAAAGTAATTTTCGCTCATTTCTTTGTCTAGTTTGAAGATGTTTCCTACACAAAATCCATCGTCATTTTGGTGGTCAGCTGCGTAGCATCGCTTCTCATCGGTTACGAGCAACGGCGGAGCTTAGTACATGTCAGGGGGGCCACCGCCCCCCAAGATTTTGCATATCCCTGAAGAAATTTTTTTTGAGACAGGTTATGTGTGAAGGTTTTCTGTGTTTTGCCCCCCAAGATTTCATATATCCTGTTTCGCCCCCCCCCATCAAGTCTCGGCAAGCTCCGCCACTGGTTACGAGGTGTCCGTGATGAAGAGGCGGTTGTACGCCCAGAGAGGTGGAAGAGATGTTGTCCATCGAATGACCAATTACGTTCTGGAGGAGCTGAAGGACGGCCAGCGCCGCCGCCGCCTGCCATACCGAGCCCTCGCCGTCGCAGGCGCGGTCGGTGGTCTTCCGGGGCTGGTCCAGGCCGCCGGCCAAGCCCAAGGTAGTTATCTCGTTTACTAGATCTTTTCTGAGCAGTAGCTCTTCTCCGAACATCAATACCCACTGTTTCTCTTTCTTCTTTCCAGCTTGCACGGTGCCGTACGAGAATCTCTTCACCGCCTTGACTTGTGTCTCGGCCATCGCGTGCATCCTCGTCGGTTACTATGTCGGAGAGCAATTAGAAAACAGAAGGGAGCTTGAAGCCGACCAACAGATAGTGAACCACAGCGCGTACATCGTCGATGCCGTGGCCCAAAAAACCGAGGCAGCGGCGGTGCCGGAGGCGGAGGCGGCTGCGGTTGCGGATGCGGGGGAGGAATTTGGGGGGGGGGGGGGTGGCTACTACTACCCGCCGGCGGCGGCTGCGCTTGAGGATGAGGGGGGTCCATTTGGTGGGGCTGCCTACTACTGAGTTTGCATGTATGATGATACAAAGCCGTCTTGTACTCAGGAAACTGAGTTCTTTCTTTATCTGTGATGTAGCTTCTGTTCCCTTTTTTTTTGAAATGGAGGGTGTGCCCCCAGCCTCTGCATCCAAAGGATGCATACAGCCGAGTTTTATTAATATGGAAAAACAGTAAGCACTAGGCTTTACAAAGAAATACATCGATCAACCAGAAGATCCACCATCCAGGCGAAAACTCGCTACACCTACAAGCTTGATGAGGGGGTGGATCAATCAGAGCCAATGCGCTGACCTCACGCACCTACGCACGTCATCTAAAACCGGAGGCTTCAACCAGGCCGCCCATCAGCGCGTCGGAAGCACAGACCAATCCAGTCGATCCTCAGTGCACGCCAATACGCACAACAGAAGTCGCTGCCACCTTCTTCCACCATCCCATCTTCAGGAGCGAGCAACGTGAAGACCTTGCAAGGCCTGCCATCGGCATCGCCACGACGCCAGACGGCACCACCATCCTGCGCGAGTCCATCGTCATACGCTCGTCACCGAGACCCCCGCGGCGCCATGCCACCGAGACTCGCCGCCGTCAACGTGGTAGATGTACACCGCTCCACTTCTTGCATCCTCCGTCCGGCAACTGCTCCAAAGACAATGCCCCCAAGAGGGAAATCGACACAGACAGCGCCGCCATCGTCCGACCCGGGAAACCCGGGATCTAGGGTTTCCCCCGGAGCAGCGCGAGTGGGTAGACAGAAGCTACAACAGCGATGCCTTCAACAAGGTAACGGCGTGTTAGCGCCGCCATCGCCAGTCCTGACCGTAGTCAGTGCTCGGTTTTCACCGGTAGCCACGCCTCCCCAACTCGCCGCCGGGCTAACCGTGGCATCGAGGGATCACCAAAGTCAGCCGGCCGACCACCTTCGACGAAGAAGGAGGCCTCGTGGTGCGGGTCTAGCCCAGGATTTGCCGCCATGGAGTTGGAGGTCCGGACTCCGGCCCCCTGGAACCCATAGGTCCAGACGAAACCATCGCCTTCATCCCGTCTGCCGCCACTGCATGCCAACCCTGACCGCCGCCACCGGCCCGCACCAGCGCCAAAGATCCAGCTGAAGAAGTGCGTCGCCCCGCCGATCCAGATCGCGGCCGAGGGAGAGCCGCCGCCGCTGCCGGCACGCCACACAGCCTAGGCCGGTGATGCCCCCAGCGACGGCGGCGGGAAAGGAGTTAGATCGGGGGAGGGGTTGAGGGCGGTGAGGAGGGGGCACCCCGGGGGCGGCGCGGCGCCGCCGCCTCGGGGGTGGGAGGGTTTCGGGCGTAGCTTCTGTTCCCTAATTTTATATGGGTTTCTGTTTAGGTGATCCCTCCAACGTACTTGTACTCATGAGCAGTTGCAAAATGCAGTTCTAAAAGACCCATTGTTGAAAATGTGCACTTTATTTTGTTGAACAGTTAGGTATAAGTTAATGACGTGGAATCCATAGTAACAATGCAATTTGCTGTGATGTATCCTGCAGTTTTAAGGCTTTCTAGGGGACCTTGATTTTCTTGATTGTTTGCGCCAATATTTTTGTAGCGTTTGTGCTGGGTGCTGAATTCAAGTGTTACAACTCCCTGAATTTGTGTTATGTCTGTTTGTAACCCTCCTGCCCTATTCGATGATAGGAAAATAGAAGAGCAAGCCAAAGGACCCGAGGTTCAAGGCCAACGAGAATAAGCCTGTGATGAAGAGTGGTGTCCGAACAATTTGCTGCTTGCGAGGAGGGCACGGGCCGCGCGGCGTTGGTTTTTCATTTTTTCCTGCTTTTACTTTCAGCACTCGGATGCTGTTCTGTTATCCTCTATGGTAGTGGAAATCGGAGCCCTGGTTTGGGGTGTCCGCGTTGTCATGTGTGATATTTTCATTATTCAATTTTATTATTGATTTAAAAAAGTACTTGTAAAATGACGCACTACTAGTTGCAAGCATATTAGTTGATTTCTCAGGAACATTTTGCTAAACTGGTTAATTGATTCATGCAATTCGATTCGGTACATGAACTAATGATGATATCTTGACCTCAAAACCCCGTTTGCTTGTTTAAACCAAAAGGCACATCCAACCCTAAATGAACCCATTGTAATCACAATTCATGATAATGTGCATATGCTTGTTTACTAACAAAAAATTGTTTGATTCGTGCGCATTCTCATATTTTTCGCTTTTGATGCATTAGGTTTACACTCACTATTGACATCATAAATTGTTTTACTTGTTTGGGGCTCTTTCGAAACAAAGTAGTTTTGAGGAAAATAGGAGATTCAATCAAAGGGAAAATTGCTATTCATATTGTTTGGATCATGGGATTGAAACAAAAGCAATTGTTTATGGGATGATTATTCTTTTATGGAAGGGTACATTTTGAATTATTTGCACAAATCTTGCAAAAACCGGATATTAGCTCCAACGCTCTTTTAAGTAACATAACTCGGAATTTCTGAAATTTCACTTGTCCCGCATTGAAATACTTCTCAATAATGTATATGATTTTTGGTGAAAAAAGTATGTCATGATATCTATATCGCCTGTTTTTCTTGTTCACGCCAAATGAAGACGCATACCACCTATGAGGGTGGACCCAAAGAAGGCTGGGGGTTAGGCCCCCAATTAACTTTTGGAAATCCCTTAGAATTTCAAAGAAATTTGATGAACTTTTTTGAACATAGAAAGCAACAGCAAGATACTAATCATGGATGGATCGGCGCCATATGGCAAGTAAAATTTCCTTTTCACAAAAGATCCACAACTCCACGTAACATAGATGGCACTCCAGTAGAATTTTGTGACAAGAGAAGGGAAATGAATTCGTTCCTCGTCATTGTCTGAATCTCATTCTCAGTATGGCACGTTCGTCATGGCCTACTGTTACTCGAAGATCGAGCAGATAAGGCCACATTTTTTATATATGTTAGAGAATATCCAAATATTTAGCAATTTGAAGTAGTGGACCTTTTCTATATAGGTTAGAGAATATCCAAATATTTAGCAATTTGAAGTATTTAAGTATGTTCGTATGTTGCCACAAATTTTTAACTGTATTTAGAGAAAATGTATTTGAGATATATCCAAATGTGGTTGTATGTTGGCACAAATAAGTGATTAAGCTTCGTAATGAGAAGAGCATTTAGTGAAGTGCATATGTAATTTGTGGAATTGCATTTGATTTTTTTTTGCATATATAATTTGAGGAATTGCATATGCATTTCGTATCTAAAGAAAGTTATTTTTATTTTTTGTCAATATTTTGCTTAATTGAGATGTTCAATTAGAGTCCATAATTGGAGGGAATATGTATTGTGAGTATTTGTTAACTTCATAATCGGGGAGAATGTAATATGTGAAATATATTTTAGAATGTCTCTAATTTTCTAACAATTCGAAAATGTTCAGGTGTGTTGCATTTTTTTAAACATTTATTTGAAATGTATTAGCTTTTTTAAAGGGAATTCATTTGGATGGTGTACTAATTTTCACCAAATTAGAGTAGTGGATTGCCATAAATATTTATTTGAATTGTGGAATATCTCTATGTTTTAGCAAATTAGAATTTCCAAATGTGTTGCATGTATTTTTTTTGTAGAGTGAGTTGTCCGATTTCTAAAAGTTCGTAAAATAGTTAAATTTGAAAGGCATCTATTTTTTTTAAACATTCAAATTTGCATGACGCGTGTTTGTGCTAAAGTCCAAATTCGGGAATGTCTGCAGTTTAAAATTGTGTAGGTTCGGAAATTGTTGAAGCGGTATTTGGAAAGTTATAAAAAAAATTGGAAGACAAATAATAGAACAGAAAAAGGAAAATAGAAAGAAAAAACACAGAGAAAAAAAAGGGCCGAGAAAGCCCAGCCCAGCTGCCCAGGCCAGGCCCGCTGGGACGCAATGGTGCCGTCATCATCGGTCGGGCGTTGGCGCGGCGGCGTCGACCTCGCCGGAGCTACAGCGGAGCGGGTTGGGACGCGCGCGGACGCGGGGCGACCGCAGGTGGCGGCGCCGCCTCTTTTGTGTCGTCGGAGCGGCGCCGACGACGCGCGGACGCGGTGGAGAGCAGCGCGCACGGCGGCGGCGATTCCGGCAGTGGGGCAGCGTTTCGGCAGCCGATCTACGGCGAGGAGGTGGAGGGAGCGACGACGGACCTTCCCGCTTGGTCGGATGCGTGCGGGGAGCAGCATGGGGGACGTGCATCGCGTCGGCGGCGTCGGCGCCGCACGAGGAGAGAGAGGGAGAGGGGGGGGGGGGGCGGTCTGTGGACGTTTTGCAAAGAAGTCCTCGTAGTTTTCGCAATTTTCGAATCGGTCCCTCGCCTCGCGTTTACGTGGACTGCGGGTTCTATTTACGGGTTTGGGAAGGGCCTTTCTGCAAAACCATCACGGACGCGTTCCCGGGCCGTCGGATCGCCGTTCGACGGCCGGGATCGACGCTACTGTAGCTACTGTAGATCTACAGTAGCTACTGTTCCTAAGAACAGTCGCCGATCGCTCTCAGGCCGCGAATGGTTCCGACTTTAATATATAGATAGATTTGGCTATTTGCATCATCGATGTTTGAACCAGACTCTTAATACTGTGGTGTTGCAGAGACTTGGTGTAATTCATATCATCTTAATATTAATAAATTACTCTTTATTAAAAAAAATCCCCGTGTGCCCCTCGTACAACACGTAGCCAATAACCGTGTCGCCCAGACCAACGCCTGATCTGAGGGCATGGCCGCCAAATTGGTGGCCTCTGCCCACCTCAAAACCAAGGAAAAAATAGCGCTCTATCATTTTTAGCATGATCCTTCTCAAAAGGTTATAAAAGTTATAGCGTGACATATTGCGCTATATTCGAAATACCGTTTTGCAAAACAATGCAATATATAGCCTCTATATTAAGGATTTCAGCACTAAATATTTGTCCAAAACCAATACATGCATAATTAGTAAACGAGATACAAAAGTCAAGGGCCAAATCCATGGCTTAGACACAAATATGAGGTATAAATCCATAAACAAATATAAAACTCTAAAAGACAACCCGTTTTGAACTTTTAATTAGAACACGGGTGTCATCTTCAGATTCACTATAAGATCCGCCAGCTTGCACCCCATTATCACCACGTAAAACAGAAAATGTCCTCTTCATAGGACGAGAAACTCTCATTCCTTGTGATGTTGAGGAAGCGCTCACGCCGCCGATGTAACTCGAGGCGGAGGAAGAGCTCGATCCGCCGGTGGAGGAAGCGCTCCCATCGTCGCTGCAAGCCTGCAACTCGGCGAGACGTTGCCTTCGCTCCCGTGAACAGCCGAGGAGGATTGGGTTAGATACTAGGGAGTGACCTAGTGAGGAGGAGTGCGTGTTGGATTTTTTTGGGGCCGATGGAATCTCGTTTATTTCTAAAAAAAGCGTACTACAACACTAACATGTTTACCGTTGTTTAGCGCGTATAAAACATGATTAGCGTCATAGCAGCTATTTTTGGCTAAATATAGCGTAGCCTCTTCAAATAAACTATAGCGCGTTATTATACGGGATATAGCGGGATATTTTTTTCCATGATCAAAACCCAATGATCTCCAGGGGGGTCGTAAAAGGGCCGTAAAGCCCCTTTGGGGTGCCGGACAGGAAAACCAGCCACACCGGGGGGTCGCAATGCCTTTGTCCGGCCCAAAACCTGTCCGGCACCACAAAGAGGGCCTCCAACTTTGGGGGCTACCTTCGCGGTGCCAGACACTGTCCGGGCATGTCCATTGACAGGCTTGCCCGCCTGTCATCCTCACACACGTGCTTTCCGAGGGTTTAATGGCAGAGCAGCCTTACGAAGCGGCCACGTAGGCCGACATGACGGAGACGTGTCGCCGGTATTAAATCGGCACGTCGCCTCACCACCCACCCGTCGCTTCCCGTGCGCGCCACCGTTTCCCGCCATAATTTCCCGCCGCTTCTTGCTACTTCCCGCCTTGTTTTCCCGCCGAGCCGGCCGGCTATAAGATCATCGCCCTGCTGACACCTCGTCGTAGAGAACAAAAGCACACCGCCGCCCACCCCACCAACATGACACGCACCCTCCTATGGTCCACCCTCACCCAGACGGCCTGCCGGCGTTACCCAACGGAGGGGGGAGCTCCTCCTCCTCCGCCTCCTCCTCTTCCTCCGCCGGCAGACGACGACGAGGCGCTGGACTCCGTGTGGGAGGAGGAGGGTGAGGAGGACCCTTTGGAGGAGCCTGTGCTGGTGCCGGAGGAGGAGCCGAAGGAGGAGCAGCACGATCAGGAGCCGGTGCCACCACTCTGGCCGAATCAGCACGCGGCATAGTCCTCCTTCGTCACGACGCGCGAGGAGGACGGGCGCCGCCAGTTCCGGGACTTCGTCATGGCCATGAACAATGCGGCAGAGGAGCACGCCAAGGAGCTGTCGCTCCAGTCGCTCGTCCATGACGAGTACGCCCGCTCCTTCGCCGAAGCTTAGCTGCAGCCGCATGAGGAGCTGAACATGGCGAGGGCGCTTGCTCACAGCCGCCTGGTGGATGAGGCCTTCCGCTGGGCGGCCGAAGCGCGGTTGCTGGAGATGATGAGCCGGGAGGCCACGTCGCAGGACGCGCGGGAGGACCGGGCGTTCGCGGCGAGGGAGCTGCAGGCGGAGAGGGAGCAGATGGCGGAGCAGGCCCGACGGACGGTGGAGAGCTTGGGGCGCGCGCTGAGGCGCCGGCGTGCGCGGGAGCGCACTCAAGCGGCGGAGCAGCATCGGCAGATGGTGGAGGCCAGGGCGGCAAGGCGCTTGCGTGCCCATGCTGGCGGCCTCATGCCTGGCTCCCCTCTTTCGACGAGGGGGTGAACGACGACGAGGCTGGCACTAGCGTGCCACCTCCGTCCTAGAGTAGTAGTTAGGTTAAAATTTAAATTAAATTTTAGTTGTACATAACGCCTCTTTTGCAAATGAAATCATCGGAATGCAATGAAATCGTCAAACTTGAGAAATGCTGATTAATTGATATCCGGCCGTTTAGGGGGTGCCGGTGTGGGACGAAAAAAAAGGACCAGACAAGTGTCCGACACTCCTAATTGGGCATCCAATTGAGGTGTGCCGGACACAATTTAGACGGCCCTGATGGAGATGCTCTAAGTCCTCACCGCCATTTGTGTGAAAGAAAAAAGTAGTTCAAGAAGGAGACCATTCACCCTTGCGCGCTCTGTGGCACGCGAAGGGGTAAGGATGGCAATTTTACCCATGGGTACGAGTACCTGCGGGTACCGTACCCATACGGGGAGGGTATGGGCAATTTTTTTACCCATGTGTAGTACCCATACCCTACCCGTCAAGTCGTGGGTAGGGCATGGGTACAACTCTGTACCCGTGGGTATACCCATACCCTACTCGCTTATAATGACATATGAATCCTATTCGGTTGATATACTAGATACGACCATGAGATTATGATTTACAAAGTTAGATAATTGTCATGTGTTCATCTACCTGTTACTGAGTTAAGATAATTGATTTTTTTTGTCAAATGTGCTACCAACGAATGTATAAGTGTGAACAATTTGTGTACTATTTAATTTACCCAACGGGTACCCAATGGGTACGGGTACCCGCCGGGTATGGGTATGGGTATAATTTCATCCCCGCGGGTAAGGGTATGGGTAGAATTTTGTACCCATAGACTATATGGGTATGGGTATGGTATTGCTCTACCCTGCCCATACCCTACCCATTGCCATCCTTACGAAGGGGACATCCTCTGTGATTGTGCTCACAATGTGGTAGCCCAGTTGTTGGCGAATTCAGGGGCCATTTGTCTTGAGACGCTACTCCCATGCGTCTACTGTACCCTATTGTAATTTTTGGTTGTGGCTTTCGAAATATCTATTCTATCAAAGAATCGAGACGCAAAACTTGCGCTTTTTAAAAAACATAAACATAGTAATGTTATAAGAAAAGAGGGTGGCTAATTATCATTGGATTGAGAATTAAATCAGTTCTTAGTAAGGTGATGTCATCGAATGTCGGCTCGAAGCAAATCCAACTGTCTGGCAGTTGCAACACTATTTGTAACGAAAAACCACGGTTACAATCCAACTTACAACTTATTACAGATGTTCAAATCGCGATGCAAATCTAACGATGGTGAACTCCGCCGTGCTTTAGCTGAGAACTAACAAAACCGAAAATAAAATACAATAAAATTCGTGATAACCTTTTTCTTGGATCTTTCTCCAGGTCACGAAATCTCAGGTGATTTCATCGCTAACGGCTCCGAATCATGCCCAAAATATCTCTAGCGCCGAGGCCAGAAATTCCTTCCCCTACCCCCGTCTCCATCCAACAGTACCTGTCTGCCTGTCTCTTCCTCCCTTTCTCTTTCTGTTTCTCCATGTGATGCACACACACACACACGCCGACGGAGCGCCAGCGGCAGGCAGCGCAGGGCACCACACACTCGCACGCTACATATATGCGCTGCTGTCGCATCCCGCTACAGTCTCCTTGGACTCGCTACTGCTCCACGCCGCCGTCGAGCTTTCTTTCTCCCAGGACCAGGGGGCAGAGGGGACAGCTCTGCCTCGCCTCGTCCTCTTCTTCCTCGAACCTTCACCACTGATTCGCCAGCCCATTTGCGTCCAGAGCAGATGCGACTCGCTCCGAGGCTCAGCTTCTAGAGCGGGGCCGCGCTCTAGCGCTTCCGGCGGTCTTGGAGGGGGCAATGGGCGCCGACAGGCTGCTGGTTCTGTGCCTGGCGCTCGCCGCGGCAGCGGCGGCGGTGTCGGGGCAGCGGCCGACCGCGGTGTCCGTGGGCGCGCTCTTCACCTACGACTCCACCATCGGCCGCGCGGCTAGGCTCGCCATCGAGCTCGCCGTCGACGACGTCAACGCGGACCCCGCCGTGCTCGCGGGGACCAGCCTCAATTTGATCGCCCAGGACACCAATTGCAGCGGTTTTGTTGGAACCATCGAAGGTCAGTTGGGTTCTTTACTTCTGTTCCTTCAGTTTTGTTACACTGCTTATTTCCTTAGTTCATTACTATCCCCATGAGACAAGCATACTTAAAAAGGAGGAGATTTGCCGTAATTCCTGGCTGGTTTGAGTGATTTGGTGACCTTACCAGTTACCACTAGCCCTGTCTGTAGTTTTCTCATTGGAATCTTTACCTGGTACTTTATTCCAACAACTATGTACAAAGCCAAGTGGTGATGGAGATTGGACTTTCCTGCTTTAGTAGTTGATAATGAGAAAGCATATAGTTCTTTTGTTCAAATGTAGTAATGGGAATCTTTGATTTGTCGTGACCCAAGAAAACTAATCTGAATGTGGTTAATTTTCTCATTTCTGAACTAGTTCTTCATCCTTTTCGGACCTGAACCCATTGCTACCTTTAGCATCACCCTCATTTTTCCTTTTTCTTTATTGAGATCTCAGTATAAGCCTCATTGGTAGTGGTGGAGACGAGGCCACCGTAATCTGGCCAGCATATCTGTTCCCCGTGTGGTGGGACCTTTAAATTATTACATCTGCATATCTCCAAACCGCATATAAAAACGAAAAGTAGTTGCAACTTGTTACAAATTGACAGAAGTTGCACGCCGGACTTGATTAGTACCTTTCCATACTTTCATTGATCTGGGCATATCTGAAGAAACCTGTTCCTTCATTTATCTATTTTTAGATAAGAATCTTCACTATTCTCTTAATCATACCTTATTTAGTTTATTGTTGCTGTGTTTCTGTTTGAGTTTCACTGATTAGATTATGCACCATAAATTTAGGGGAATTAGTTGTTGACTAGCAAAAAAAAAAAGGAATTCCGGCTGCAGCGTAATCTCTGTTCATTGATGTCTTACTCTGAATTCTGAATTTGGTCAAGGTTCCTTTGATAGTATGTCTCTTATTACCCTTTTCTTTAAGGGCGGTCCATTCCTTGTACATTCCACTTTTTGTTTAAGACAATAATTGCCTGGCTTGTGTTCCATGAGAGGCTTCATTACTGTATTGATTGGAAATGGAGAAACCAACCATGCTTAAACAAACTGTTTCTCTAAACTTCTGTGAGGATGATGCCTCCTTCCTTGAGAACCGTGCTTACCTGATTATTCTGGCAACAAAAGAGAAACAGACAAAAAGCATGCTGGTACTGTGGACCAAAAATGGCATAACTTATGATACTGCTTAGGTCATTCCTTAAGGTGCAAGAAACATGCATTAAGGAGCACCCTATTCTTCACTTTCTTCTCATACTAGATTCCTTTTTCTCTTTTTGGCATGTGTGAGCATCAGAATAATATACATCACCATATTCTTTGGAGTCCATTACATTTTTTCTCAATGTTGTTCGACAACAAATTTTGCTAAACACTAGTCAAATACTACCACATAATTAGTAGGATCTTGTAACTTATTTCGAAGTTTAGCTTCAATTTGTAAGCTACTAGTCGTTAACCCACTTGCTTATGTTTCTGTTGGGTTCATATCTAGCATACCCCAACCTGCTTGTGACAAAATGCTTAGTTCTTGTTGTATTCGTTAACCCGTTCACCTGCATGGCATAGCTTGTACACATAGCTTATATTTGCACAGTATATCTCAGACTGATAGAAAGCTCACATATCCCAAATGCATTCAATATGCATCAGCACTTCCCTTTTTCGGTCCCTGTTCGAGCTATGCTTTTTGGTTGATGAGTTTGCAATCTATATCCTGCCGATAGATTAATCTATAAGCTTATAGACGGAAAGTAAACCTTCAATTAATCTATAAGCTTAAGGATGGACGACAAACTAATTTTCCTATTTTCTATTTCATATTGAATCAGACACTAAATATATAAGCAATTAGGAAGTGTCTTATATGTGCTAAGAAACCAATTAGTACATACTATAAGACACTTCCGAATTACTTTGAATAGTCTATGAACTGATTCATAAACCTTACTTTGTTGCAGCATTGCAACTAATGGAGAAAAACGTGGTTGCTGTCATTGGTCCACAATCCTCTGGAATAGGCCATACCATCTCACATGTTGTTAATGAGCTACATGTTCCACTTCTATCATTCGCAGCAACTGATCCAACCCTATCTGCATCGGAGTATCCTTACTTTCTAAGGAGTACCATTAGTGACTACTTCCAGATGCATGCTGTTGCTAGCATTGTTGATTACTACCAATGGAAAGAGGTGACTGCTATATTTGTTGATGATGATTATGGGAGAGGTGGGGTGTCAGTCCTCGGAGATGCACTTGCAGCAAAGCGGGCAAGAATTTCATATAAAGCAGCCATTCCTCCAAATTCAAACACAGATGTGATCAGTGATGTACTCTTTAGAGCAAACATGATGGAATCAAGGGTGTTGGTTGTGCATGTTAATCCTGATACTGGGATGAAACTATTTTCTACAGCTAACAAGCTCCGGATGATGGCCAGTGGCTATGTCTGGATAGTAACCGATTGGCTAGCTGCTGTCCTAGACTCCTCAAGGTATAGAGATCTTAATGACATGAGTTATATACAAGGGATAATTGTTCTTCGTCAGCATACTCCTGATTCTGATGCCAAGACAAAGTTCATATCTAAATGGAATAATGTGGCTCGTAATAGGAGCATTGATTCTGCCTTGAACTCGTATGGTTTTTATGCATATGACTCAGTTTGGATTGTTGCCCGTGCTATCGATCGATTTCTCGATAATAGGCAGCAGATTAATTTCTCTGCAGATCCAAGGTTGCACGATTCAAACAGAAGCACTTTGCGTCTATCAACTCTTAAGATATTTGATGGTGGTGAGCAGTTGCTACAGCAACTTCTGCTCACAAACATTACAGGCCTAACAGGTCAGGTTCGGTTTGACTCAGACCGCAATTTGGTACAGCCAGCTTATGATATCCTTAATGTTGGTGGTTCTGGGTCCCGCTTGATTGGATATTGGAGTAATTACTCTGGCCTTTCTGTTGCTTCTCCTGAAATTTTGTATCGGAAGTCACCAAATACTTCAACAAGTTCCCAGCGGTTGTACAGTATGGTGTGGCCAGGCGGCACTACCACTAAGCCTAGGGGTTGGGTTTTCCCAAACAATGGCCAGCCTCTGAGAGTTGGTGTTCCAAATAAACCAAGTTTTAAGGAGTTGGTGTCAGGTGGCAATGGCCCTGATAATGCCAGCGGGTACAGCATTGATATATTCAACGCAGCAATTAAACTGCTTCCTTACCCAGTTCCTTGCCAATTCATAGCAATTGGGGATGGCGTAAATAATCCTAACTATGACAACATTATTAATAGGATTTCCACCAATGTATGTTCTCATTTTTTGCTCTGTTTTTTTTTTTTTTTTTTTTTTTTGCATTTAGTTTTCTGAAATTTCCCTTTTCTTAGTCCCTTGATGCAGCTGTAGGCGACTTCGCTATTGTGAGAAATAGAACGAAGATTGCAGAGTTCACACAGCCCTATATCGAGGCGGGACTTGTGATAGTAGCGCCAGCGAGACAAGCAACTTCAAGTGCCTGGGCTTTCCTTAAGCCTTTCACAGTAGAGATGTGGTGTGTAACAGGTGCTCTTTTTATTTTTGTGGGAGTAGTTGTTTGGATTCTTGAACATCGAACTAATGAGGAGTTTCGAGGCACTCCACGACAACAAGTCCTCACAATATTTTGGTAAATTCCTGTTCCTACTCCAAGGATGTGTTTTATATTAGGTTACCATATCTGTCTAGAGTTAAGATTCAGACTGGAAATATTAGTGGCAAAGTGGTTATTGTTATTTAGTTTATTTCCTTTGCTCTCCTCACTTGTTTTATGACATTGTATCTTGGTGATTTTCCTAAATGTTAGCTATTAGAAGCTAACTGCTTCTTCATCCTTCTCTTTCAGGTTCAGTTTCTCAACAATGTTCTTTGCACACAGTAAGTCCACTAGATGCATCGCATGATATTATGTTCAATTTTCTAGTCCGTGTTATTTTCCCATCTGAATGAAAATATCTTACTGAAAAACTCAACTCAGGACAGAACACTGTAAGTGCTCTTGGGCGTTTTGTGCTGATCATATGGTTGTTTGTCGTGCTGATCATCAATTCAAGTTACACTGCTAGCCTGACGTCAATCCTCACGGTCCAGCAACTTGCAACTGGAATAACTGGGCTTGACAATTTGGTCTCAAGTGGTTTACCTATCGGTTACCAGGCTGGAAAGTTCGTCAGAAATTACCTGATGGACGAGCTGAACATTCCTGAATCCCGGTTGGTACCGTTGAGCACGGTCCAGGAGTATGCCGATGCCCTTAACCGTGGGCCAACGAATGGTGGTGTTGCTGCAATTGTTGATGAGATGCCATGTGTTGAGATCTTCCTGTCATCCCACTGCAAGTTCAGAATAGTCGGCCAGGAGTTCACCAAGGAGGGATGGGGATTTGTATGTTCAATATCCGTACCTCGTCATATGCTTTCAAATTCACTTTTGTTTGTGGGCCTCTTATAAAGGAGATATCTAAGCATGCTCATTTTGTTTTCTTCTGCTTTATTACAGGCATTCCAGAGAGATTCTCCCCTTGCTGCGGACTTATCGACCGCCATCCTTCAACTTTCGGAGAGTGGGCAGCTTCAGAGAATTCACGACCAGTGGTTCACAGATCCTAGCTGCGGCACTGATGACAGCGGGCTGGGAGCAGTGCGGCTGAGCCTCGGAAGCTTCTGGGGCCTCTTCCTGGTGTGCGCTCTGATATGCGTCTTCGCTCTCATCGTCTTCTTCGGGAGAGTCTGCTGGCAGTATAGCAGGTACTCCGGTTCTGGAGCTGACGGCGAGCCAAGTGATGCCGCCGCCGCAGCTGCTGTCGCCACGGCGATTGTCGCTGAAATACAGCCGACGAAGCCAAAGCCGACGCGCCTTGGTAGCTTCAAAGAACTGATGCAGTTTGTTGACAAGAAGGAGGAAGAGGTTAAGAAGGTGATGAAACGGAGATTGAGCGAAAAAGATACTCGAACTGCTGGAGGATCCTCGGACGCGCACTCGGCCCTTTCAGCGTAGAAGGCTCTCGCAGATTTTTCAGCCTTTTTCATCAGATGACAAAGGCCACAGGTTCTTCTTACACGACCAAGACAGCATATATACACTGAAGTAGATAAGTTATAACGGCGGTATACTTGTAGCAGGATACGGAATCCATTGTTTTCTTTTCTTTTGCAGGGTCATTGGAATTATGTCTTGTTATGTGTGTAGCAAACATTTTTTCCTGACTATTTGATATTCCGATGATCATTTCTTAACCGGCAGACACGCCCAAACAGTGCAAAATGTACCTCTAATTGCTTTTCCCAAAGTGAGTACATAGATGGCTTTCTTTTTCCGAGTGACACAAAAAATCGCTGAACTATTGAAATTTTTGCCGTCCATGACGTTTCATTATCCCACAAATTGTTACTATTTGTTCGTCTGTTTCTGAATCTTACCAGACAGACCTAAATGCGGTGCGGATAGTACCGTTCTGAACCCCGAACTGGCTAGCTGTTCTGTTGTTTATCCGGATCTGGACAGTCTTGCGTGGGTGCAAGAGCAATAATGATACGGAGTAATGTTCTCACTCACCCTTTCTGGTCCTGTACAAAACAGTCTACTCCCGGATTATCAGATTGCTATTGGTACAGAAGTGCTTCGTTGGATTAGTGCTAAAGAGGAAAACCGTTTGCGTCTTGTTTTTGTGATTACAAGGAAAGACCAGACGCTCACGTATGATACTAACGCGTCATCTAAATACTACTACGGTCTACGGGGCCAAGAATAAAATCGATAATTTTACTAAAACATGTCGTCGAAAAACGCTATACTTCTATGGCCTCTCAGATTGCAAGTATCATAAGAGTATCAAGCATTGTCAACTAAACAAAAAAGATGACGTGACATTTCAATTAGTGATGTCAGAAAAGATTTTAGTACCGGTACCATCTTATCATATACAATATCAAAGTGCATCAAGCAAGAAAAGTTAATAATGAATAGATCCTACCCACAACATATGCTATTAGGATTCTACGAATAAATAAATGAAATAGTGGTATGATACAAGTATTACGATACTGCTGAATCAAAAATTAGTGACTAAATCAGTATCATGCACTACGATATTATACCATGATACTATGCGATGTTAGAGGCCTAATGTTGGGGACATGTGTCGCGGAGATTCAAAGTTGCACCTCCTGGCCGGGTGGAATGTTTTTATTTTTCAAATATCATAAAGATTCTTGAGAAAAAAAAAGACCTATAAATGTTACTCCGGCTCCCTCACACTCAACCACCAGCATCCGGACTGGAGTAGTACATCGCTTGCTCCAGTACCTCCAGGTTGAGGGTTCTTGCTGGTGAACTGAGCTTTCGCATTCAAGCCTCTCTCTCCCTACCGATCTCCGTCGAATCGAAACAGACGGTCCAGGGATTTTAATTACGAGCCCTCTTGCATTGGTCTTTCCACACGGGCTGACGGAGAGAGCAAAGAGAACTAACCAAATTTCGCTGCCTCTGAACGCCGGAAATGTTGGGAGGCGGTTCGACCTCTCTGTCGACATTAAAGATCAGAGATCGAGCTCGTGTCGCCACTTGCTGCTAGTGATAATATTTGGGTATGGATGATGGTGTCCCTTCAAGATTACCAAGTTAACAGTTTACTAATGGTTCTCCCCATTCTTATTTTCCTGGAGAAGTAACTTTCTGGTCACATCAAATTGCACATCGTTGAGCCTAGAGTTTGCTATAGAACACCGTGCAGCTTTAGCAACATTCGCGGTAACTTTTCGAGTATGGGGATGATTAGCTGCAGATCCAAAGGTCCATTAGTGTGACTGTCATTTAAGAAATGGTACTACATATTTAGGCTAGCTCGTTGTTTTTCAAAACCAAAGTAATTCAGTGTTGGGAAAATGAATACATAAGTTCTTCTCAATTTAGAAAAAAGAGGTCGGAGCTGAAGTTTTCTATAGAGCAAAAAATGCAATTATAATGACTGAAATGCATTTTGAATCACCCATTCTACTACCTCGATCTTCCTTACTGGATAAATCCATTGCTGGTAGAATACTTCAGTTTTTAAATTCAAGTTTTACACATGTTCCTCTTCTCAAGGTTATTCCTAGTCACAATCTTATTCGGGACAAGGCGACATAGAGAGGACTAGACAAACTGTAGTGCCCCTTTCATCGTCTCCTCCCGTTGATCAACGAGGTGAAAACCTAGCCTTCCCTGCTGCCACCCCTCCCTCTCCCCACCTCCTCGTCGCCTCTAGAGACCGTTGTCGGCAAGGCTATGCAACATCGATGATGCGGACAGAGAGGATTTGGTTCCTCGGCTTCTCGCGGGGCAACATGGAGGATGGCTGGTGCGCTATATCGTCATCTCTGGTGGTGCTGATCGGTACATGACAGGATTATGGATACTCAATACCCTTCAACGACAAAACTACATGCTGTTGACTAGTCCCGAAAACCGGCTCGCTTTTCCAGCCGGCCACGAGAAGACATGCCAACACACGGTCCACGGTCCGTACGTGGGCTGACATGGACTAGGGTTGGTGGACAAGAAAGATTGGTATGGCCGACATAACAGCCATGCCCACGACGGGGTCAGATCTTATCCCGACCAATCAGGGCTGAGCCCTGCTCCAGTGCCAGGACGCCCCAAGTCGTCAACTGATGTCTTGTACATTGGCTCAACACCATATCGTGTATGGGAATGCCAGCCGGACGTCGACTACATTGTCCTAGTAGCTTCCATATTGTCATAGACACTACATGGGACTGTAATGCCACACTGCCATGTCTATAAAGTTATGGCATGACCCTATATATGGGGTAGACCTCTCCTCTGGGAGAGGGTTGATCTTTTAGACATTCACACACTATAGACTCCTTGCTCATATGTAGAAGAATGCAATACGGCTTCACACTAGGTGGACATATCACCATGGTAACCTTGAGCACTCTGAGTAGGGTTGTTATCGTCGACCATCCTGGGTCTTCAACGTGTATACATCATTTGCGTTCCTAGAGTTGTTAGTCCATCTGATCGTGGTCACAATCCATACATACATACAAATATACTTTCCTGATACGAAACAACGACAGTAGGTGTCTCCTGCTCCTCCGCGCCTCCTTCCCAGGCTAGCAACTACGGAAGACCGACTCCACATCATGATGACGGCTCGCATTTCCACCAGTATTTGACTACTCACTAGCTGGAGTGGCCTCTGATCGTTCGAGAAGCTTCCGATCATTGGTATCGAACTCTCTGGTGACTAGCGATTGCTAGTGTCATGCCTAGTCTCAGTGGCTTCTTGGGTGATGCAGAGGCATGCAAATGTGGTTGTGACGCATGTCGACAATGGTGACTGCCGCCAGACCATGAAGACCTCATCTTCTAGATACACTAGTGAACCCTCTTCATCAACCATATGGCCGAGATAGAGAAGCTCGGTGGTGAGGTGCGAGAACCGAGGGAAACCCTTGATGGTATTCTCGACCACAATGGCGGCAACGCCTGCTCGGCTACACTTCCTAAAGATTTCGTCGAGGTTCTCTCATTCTCCTTCGCTCCCTTCCTTCCCCGAAATCCCTAGGGAAAATGCAAGGCTTCGGTTGTGCTTTGGCAATGCCTCAACGCCATCTTCCTCCTTGGCGGATTGGCCTTGGGGAGGGTGAGTGTCTTATGGGTGTTGTGGAGTATTTGTGGTGTTGGCTGCATTGAAAGGGGGTAGCGGGGTCTTGGGGTTTTTTTTTTGTCCGGTCTAGATATTCCTTCGGTGCTCCGCCTCCATTCGTATGGTTGTTGACTGCAATACGATGACCTCACCTGGGTGGGGGGAGGGTTCGCCCTTTCATCGGCAACATGGTTTTGGTTGCATTTTAGCAAGCTCGTTGGTCTTGGTGTTCTTCCTTTCAATAACGATCAGCTTGTTGACGGTGCTTCTTTGCTTGTGGTGCATCGTGCTGTCATGTTGTGTTTGCGGCTAAAGCAGAGATATAATAAACAATTGTTGAGAATTTTATGGACACATGTTCAACCCTACTAGGAGCTCATACTCTCACCATGTTTCATATTAATCTACATTCTAGGTGATTGTATTCTCGATAAACCAACATATAAAACGAGACAGTCTTACTCTCTCTATTGTTTGTCATTAGTTTTAATGTTGTTTTGATTGGTTGTTTACATATCTATGTAGTACTATTAAATGACTTCTAATTTGTCTTAAAATTTGTAAAATGTAGATTTTTTTTTTGAGATGGCAGGAGTATGGCATCAATTTATTAGCAATTAGCAATTATCTCAAGTTCATGCCATTTTAGCATCATGTTGTGGTTAAGTTTCTTCTAAAGGAGAAGATCACGAAGATCACATTGCCAACAAGCTAATTCGCCGACAAACACAATGGTGTTGCCGCTAAGCCTTCTCATTGAGACGTACAAATTTGTATAAAAAAATACGACTATATATGGCCAACATAAAAAAAATGTTGTGAGAATATCACATGATATTATTAATTATCGTTTTCATGTTTTGCACAGATTACAAATGGTGGGCCAGAAACTCAGGGCCTTTTTATTCCAATCCTTTGAATTTTTTTCCACCACGAGGCATTTGATACAGTATGTATGATTGAAAATCTATAGGTTTTTTTTCCATCATGAGGTAATTTTCATTAAAATTCATTTATATTAGATTTCATTGGTAAATTTGTGTCCACTCCAACAGTGTGAAGTATCCAGTATTTTTCTTTGCACAAATAAATGTCCATGCAATGCTGCAATATTGATGATGACATGGAGAGCGGCGTTTTGGTGCCCGGGTTACATGTAGCCCGGTATTTTATTTATTATTTTGTCGCCATTTTAAGTTTCCAAAAATCTAAAAAAAATCCGGAACGTAGGTAATGATGATTCCTGACAGTGTGCAAAAAATAAATGCGAAATAGTTTATATTGCGCCCTACATGAAAATGACAAAATTCTGACAATTTTGAGATGATTTAAATCACCACTCAGATCTAGAAATTTGTCTTTTTTACACAGGATGAAATACATAATATTTCGCATTTCGTTTTTGCACACTGGTAGTAATCATCATTATCTATGTTCCGGATTTTTTTTCAGATTTTTTGAAAACTTAAATTTGCAGATTTTGAAATTTCAAAAAAAGGGCTACATGTAGCCACTAGTGGAAAACGGGGCAGTAGTCCCGGTTCCAGACGGCCTCTAGTCCCGGCTGGGCAACCCGGACTACCTAATCGGGACTAGAGCCCCCCCCCCCCCCCTATAGTCCCGGTTGGCTACGAACCGGGATTAGAGTACCTCCCACGTGGCCACGGGCGAGCCCGCGGGCTGGATGTCTTTAGTCCCGGTCCGTAACACGGACCGGGACTACCGTTAGGCCTTTTTTTTTTCTTTTATAATTTTTTTCAGAATTGCACGGACCGGGTGTCGTGTGTGTTTAGTGCCGGGGTTTTGGATAGTTTCGGAAACACGTCGATACGTCGATATAAATTATATTGTACTATGATCACACGTTGATTCATATATATAACACACTTACAAATTAATTGTAACACATGAATTTGTCGTCACGTCCGTACACAAAGTACTCAAATGCATTAATTATACATGACTCACCGAGGAGGTGCCGGCGACGGGATGGCGCGGGCGATCGACGATGGTAAAGATGATCACCGGACAACTGTAAACCCAATACATTATACTTTAATTTGAGCTAAAATTGCATGTAAAAAAAATGAAATCTCTTACTTAGGCATTTCATCAAACACCTTGCTAGCACTAGAAAAATAAATTTGCTAAGTAGCACCAAAATGAGCTAAAAAAGGAACACCGGAGTGCTAACCGTCGGGTAGATGAGGTGCCGCCAAACTTGACAAATGGTGGAGAAAATAGGGGCCGAACTCGTGGTTGGGAGGAGTAAGGGTTAAGAAAATGGAGATGAACCCGGAGCTAAAAAATGGGCACGGCCTGGCCACGGCCGGGTCGGGGGGTGCAAGATGATATAGGAATATATTTAGTCCCGGTCCGTAACAAGGACCGGTACTAAAGTCCCTCCATTAGTCCCGGTCTGTAAATAGAACCGGGACAGTGCATTGTCCGGGCTGGTCCCACCTCTGTCGCCTCCTCCCGCATCCCTTTGTCACCGGTTCGTAACACGAACCGGGACGGTAGGTCCCCTACGAACCGGGACTGGTCCTGGCGGGCGCCCTGGGACCAATGACCGGGACTAGTGACACGATTGGTACCGGTCCGTAAGGGAACCGGGACGGAAGGGCCAAACCGAAGCCCTTGTTTCCACTAGTGAGCCCGGGTACCAAATGGACTTTTCGTGATGACATGGTGTTATATTCCTGCAGTTTTCTTATTCCTATGTTCTAGCTAGAGATCATTTCAGTCAAAGAGAGGCCCCACTATGTTACTACTTGATATCTTTTTTTCAAATAATTTCTGAAAACGCAGAAAAACTACACGGTGTAAGTGTGTAACGGCTCGGTCGCTCCCACGGTAAATAACCGACCGGGTCATCCTAGTCGCATCGCGCTCGACCGCGTCGTCAGTCCCCAACCGCTCCTGCTCGTGCCGCTGACACGCGCCATTAAAGCCATAATAGAGATAGCGCGGCAACTCAGCGCGTCCCCA
Source organism: Puccinellia tenuiflora (assembly GCA_012064385.1). Taxonomy (NCBI): domain Eukaryota; kingdom Viridiplantae; phylum Streptophyta; class Magnoliopsida; order Poales; family Poaceae; genus Puccinellia; species Puccinellia tenuiflora. Next base: position 111,608 of record QRDG01000161.1, on the reverse strand, counting down.
TCCCTTCCCGGCCCCTCCTGCTTCTAGATCCCCAGGAAGAAAACCAGCGCTGGCTCGCTCGGTCGCTAGCTTGCCATGGCCAGGCTAGCTGCCGCCGGTATACAGTTCACCCGTGCCGCTGCCGGGCGCAACCCCGAGCTTTCACGAGCCCGCATTGAAGGACACACTGGAGCTCGCATTCATGGCTCCTTTCAGGCGGTAGATGGCTCGCATTTACTCCCGCCACAGTACCCCTCGTCTCCTTCCTCCCCGCTATATATCGCTCCACCCACTCCCCCCATCCACGATACTCACTCATCATCACCTGAGCTCAGCAAGTGTGAGACCGATTACCAAGAATAGAGTCAAAGATCCAGAGCTGAGCTCCGGCCAGCAAGCGTCCAGTACTCCAGGACGACAATGGACGTCAACGACGTGCTGCTGCTGGTGTCGGCGGCGGTGCTGGGGTTGGTGTGGTGGCGGCGGTGCTCGAAGACGGGCGGCGTCGACGGCCTCCCGCCGGGCCCTCCCGGTTGGCCGGTGGTCGGGAACCTCTTCCAGGTGATCCTCCAGCGGCGGCCCTTCATGTACATCGTCCGCGACCTCCGCACCAAGTACGGCCCCATCTTCACGATGCGCATGGGCCAGCGCACCCTCATCGTCGTCACCGACGCCGACCTCATCCACGACGCGCTCGTCAAGCAGGGCTCCGCGTTCGCCAGCCGGCCCGCGGACAGCCCCATCCGCCTCCTCTTCAGCGTCGGCAAGTGCACCGTCAACTCCGCCCCCTACGGGCCGCTCTGGCGCGCGCTGCGCCGCAACTTCGTGTCCGAGATCGTCTCCCCGCCGAAGGTCAAGGGGTTCTCGTGGATCCGGGAGTGGGCCATGGGCGCCCACCTCCGCCGGCTCCGCGCCGAGCACGCCGCGACCGGCGCCATCCGCGTCATGGCCAACTGCCGCCTCACCATCTGCAGCATCCTCGTCTGCATCTGCTTCGGCGCCAAGATCCCCGACGAGCTCATCGTGGAGATCGAGGAGGTGCTCAAAGAGGTGATGATGATCTCGCTGCCCAACCTCCCGGACTTCCTGCCGCTCCTCACGCCTCTGTTCCGGCGGCAGCTCAACGACGCCAGGGCCCTGCGCCGGCGGCAGCTCAACTGCCTCGTGCCCCTCGTGCGCGCCCGGCGGGAGTTCCTGCAGACCGGCGGCAACGCGTGGAAGGAAGGCGGGGAAGGGAACAGGGTGGTCGGCGGCGTGGAGATGATGAGCCCGCCCGGGGAGGCGTACGTGGACTCGCTGTTCGACCTGGAGCCGCCGGGCAGAGGGAAGCGGCTCGGCGAGGAGGAGCTGGTCACGCTCTGCTCCGAGGTCATGAGCGCCGGCACTGACACCAGCGCCACCGCGCTGGAGTGGGCCATGATGCACCTCATCGTCGACCCGGCGGCGCAGCAGAGGGTCTACGACGAGGTCGTCGCCAAGGCCGGCAAGACCGCCCGGATCACCGAGGCCGACGTCGAGCAAATGCCCTACTTACAGGTGATCCACCATTTCTCCTTGACATCAAATCCTTACAAGAAATATGGTACATGCATTGTTCTTTTTGGGCAAAAAGCTAGATTAATTCCGAAATCCCAGCATCTGCATTTCAACACACACTTTTTAGCAGTAGCATTTTAAACATAAACTTAGGATTACAGTAAGCAGCGACAGGACTCAAGAACAGTATAAGAACAGCACATGAACTGATAATCACTGGTCCATCTGTCAGCTAATCGACCAGTTAATTAACTGAACTTTGTGATAGCACCTACATGAGTGCCACACAGTCACCATCGACCGATCGGGCCATGTTTCTTTTTCTGTTTTGGGCGTTCCGGGTGACCAGCGAACCAAGATCGCGGCTACTAATTAAGGAGTAAGGACAGTTCAAGTTGGGATTAAATTGAACAAACACACAGCTGGTGGTCACTTCAGTAGCTGATATCCAAATAAACAGTGGCCGATGATTTCCACAAGAAAATACAGTACATGCAACTGAAAACGACATCGCACTAGCTCAGCGAGTCAGGATCAACTGAAAGCGATGGATAGAGTACTTGCTAACTAATTTTCCTTCATGACTGATCACGGTTGGTTGGTATGCAGGCGGCGGTGAAGGAGACGTTCCGGCGGCACCCGCCGAGCCACTTTGTGCTCTCGCACGCGGCGACCCATGACACGGAGCTGGGCGGGTACCGCATCCCGGCGGACGCCAGCGTGGAGTTCTACACAGCGTGGGTGACGGAGAACCCGGAGACGTGGACGGACCCGGACGTGTGGCGGCCGGAGCGGTTCTTGGAGGGCGGGGAGGGCTACGACACCGACATCACCGGCACCCGCGGGCTCCGCATGATGCCATTCGGCGCCGGTCGCCGCATCTGCCCCGCGAACACCCTCGGCGTGCTCCACATCGGGCTCACCCTCGCCAACATGGTCCGGGAGCTCCGGTGGATGCCGCCCGCCGGCGAGGGGCCACCAGACCCCACGGAGACCTTCGCCTTCACCGTCGTCATGAAGCACCCCCTCCGTGCCGGCATCGTCGAGCGCAACCAGATGCCGCCGGTGGACACGAACTAATTCCGTTGCATCGGATCCGCGTGATGAATGCACGGCGCGGGGCGGCGGTGGCAAGTACCACGGCTAGGCGATTATGGCGCGGGTTTCGTTCTTCAAGATCTATATATAAATACTCCATGATCGCTCCAAATAGTAGCTATTCGTTGATGGATGGATATGCATCATGATGCTGTCATAAGTTTTAGTTTCATATTTTCTTTTGTTGATTGTTAGTGCTCTCTTCTTCTCTTGAATTCTTGGTTTGATCCACAAGTGTACCTATAACCTGCTGCTCGATCGGTCGATCTGCTCATATATATTTTTGTTGTCAAGTCCTGGCAAAAGAAATTACTAATTTTTTAATTTCATACTACCGTGAGGCCAGTGAATGATGTTTGGTGTACATGCACGGGTTGTGATCGAATTAAAGCAGTTAAAATGCGTAGACTGGTGTCACTGAAAATAAAAGGTAAAGGCTGCAAGCTATCAAATGTGGTTCGGTCAGAGGTACCAATCGGGATATCATGCGCCGAAAGAGAAGTGCAGTTGGCAGCTTCAAAACCTTGGCAATGCACCACTTTTAGCATTTGGATTTGATTCATTAGTTAAAGACTGTATTGTATGGTTCACTTCAACAATTGGTATCTTGCATCAGCTCAAAAATGTTTACTCTCTTTGTTCCTTTTACTATTTCTGTATTATGGAAGAAATCAGAAAGGGTTTCCTCAACTTCAAGGGGTTGAAGCTAACGTTGAACCATGAAACATGCAATTGTCTGATGTTTGGTAAGCGGCAGTGATCACAAGTAGTACTGGGTTCCATCTAAACGAGACCTAGGAGTGCTTGGACAAGAGTATCAAGGGTGGAACATTTATGCCACAAGGGTGGGTCCGTACAATTGGTGAATAGGGCCAGCGACACATTGATGAGTTATTTGTTTTTTTTTTGAGTGGATGATGAGTTATTAGTTACTTTTTTAGGGCAATGAGTTATTAGTTAAGATCATGCTGATGGACGCCTTAACCATTGTTTATGGGCCCACATAGGATCATTAGGTCCCCTCCCCTCGATGAGCTGCGTGCGGTACGGGCCTTTTTCCTCGGCCCGTGGGCCATTGCCGGGGATTTGAAATCTAATTCTCGAGGCGTCGGATAAGAATAATAATCGTCTCAACCGGCGGATGATGGATCGGTTTAGGCTCTTGATCAACGACTTGGAGCTTAAAGAGCAGGGCGCTTATACACCTGCAGCAACGAGCAACATGGTCCCAGTCTGGTCGAGCTCGACCGCTTTTTGCGTGGACTCGGAGCTTGCTTCAGGCTCTATCGATTGGGTTATCACATCAATGCCCAATTATCATGTCTACCAACATGTCCTATCATAGCAAATTCAGGTTTCACTTTCAAAGTTTTTGGCCTAAGTTTGATGGATTTCAAGAGGTGGCATCAGCTTTGTTCGCTCAGGAGCAATTCTCGGACACTCTCGTCGATATTGAGGCGAGGTTGAGAGAAATGACCAAACCCCTCTCGCGGTGAGACCAACGTCGCATTTGCAATGTCAAAAGCACACCTATTGCTGGCTAATGAGGTGATCATGCGCTTCGATCAGGTGATGGATGTGAGGATCGTAAATGACGATGAATTTTGGCTTCATGGTCAATTGAAGAATAAAGCATGTGGCATTCTCTCGAGCGGAGAACGCATGCCAGCGACCCCGGATCACATGGCTGCACGAGGGAGATGCAAACTCGACGTTCTTCCGCATGCATGCCACTGTCAGGAAAAGGCGCACCCACATCTTCCGAATGTGGTGTGACAAAATTTTGGCTGGGCTACTCATCACTTCACGAACATTCTGGGGACCCGGCGGCTCGCGAACACGGCCTCAACCTCGATGCACTAGGGCTGCCGACGTTGGACTTGGAACACCTCAAGTTGATGTTCTCGAAAGAGGAGATCTTGGAGGTTATATGTAACTTGCCACGTGAGAAGGTGCCCAATGCAAAAACGGCTTTGTTGGCTAGGTTTTACTAGACTTGTCGGCCTCTGGTTAAAGATGCGGTTCTGCGCGCGATGGACACCTTTGAGTCAGCAGACGGGCGAGGTTTTGCCAGGTTGAATGGGGCACATATCACACTTCTACCTAAGAAAGATGGTGCCGTAGATGTGGCAAATTTTCTGCTAATCAGCTTAATACACAACTTCGGAGAAATTGTGTCAAAAGCGATGACAACAAGGTTGGCTCATTCAGCACCCTTTTTAAGGATCTAAATCAAAATGCTCTTGTCAGGAGAAGGTCAATTAAGGATAATTATTTCATGGTTTCAAGAGATGATCAAGGCCTCCATCTGCAACACTGGCGTCCTCCCTGCAGAACGGGAGGGGTGACAACTTTGGTGCCACAGCCGTGGCCGACTGGTTCTCCGTCTAGAGCCCGCCGGCGATCACCGGTGGCTACTGCTGGAGGCGCTTGACAGCCCCACGGGCAAAGCGGGAAGGAGTGGCGTGGATAGGTGTCCCTGGCACCGTGAAGATGGGGAAGCCAGGAAGGGGGAGGAGGCAGAGGCCATGATGCCACGGTCCGATCTGCTGAGATGTGAAAAAGATTGGGTGAGATGATGGGATATGGTAGTTCTATGGTTCTTTATACAAGATTTACGGTTTTGAAAGGTTTGTGTGGAAGTAAAACAAGTTTTTTTTCTGCAAAATTAAACAACATTAGGGTTTGCCACGTCGGGTACGCACGTCTACCATGTGCCCGTCGTTGGGCCCCTGAATCGTATTTGAGGACCATAACTTACGTATTACAGTACTACTGAGTACGGTATCCAAGTCGAGCTCGGACGACGAGTTCGATGAACGCCGATCTAATTTACTCTATGCAAAACATAGGATGGATGATATTTGGTAAGCAGTAGTGATTAGAAGTAGATCTTATAACTGAGTGGTAGTTATGTACTGGGTTCCATCTCAATGAGAGCTGGAATGCATGGTCAAGTGGAACATTTATGCCATAATGGTTGGTCCAATAGGTCCGTGGTCACTGTTTTCTATTGATTAATTATTTAAAATCATTCATGACCATGCCACTAACGCTTACTCCCCAGCCCGTATCCACATTAGGCTAGTCACAATGGGAGTAACTTAGCTAATAACTTGCATGCAACCTAAGCAAAAATATGATGTGACAGCTAATTAATGAGAAGAGAAGCAAATAGAGTAAAATAGCTAGTTACTATAACATCACGTTTCTCTAGACAAGACGAGTCTATAAGATAATAAATGAGACCATCTATGTTACTCTCTTTATGTTACTTTGTACTATGATGATAGTAACTAAGACTAGTAATTACTAGTCTTAGTTACCCCCACTGTGAAGCCTTACGCCTAAATTCTTTGCTGTTTTGGAGTGTGTTCTAGGCCACGGATATTTCATACTCCTAGCTACCCCTTCAAGACAATTTCTTTTCCATCTCTTGATGGAGAAAAGTTCACTTCATTGCCGGGCATACTCCCAGGTCCACTGATATACAGGACCTGGGCCGGGTTGCTCTGAAGCCTGTTGCGTGCTAGCTTCAGAGGGTGTTTGGTTGGGCTGTGGCTTTCAAATAAGCGGCTGCCGGTTGTGGGCTGTAGAAAAGCTGCTGTCCTGAAAAGTTGCTGTGGGCAGTAAAATCATTTGGCAAACTGGCTGTCGGCTGTCAGCTTCATGTAGTGAAAAGTCTAGAATGTCCTGCGATGTTGGTAGCCTGTTTATGTATTGATTTAATCAAAATGACATGGTTTTATCTGTTAAATTTTTAGCTATTGTATATATATATATGTATATCGACAAATAACATGTTTTTACCGGCCTATTAAATGATAAATACGCTGATTTCAATAGTGCAGTACCGAATAATATACAACTCACAATTACACATACCTACAGTATGAGCACCTAAAATTCAAAACAAAAAAAGTTGAATCAAGAACTACGCACTACAGAATATGTTCAGTACAACCAATCAATGGATCAGTTTCATCTTCAGTACAACATTATTTGAAAGAAAAAAACATAGAAATTTGGGATGGATCAGATGCAGCATAGACGAGCGGCTCGGCAGAGAATCTTGGGGAGGGGTGGAGCAGCTCGAGGCGGGGAGATGGGAGCAGCAGCGCCGGCCACAAACCGGAGGAGTACAACTCCGCCCTCCACGGGTCGGAGGAGTACAGCGCCGCTGGTCGTCGGAGAGCAACAGCACCGGCCGGCCAGTCCAGGCCAGGCGAGCAGCCAAGCCGTCAGAGGAGCAGGTCGCGTGGCCGCCGGAAGCAGTCGAGGTCGGTCGAGCAGTGGGTCGGCCGGAGTAGCAGGTCGCGTCGCCGTCGGCAGGTACCCAGATTGGAGCCTAGATGGGCGGGAGCAGCCTGGGAGGAGCAGGAGCCGATTTGGGGGCGGGGGAACGACGGCGGCCAGCTCTAGCCAACCGGCGTCGAAGGGGAGGGTCCAAGGCGGGGCAGCGCTAGGGTTCGAGCTCCAGCTCGAACTCCATATCTCGAGCTGCGGTCGAGCTGCGGTGGGGAATGAGGGAAGGGACTAGAAAACGGGTCAATTTTCAGCAAGGGATCTATACATATATGGAGTGGCATTTTGACCGTAGTTTCTCGCAAGTGGTAGGGCAAGGAGGCCGTGGGATCGGTGGGAAGCTCAGAAAGCACCTCCGGAGGTGCTTTCGCTCGTACGTGTAAATAAGCTCGGTGGCAACGCAGGGCGTAAGTTTGCTGTTTGGTTTGGCTTAGGCTTATAAGCGTGGAAAGCCAATCTAAAAGCCCAACCAAACAGCCTCTCAATGCACTGTGCGTATCCACGTTCCAGTGCAGTGTAGCATGGTAGTCAAAGCAAACCTTACGTGGCAAGAGAGCTCTCTCCTTATCCTCTCGTGCTAAAGTAAGGAGAGGCGAAAAGGGAGCTCAGCTCGATCCCGTCCTCCGCCGACGGCCGATCTGCTGTTCCCCTTCCTCTCTGGTCGCCGTTGAGGTGGCCGGAGGGTGGGGGGACCTCAGATTCGTGCCGGAGGCGTGTATATAGTAAGGTAGGGTCTTCCGGCGGCGCTGGCGAGGTGGGGGTGGCGGCGGCGCGGTGGAATAATGGTGCGGGCGTTCCTTCCTCTCCTCGGCGTGGCTCTCTGTGGCGATGCCGATGGGCGCCCGGCGTTTGGTCGGCAGGGCATGGCTGTGGCGGTGGAGGTGACGGCCTGCTCGTGCTCCTTTTGTCCCCTGTCTCCGTCTCCGCGGCGGTGAGGTGGGCTCCGACCTCTCCGTGGAGTTTCTGGGGGTGTTTTTGGAGCTGGTGGTGCTGGTGCATGGCGCTGGCTTCTCTGGCCGACCGTGGTGGCGGGGGGGAGAAGCAGGGGTGTCTGCGTTCGGCGTTTTGGTGTTCGGTGGTGGTTGGATCTGTCTGGTCTTGCTCCCTCTCTGGCTGATGTTGGTCAAGCCTGGCGAGCTCTCCATCGTGGGGATGGGGTGCTGAGTTCTTGGTCGTCATCTGCCGCTCCGGGGAAGATCAGAGAAGCTGGTGCGAAGATGGAAGGTGACGGTGGTCCAGGAAGGCGTGGACGGCTTGTCGGAGTGGGATCTGCCGGCTTCCCTTGCGGGAGGCCCGATCCGGAGCAGGTGGAGCTCGGCGCATGGCGCCGGCCGATGCGGCTCCACTGGCTTCATCCATCTCGCTGGAGATGGTGCTTCTTGCGGCTCATAAAGCTCTCAGGCAAGGGGCTCTGCTTGCTCCAAGTCGATGCTGTGAAGACGATGGTTCTTTCCTCTGATCTATGGCGTCTTCATGTCGGGTGGAAGAAGGAGGTTCTTGGTCCTCTGTTTTCCTTTTGTATTTGCGCTTGCGTTGTGCTTTGTATCCTTAATTTCATATGAATATAAGTTGCTTTCTTTCTCAAAAAAAAAAAGCAAACCTTACAAGCCAGCCAACACTTCTTTTCGGCTTTTAGAAAGGTTTTTTAAGAAGCTACGCTTATTTTTTGGTTTTTAGGAAGGCTTCTCCGCGAAGCTTCTTTATACGAACATCTGTTTCACAATGTAGATTTTTTACCAAGCTAAACTAATTGTTAAAAATCTTACATTATAAGTAGTTTAGAAATCTAAAGAGCTGGGTTTGTGAGAGAAGCTGATGGAGGGAAACTTCTGAAAAAAGCCCCTGTAGAAGCAAAAATAAATGTGATCACTACTACGGCTGTTCCACGGAGCGAAGTCGATTGAACATGGCGAATAAACCAAGCTGGCCGTCTTTGGCATGGCTCGGCCGGCCGGCCAACTCGTCGCCATTAACCCCACGTAGTACTGCTGGAAACATCGTAATAACCTGCAATAAATGGATCCAACCTCCGTCCGTCGATCTGATCTTTCTACCGCGTGCAGCTGGGTTTCGTCTTCTTCTAGACTAGATCGATCGCCGTGGAGTCGTGCAAGCTGTGGATCGATGCAGACGCGGCCGGAGAATTGAACTTGGCCTGGGCCACCGGAGTTACTCCATCGATCCGGTCCGGCGTGCGTGCTCGCTTCCCGGCCGGCCGTGAGCTGCAGCACGGCGGCATGGGTTGCTCACCATGCATGGTCGTGACCACACGACCGCATCTAGTCCAACATCGATCTGCATTCTGAATACTGTCTTTGCACTGAGCTAGAACTACTTACTACCGACGTGTTGACCGTTGACAGTTGACAACTTGACGCTGGCACTGACTAGCTAGCAATTGTAGATGCAGATGCAGTCCATTACCGCAGGCATAAGTCTATTGTGATCAATGCGTGTTGCCGCTCCCCAATCAACGACGCTGTGTGATCTAGCTCGCTTCTGATTAGGCGCAAACCAATGCAGCTGTTATACATGCACAATTGCACATGCACAATGATGAATTCATGTCTCGCTTCTGATTAGGAGCATCGTATCTCTCTAGTCGTTCATGTGTCATCTTGTCTGCCTGCCAATGGTTTATACTATATCTGCATGACACGACAAGGATGGAGACCTTAGGACATCCACACTACACCGTCGGGTTCGATCCTTCAAATTGCGCATGGCGGTGAGGGAAGACTCTGCATTCTTGGCAAATCCTATGGCGTTCTGGCTCTAAAATCCCATGGCAGACGTAGATAATAACGAAATAACTTCAGTAGCACCTGTCTCAGTGTTTGCTCTAGAACAACTGCATAATCAACTTCTGAACAGATGCCTGTTTAGTACTGAACATCTGCACGTAGCGGTACAGCAGTTTATTATTCAGTTTCTACTTTTCTACACTGCTTGTGTGTACACATCCATCACAGCAGCTGGGATCACATCTTAACTAGGAGATACGGTGCACTTTATTAACACAGTTGTGAACAAGTTCAGTACTACTGGTTGACAGTTGACACTGACAGACGGCGGCCCAACAGCAGCTTAATTACGCCGAGCTCCCGGCTCCCTTGGCGTGCGCCTTTGACGGGGGCTTCACGATCAGCACGGGGCAGCTCGCATGGTGGGCGAGGTAGTCGCTCACGCTTCCCAGGAACGCCCTGCAGCGCCATGAAGCACGAGCCAGAGGTCAGAAGATGTAGTGCGTACTACAGATAAACCGTTTGACTGGTGCGTGCTTACCTCTTGATCATGCCGAGGCCGCGGCTGCCGAGGACGAGCAGGTCGGCGCGCATGTCCTCCACGGCCTGGCAGATGGCCTCCTTGGGCTCGCCCTCCACCACCGCCGCCGTTGCCTTCACCTGCCTCTGCGCGCAGACGTCAAGCGCGCGGGCCACCACCTTCCGGGAGTTGTCGTCCTGCGTCTTCTTCATGGAGTCCATCGCCGTGGGCGGGATGTAGCCTGCTCAAAAGCGCAGCGCTAAGCGTGTCAGGCTGTCAGCGAGCACAATCGGAAGAAGCGGAAGCGTGTGCGTGTCAGGTAGCGATCGATCGATACCGTGCGCGGCGACGGGGTAGACGAACTGTTCGGCGCGGTGCTGTGCGTAGACGACGACGAGGGACGCGCCGGGGTGGAGCCGGACGACGTGGTCCAGCGCCCACGACAGCGCGTGGAGGCTCTCCTGGCTCGCGTCCACCGCCACCACCACTTTCATCGTCGCGCCCGCCGAGGCCTCCGCGCCTCCGGCTCCAGACGGCACGCCGCTCGCCACCGCCGCTCTCTCCTCCATAGTAGCGACGCGCTCGCTCGTGCCTGGCGACACTGCCTCGATCGAACAAATGACTCGCGTCGTCGTATCCCATAGATATAAGTGCGAGCCTGGAGTAGTGTAGCGCCGCTTTTGGATGTGGACCGCACGAGATGGATGGATAGAGATGTGAGCGAGACGTACGCGGTGGCTTTTGTTCCGTAGCTCCCTGCGCTTGTCAACTGAGTTCAGAGAGGGGAAAAAAAAACACTCGTCGTGCTTAGCATCGGCGGTGAATGTTAGGCAAAACCATTGTCGTTCAAAGAATACGGGGCAGCACAATCCCGAACACACTATCAAATTTCAGAACTAACACCCCCGATGACGGGAATTGTCAGCCTTCAACAACAAACCCAGCACAAAATGCACCATCTTCCAGCTATTATCAGCACAGGCGGTTGTCTGCACATACTCAGCACAAGATACACCATCTTTCAGCGACCCCCCGAGCTCCGCTCCGATGCTGGAGAGAACGCCGCCGCAACGACGAAGCCCAAGAACACATCCACGCCATCCCCGCTTGAACACACTACGGTCCAGATCCCTCGCCGACCACAGAGTAGAACACCGCATCGAAGAATACGGAACACTTTTATTCATCGTCGTCGTCACCCTTCGCCGAATCCAACACGTCGAGCGGCCGAAAACCTAAGCTACAGAGGACCTACCCTAGAGCTACACTGGTCCGCACACGCGGGATCCGGCGACCCCCTGATTGCTACTGATGAAGAATTGGGTGGTGCCCCAAGCGAAGGCGTGGATGTAGCAAGTAGCGGTTTTCCCTCGATAACAAACCGAGATTTATCGAATCAGTAGGACCTCGAAATCAACAACAAAGTGAATGTTAAAGATCTCTGATGCTTAATCTTCAATAGACGTCTCAGCTAAGTGATCAAGCACATGCATATATACAAGCTTCGGTGGTCATTGCCAGCCGCCCGACGACACGCTTGGAACCAAACAAACGGAGGATCTTGTATTCTGGACCATCCCATTCCATTCTTTTCAATCCACCTACCAAACACACGCTTAACTACGCAAAGCGATTGATCATCGACTGGTTCCAGACTTCCCAGTAGGGTCCTGCATGATTAAGAACATGTGTAGTACTGAACTTTGAAACTAGAAATGACAAGAGAAAACTATCACACTAACAGGTTTTCTTAAACAGACTACATATATAGACAGAGTGATCGGCTAGAACTCTTAAGATGCGTGGTTAGCAAGTCCCGGTCATCCAGAAGACATAATTGGCATTCAAACATGTAAGTAGCAATATAGCATACTCCATGCAGGATTTAGGAACCCATGCATGACATGCAGGTGTGCCGTACCAAACGGAGGAGACACAAAGGGCCGATCAACGAACAACAAGAAACGGATGGAAGTGGACCCATGCATCCATCAATGTATTCCGTTGGCGGTCCAAGTCATCGGCCAAGTTTTATACTCCCTCCGTCCCAAAAAGGATGTCACAGATTTGTCCAAATTTAAATGTATCTATACACTAAATCATGTCTAGATACATTCAAATTTGGACAAATCTATGACATCTTTTTTGGGACGGAGGAAGTACTACTATGTTATGTGATACATTTGACTTTCTTCTAAGATATTTGGTAGCAATATATGTAATTTATATTACGCTTCTCTGCGTTTTATAGCATTACAAACCGGGAGATAATAAAATGGCAAGCGCAGTGTCGAAAAGGATCACATGAGACACTAATTTGTGATGTCCACAAAACTAAATAATGCTGACCTATGTAGCATAGCATGACACCTAAAGTAAAGAGATAATAAAATGGCAAGCATTTTTTTTTGTAGCTCAGAATATTTTTTTTAAAAAATTGAGATTTTGCACTTTAGTGGGATATATCGTTGACATCATGCAAGATTTTATTTCTAGATTTTTAAGTACTTATAAATATAGGTTTTGAATTTTTATAAAGTAAAGAGATCATTGGATCTCGGGAACCGAAAAATCTCCACTCGGGTTAAGCCATTGTATCAACCATTTTGCCAAAAGAAAAAGATTGAACCAGAATTGCGTACCATTAACCAAGAATTAGAAGGGTTAGTTAACCGGAGTGATGTTGTGCAAAACAAAGTATGGATTTTTGTGGTAAGCAGCAGTAATCAGAAGTAGGACTTTAAACTGAGTGGCAGACTGGCAGTTAAGTAGTGGGTTCCATCTAAATTATGCTCCACTAACTAGAATGCTTGGTCAAGAGGATCAAGGGTGGGACATTTATACCATAATGGTTGGTCCAATATGGCCGGGGTCCAGTAGTATTGATTCACTAATCAATATTATTCATGACCATGCTACTAATGTATCCACATTGTGTATGAATGCTCTGTCGCGAGAGAGTGTTTTAGGGCACGGAAGATATTTCAGACTTGTAGCTAGGAGTACAATATAATTTCTTCCAGGGCCAGTGGAGTGTAGCATGGCACCCAAACCAACCAGCCAGCCAGCCAGCCATCTTTAATCCCTACCCCAGATTCCAGTGCAGTCTACGGCGCGAAGACGACTCAACAGGGGGAAGAAACCAAGCTGGCCGGCCGTCTATGGCATGGCTCGGCCTGTGACCTGTCCGTCCGGCCTGCCGGGCAACTCGTCGTCAGAGATTCAGAATTTCACATGCACCAGCACACATTCACTCCATTAACCCCACACGTAGTACTGCTGGAAACCATCGATCGTAATATATAACCAGCAATAAATGGATCCAACTTCTCTTGTCCATCCGTGATTATCCGTCGATCTGATCTTTCTACCGCGTCGCCGGGATTCCTCTTCTCCTAGGCCAGATCGATCGCCGTGCAAGCTGTGTGCAGACGCGGAGAATTGAACGCGGCCTGGGCCGCCGGAGTTACTCCATCGACTGCTCCGGCGTGCGTGCTCGGTTCCCGGCCGGCCGCGTGACCTGGCCTGCACGGCAGCATGGTGGCAGATTACTCCATCGACTGCTCCGGCATGTGTTGTTGTTGACCAATGACAATGCATGGTAGTGACCACACGACCGCATCTAGTCCAGCATCGATCTGCATCTGCATTCTGAACTACGAACGCGTTGACAGTTGTTGACACCTTGAGTCCTTAACACTGCCAGTCTGCCACATGCATGCACTGACTACCATGGCGACGTTGACCTCGTCGGACCGATCGATTGCCACTTCGCGCACCAGGTCGCCGGCCGCCTCGTGCCATCTTCCAAATATCTCTCCACTTGTCATCTTGTCTGCCTGCTGTAGTGCTGTCTATGGTTTATACTTTATACTACTATATCTACATGAAAGAGACGTCTTAGCTAATTAAGCGATAAAGCACATACATAGTACAAGCTTCAGTGCTCATTGCTAGTTGCCCGTCGACTTAACTACGGAAAGCAACTGATCATCGACTGCTCATGCCCAGCATGCCCCGGTGTCATCTAGAAGCCAGAATCGGCATTCAAACTTGTAGTCCAACGTAGAACTTGACGCTGCATACATGATTAGGATTTAGGAAGCCATGCACATGATGGGTGTGTCGTAACAGTCTAGCAGATGCAGGATTTAGGATTATGCATGACCGATCAACCGACGACAAGAAACGGATGGAAGTGGAGCCATACATGATGCACATATCCATCAATGTATTCCGTTGGCCGTCCAAGTCATCGGCGATGTCGCGTGTTAATGCCAGCAGACAGCTGCGGCAGCTGCTAGTTGTTTACACTATCTCAACCGGACATAAATATGTACACAGTAATCTAGCTTGCGCCCACCACTCCTGCATCAGCAGTTGACTTGTGTTCGTCAAACAATGGATGTAGGGTTGACGCGTATGTAGGTCTTCGGCATTTTATACGGTAGTTAGTAGGACGGCGATGGTGAGTATACGGTCACACGGAGTAGTGGTGGCGGTTTTGCACTACGCGTGCCATTTGCGCCGTGGCAATCTGACAGGCACGCTGCTTAGTGAGGATATGACTAGCAGTTGACTCACTAGTGGAAAAAGGCCCATTGGTCCCGGTTCCAAAGGGCCTTTGGTCCCGGGTTAATCACCGGGACTAAAGGGTCGGGACTAGAGGGGGGGTGGCCTTTCATCCCGGGTGTCCACGACCCGGGATGGAAGGGCCTCCACGTGGGCGGGGCGGGGCGCCCGGGCCGGACCCCTTTGGTCCCGGTTGGTATTACCAACCGGGACCAAAGAGTTTCACTTTTTTTTGTTTAGGGTTTTAGGGTTTTTGGGGGGGGGGGGGGGGGGGGGGGGGTTTAACCAAATGCTTTTTTTTCGGGGGATTTTAAATCAATAGGTGCCGTGTCGCCGTGTCCGGTGCCGTGTCGTGCCGTGTCAGTGGTACTACCATTAATATTTGATTCATATATACATACATAACGTTTCTCACACGTCGAGATCATGTTTCATATATACATACATAACGTCACACGCGACATAATGTTTCTCACACGTCGAGATGATGTTCAATTACATGTCCTCGGGCAAAACAAAATTTGTCGAGTGAAAAAATTCTCCATCTCTCTTAAGGACCGCGGAGTTAAAAATCCCGCAATTTCCTCTTGAAGTGCTTTTAGGCGCTTCGATGGTATGAGCTGGTCCCGCATTCTCTCCATCTAGATCAATATGAATATGTGAGTTGTTTATAACTATATATATATGAAATCATAATAAAATAATTTATGGATGGAAGTCAACACAATATGCATGGTAATAAAAAAGTGAGAAGAGTGTATACATACATCACGCGTTCTTTGTTCCCTATTCCGCTCAGAGACAAAAGAGCGTATGTACTCGCAAACATAGAATCCACATAAATTTGTCCCAGTTTCCTGCCTCAGACACCACTTTACAAAAAATAGAATTTAATCAAATAATAGTGAAGCTTCATAATGGTATTGAAACTAGAATTAAAGAGTTGCTTCATAATGGACCTATATATATAGTACTACTTACGTTGGTGGTATAAAAATACAGCTCCGGTTTCCACTCCCCTGGAACGATCTTGATGAAGCGTTTCCAAACACTGCCCGCCAATAGAAAAATGATTAAAGAAGTTATGATTAGTTGGTATCTGAAAATGAATGACAGAGGTCGATATGGAGCGATAATGATTGAAATTACCTCTGGAGCATATCTTGAATGCGTTGGTACTTTTCCATTGGTTTTCCTTAGCGAGTCCATGACTTGAACGACTCCTTGGTCAACTCTAATGATTAGCAGAATCCAGTGGAAACTGCACACGTTTATATGTCAATGACTCATCGGTTATACTAAAGATATGCAAAGCAAAATAGAATGGGTAGAAGGTAAACACTCACTTGTTGACGTAAGGAAAAAGTATTTCTCCGCAAGTATTTTGGTTCACTAACCAATTGACCAAGCTATCCTCGGTGGTCTTCCAATTGTATTTTACGGTCCCTTCATTAACATAATTTGGGTCAATGAACCCAGTGTCATAGATGCCCTTTTTTCTGCATTCGACAATCATCATTCTACAATACAAAAGAATATAGTGAGATAATTAAGGCAATGAATGTGCAGAGCTGAAGACTTAATTAAATTACAGAAATAAATCACTTACAACAATAGGAACTGACGATGACTTTGTCGAGGGCATCTTGATTGAATAACTGAAATATTTCCGAAAACGGAATATATAACAAGTCATCGGTGAAGTAATGCTTTTTCTTATAACTCACCCAGAAGCTTCATGCCCGGCCGCTACAGCTTTCTCGTACCAGTGATGCAATCGACGCAATTGGTATGATAGAGAACTGATCTCCTCAGGTCTGACCAGGGACTTCCCGAGTTTATATGTCCATGCATACTGATACTGTTGCTGTGGTTGTACGAGCTGGGCAACTGTTTTAGTTGAGATCACCTTCAGCGGGGATATCGACTTTTTTGCCTGTTCTCCGAGCTGGGCCACTTGTTTCCCGCGTTTTGCAGCATAGAACTGCTCCTTCTTTAGTCGATCTGCCGCCTCCTTGTCCTCCTTCATCTTCTGCTTCTTTAGGAGATAGGCAGCCTTCTTTTCCTCGGCCTCTTGACTAATTGTCTTCAGCATGACACGATCATAGTCATTTGCCAATGGAGGTGACTTTGGCCGGGGATTCCTGAAATTTTTCAGAAATGTCTCAACTTTTCTGGATCCAGTTTCTCTCTAGGCGGGGGCCGTTTTCGGAGCTAACTGTTCTGTAATATGGGCACGCACCGATTTCCTCGAGCTCCTCTGGAGTCAAGTCGTAAGGTCTCTTTGGAAGAGGCTTTAGCAACTCGCGTTCCGCTCGAGATAACTTATCTGCACGCGTCGACGTGAAGGATAGTTTTCCGCTTTGACGAGAAGGTCTTTTCCCGGGGCGAATCGAAGGACGGGACGTCGCGCGCGATGGACTCGCGACGGATGGGGCATCGAGGGATGGATCTTCATGTGAGGAGGATATATCTTGGGGGGATGAATCTTTAGGTGGGGGAGATGGATCTTTAGGCGGGGGAGATGGATCCTTAGGTGGGGGGGATGGATCCTTAGGTGGGAGGGATGGATCCTTAGGTGGGGGGGATGGATCTTGCGGTGGGAGGGATGGATCTTGACGTGGGGGGGGGGGGGATGGATCATTAGGTGGGGGGGATGGATCTTGAGGTGGGGGTCTGCTGCTGGATCGAGGAGTCAAGTTCGGAAACACGATGTATTCCTTGTTCCAGAGAGCGATACCCTTCTCGACTTCTCCCAGTGTCTTCCCGCCGTCACCTCCGGGAATGTCAAGTTCCAGATTAGCATATAACGGCACAACTTGATCCACCCCGACACGAGCATAGCCCTGTGGAATCCCTTCGAGATGGTAGCTTGCTCCAGCTGGATTAGGTAAAGCATAGCCGACCGCCACCTTGAAAGACATGTTCTTCATTGACATGTGTAGCTCACAGTCTGACTTCTCCGTGATATCATCCACGGGGTAGTGAGCCGCCGGTTGAAATTGAGAATTTTCTACATGCGTGGAACCCACGCTGCTTTTCCGCTGATCAGATGGGGCGGCTTCTACCTGCAACTGAGATTCATTTTGCTTACTAATTGAGTCGAGTCGCTCCTGCTGCTCATGCACCTTGCGTTCCAGTGCTGATAACCGGTCAGACTCCTGCTTCTTTCTTCTCTGACGGCTTCTATAAGTATCAGTGTCTTCCGGAAAACCTTGATTCAAGGTGACACCGCCTCCATAGCCTCGTAATCGTCCAACGTGTTCAGGATTCCCGAGTGCTAGTGTCAGCTCGTCATTCTCTCTGTCAGGGACGTACTCTCCCCTGCGAACTTTATCTATTGCGTCCTCAAGCTGTTTGGTTATATACTCAATTTTGCCTTCCATTTTCCCTGAGCAATAATCTTTCCTGTCTGTGGGTCCAACCCTGCCCCATGCGCGAACAACCAAAACTTGGACCTCGGGGGCCAGTCATGTGTCTGTGGAATGATCCCGTTATCAAGCAGTCGTGCTTCAAAGGCTTCCCACTTAGGCACGGCAGCCCTGTAGCCACCTGCCCCCAAACGGTGGTGATATTCCTTCTTCGCAGCATTTAACTTATTTTGAACCGATCGGGCCAGAGCGCCCTCCGATTTTCTTTGCTCCACAAATGTGGGCCACTGCTGTTTTAAACTTCACTAGTGCTCCAGTGAAATTTGGATCCGTCTCCCCGGCCTTTTTATAAGCTTTCCATAAGTTTTTCTTCCAGGTCCGGAATTGTTCGGCCATCTTACTAAGCGACCACTCCTTCACTTTGTCCATCAGGGGAACCGGCAGATTTGACGGTAGGCTGACCTTTGTTAAGAGCGTGTCCCAACACAATGTTTTTAGCCTCTCCTCGACATAAGTAGCTGGGTTGTTTACATCCTTCGGCTTAATCCACTCTTCAAGGTTGATCGGGACAATGTCCCTTACAATAACCCCGCATTGATTAATGTATTTGCGGCGGTTGTCGATGGGTTCCAAAGGTTCCCCACTAGCACTAACTTTGTCGATCACTATCCTACTAAGGTGTCAAGGTGGGATCCCGCCGGGATGTCACTTTTAGTGTATTTTGCCTTTTCTAGTTCAAAATTTTATGCCAAAATTTACACTAGTAAAAGTAAAATGCACTACAAGTGGGACTTAGATGGGATCCCACTTGACACCCTATATCCTACGACCCGCCTTCAACGGCTTCGTCGGGCCTCGTTTCGGCAATGCTGTAGATGAGGATGATCCGGAGGGCTAAAAGAAAAAAAATGGTTCATTAATAACAACAATATACAACTCAAATAATACATCTAGTGTGATCGATGTACATAGGCTTATTATACCTCGCCAGAGTTTGTTAAGGGCACTTCCCCCTCTCCACCATTTTCTTCTTCCGGAACCCCCTCACCGGAATCGTTCAGAAATTGGGAGCCGTAATCTTCTGCGGTTACGGCATCTTCTTCACCGACAGGCGCGGCCGCACGTCCTGCTATAATTTCCATGATTCGCAGTTCGGCGTCTCATCTCTGTCGACGTCCGGAAAATTTGGATCCATCTTCTGCACAAACCTTTCCGAGTCTGTCGCTTGCTAACCTGGAAATAAAAACAAAATCAAGATTAATTAATTTAACCTAGCATCAATATCATCCATATATGTCTTGGACAGCCAACAAGTGTACTCAAAGTTATAGTTTTGACTAATTCTGCCAATTTATTTATTTTTAATAAACAGCAATTTAAATGTTCATTATTGCATGGAAATGGAACTAACATTTAGATGTTGTTTTCCTGAACATTTTAAGATCTCAATTATAATTTTTGGAGCAATATTCATAAAGTTATGAATTTCCCAAAATGTGATTTAAATCTGCCATTTTCATATTTTAATTCAAACAGGCAATTTAAATTAACCAAATTTTCAACTAAAAGCACTAACATGTAGATTTTTATTTAGCTGAGCATTTTAACATATTATTTGCATTTTTCTGAAATATAAAACTCTAGATATTAATTTCCAAAATTTGAATAACTCACACATGATTTGCATTTCACAATTTAAATTCAAAATTTTAATTTCATTAGCAAGTGAGAGATACATATTTGAATAGGTTATGAGTTTCTGAACATTGTGGTATGTCAATTTGTATTTTTATGATTTACCGTTTAACAGATTTTTCAATTAACAAATTCTGTTAAAATTCTGGAAAAATTAAAAACATGCATTTAACACAAAATTTACCTAACACTACACATGCATTTAAATTTACCTAACACCGTCTATTTTGCATATCTACAATTTTCATACAATTCTCCACCGACACAATTTGCACTAACACAAAGTCCTAACTAAAATTCCTAAAATTCCTAACACAAAATCTTAACACTAACACTAGAAAAATAGATTCCTAACTAAAATTCCTAACACTAACACTAACTAAAATAAATTCCTAACACTAACACTAACTAAAATAATTCTAAAATTCCTAACACTAACACTAACTAAAATAAATTCCTAACTAAAATTCCTAACACTAACACTAACTAAAATAAATTCCTAACACTAACACTAGAAAAATAAATTGTTTCTAATTAACACTAAACATAAAAAAAAAACTAATTACTAACGGGGAGAGAGAGAGCTCACCGTACCTCCGGCGGAGGGGAGAGGGCGCGGACGGAGGGGAGAGGGCGGGGAGAGGGCGCGGACGGCGGCGCGGCGTCGATCTCCGGCGGCGACAACGGCGGGCAGAGGGCGGGGCGATGACGATCGAGCTCGTCGGGGAGGGCGTGGCATCGGGGAGGCCGGGGCGCAGCGTCGGGGAGGGGATCGGCGGCGGCCCGTGGGAGGGGATCGAGGCGAGGGCGGCCGGCCCGTGCACCACGCGGTGGCGTCGGGGCACAGCAGCACCACGCGGCGGCCCAGGCGTCGGGGATGATGGCGGGGCGGCGTCACACGGCGGCGTTGGGGGAAACGAGGCGGCGGCCTGAGGAGGCGATGGCGGCGGGGCAGCAGCACCACGCGGCGGCCTGAGGAGGCGATGGCGGCGGGGCAGCAGCACCACGCGGCGGGGCAGCGGCGTCGGGGAGGGGCGGCGGCGTCGGGGAGAAGGAGGCGTCGGGGACTTGTGAAAAAATTTGGGTGGAACCACCCAAATACGCGCGGAAAGGACCTTTGGTCCCGGTTCCAGTCACGAACCGGGACCAAAGACCCTTTGGTCGCGGTTGGTAACACCAACCGGGACCAAAGGTCCCCCCGGGCCGCGAAAATATGCGCGCGAAGCCGAGCGGGCCTTTGGTCCCGGTTGGTGTTACCAACCGCGACCAAAGGCTTTTTTTTTCTTTTTCTGTTTTCTAGGTTCTTTTTCTGTTTTCTTTTTTGTTTCTTTTTCTGTTTTCTTTTATAGTTTCTTTTTCTTTTTTTTGTTTCTTTTTTTGTTTTCTTTTATAGTTTCTTTTTCTGGTTTCTTTTTGTTTCTTTTTCTGTTTCTTTTATAGTTTCTTCTTATTATTTAAAAAGTCATATAATTTTCTAGTTTCTTTTAAAATGTTCCAATATTTGAAAATCACTATCTTTTTATTATTTATTTTTCTAGTTTCTTTTTATTATTTGAAAATCAATTTTTTTTTCTAGTTTCTTTTAAAATGTTCCAATATTTGAAAATCATTATCTTTTTATTATTTATTTTTCTAGTTTCTTTTTATTATTTGAAAATCATATTTAATTATAACACATCACCGAATACAAGTCATACAAGGTTTAATACCGAATATTGTTGTTTATCAGAATGTATATAATTGTTGATAAAAATGCAATTCAAATATCAAATTGTTGATAAAAATATAATCTACCTTTAGTCCCGGTTCGTGTTACCAATCGGGACTAAAGAAGCACACGGATCGTGTGTTTCTTTCAAGCGCTTGTGAGCCGTTGGATCAGGGGTGTGTTTCTTTTGAGGGCTTGTGAGCTGTTGGATCGTGTGCACACGGATCGTGTGTTTCCTTCGAGCGCTTGTGAGCCATTGGATCAGAGTTGTGTTTCTTTCGAGTGCTTGTGAGCTGTTGGATCGTGTGCACCGAAAAGGCGCGCGCCAAAATACCCTTTAGTCCCGGTTCGTGGCATGAACTGGGACCAATGCCCGCCTTTAGTCCCGGTTCGTGTTACCAACCGGGACTAAAGAAGCACACGGATCGTGTGTTTCTTTCAAGCGCTTGTGAGCCGTTGGATCAGGGGTGTGTTTCTTTCAAGCGCTTGTGAGCCGTTGGATCAGGGGTGTGTTTCTTTCTGCACTCCCACCTCATCCACAGGTACACCTTCTAATCGCCTATAAATAGCGACGTCCCTGCAGCGAACGGCACACAACGAGCGTCTATCTTTGCCACCGAACCCAATGGTTGGATTTAGCCTACCTGCTGGCATGTTCCCTGGCATTATTGTGTTGTCTTTGTTCACCGGCCAGCCATTGGATCCACCTCCTGTAGGTCGGTGAATAAAGACAATACAACGATGCTGTTGGAAACACAAGCCCTTAGGTAGGTTGAATCCAGCCACTGGATTTGGGTGACACAATAATGAATTGCCGAGGAGGTGGGAGTGGTGGTGGTGGAAGTGGTAGCCATGCCCCTCGGTCAGATCCAAGCAGCTGCAAGGCTCTCTCATGATCTACAACATTCCCAACACTTTTTGGGACGGTCGTTAGATCATGAGAGATGTCTTGCGGCTGCTTGGATCGAAGGTCGATTTGCTGCTCACGACGACGCGAGACGGATGCGCAAGCTTCCGGATGGGAAAAACCAGTGTTGGATCAGCCACATGACCCTATATGCAAATCATTCGGATTCCCGTCATACAGCCCAACGGTGCATTTGATATGCAGGCACTCACGAGCCACCGTTGGGCTGTATGACGGGGAAACCGTGTGCATTTGATAAAAGGTTAATACATTAATTACCGCAACCATGGACAATCTTCATCATTCAACGCGATGGTTGGGTCAGTTTTCACCGTGAAGGGGGAATTTCATGAAAATTATTGTAATCTTCCGACATTGTCCGTCTTGTCCCTCCACTCCTACGATGTTTCTTTTTCCTGAAAGAACTATGTGGCGCTTTGGCTCATCGTATGATGTATTCGCTTGCTTATCTTTTCTTTTTTCGGTCTGTAAGATATGTCCTTCACATAGAAAACCTGAGCCACGTCATTGGCTAGGACGAATGGTTCGGTGTCGTACCCAAGATTTTTGACATCCACCGTAGTCATTCCGTACTTCGGGTCTACATTTACCCCGCCTTCCAGGTTGAACCATTTGCACCTGAACAAAGGTACCTTGAAAGAAGGTCCATAGTCAAGTTCCCATATCTGCTCTATGTAACCATAATATGTGTCCTTTTTCCCATTGTTGTTTGTTGCATCAAAGCGGACACCACTGTTTTGGTTGGTGCTCTTCTTATCTTGGTCGGTCGTGTAAAATGTATTCCCATTTATCTCGTACCCTTGAAAAGTCAATATAGTCGACGATGGTGCTTTGGCCAACAAGTATAATTGTTCTTCAACAGTGTTGTCATTAATGAGACGTGTTTGCAACCACCCGCTGAAAGTCTTCATGTGTTCTCTTTCAATCGATTCTCCAGGCTGCTCCGGGCATTTAGAGCGTAAAATATTCATGTGTTCCTGGATATACGGAGCCACCAAGATGGAATTATGTAGAACTGTGTAGTGTGCTTGATTGAAAGAATCCAGTCCGTACACATTATTGCTTTCTTTCCTAGCGTGCCTATTCCACGCAGTCTCCCCTCATGGCGCGATTGAGGAACACCGATCGGCTTAAGGTCAGGAATAAAGTCAACACAAAACTCAATTACCTCCTCTGTTCCATAGCCCTTGGAGATGCTCCTTCGGGCCTAGCACGGTTATGAACGTATTTCTTTAACGACTCCCATGAACCTCTCAAAGGGGAACATGTTGTGTAGAAATACAGGACCGAGAACCTTAATCTCTTCGACTAGGTGAACTATGAGGTGCGGTCATAATATTGAAGAAGGATGGTGGGAACACCAACTCGAAGCTGACAAGACATTGGACCACCTCCCTCTGTAAACCTGGTAGAGTTAATGGATTGATCACCTTCTGAGAAATTGCATTGAGAAATGCACATAGCTTCACAATGGGTACTCGAACATTTTCCGGTAGAAGCCCCCTCAATGCAATCGGAAGTAATTGTGTCATAATCACATGGCAGTCATGAGACTTTAGGTTCTGAAACTTTTTCTCTGCCATGTTTTATTATTCCCTTTTATTCGACGAGAAACCAGACGGGACCTTGATACTGCTCAGGACTTCAAAAAAGATCTCCTTCTCTTCTTTGGTAGAGCGTAGCTGGCAAGACCTTGATACTTATCTGGATTCAGGTGGTCGTCTCGTTCGTGCATACGTTGGTGGGTCCTGCCGTGATCCGGTGTATCTTTTGTTTTCCCATACACGCCCAAGAAGCTTAGTAGGTTCACGCACAGATTTTTCGTCACGTGCATCACGTCGATTGCAGAGCGAACCTCCAGTATTTTCCAATAGGGTAGCTCCCAAAATATAGAGCACTTCTTCCACATGGGTACGTGTCCATCAGCATCAGTTGAAACAGATAGACTGCCAGGACCCTTTCCAAAGATTACTTTTAAGTCCTTGACCATGTCGTAGATAACATCACCATTAGGTAATTTAGGATTTGGCCGATTATCTGGCTCACCTTTGAAATGCTTGCCTTTCTTTCTTACGGCATGCCCTTTTGTAAGAAATCGCCGATGCCCCAGGTACACATTCTTGTTCCCAAATGTATACTTTCAGTCTCACCTAACAGTGTGTGCATGCATTGTATCCCTTGTTTGACTGTCCTGAAATGTTACTAAGAGCAGGCCAATCATTGATGGTTACAAACAGCAACGCTCGTAGGTCAAATTCCTTTGTTCGTGCTCATCCCACATAGGTACCACCTTCGTCACGCCACAACTGTAAAAGTTCTTCAAACCAATGGCCTCAGGTACACATCAATGTCGTTGCCCGGTTAGCTTCGGGCCTTGATGAGCACTGGCATCATAATGAACTTCCGCTTCATGCACAACCAAGGAGGAGGTTATAAATACACAGAGTCACGGCCAGGTGCTATGACTGGAGCTCTGCTCCCGAAAGGATTAAAGCCATCTGTACGTAGCCCAAATCTTAAGTTCCTTGCATCAGCTGCAAATTCCGGGAACTCCCTGTCGATTTTTCTCCACTGCGACCCATCGGCGGGGTGTCTTAACATCAGGTCTTTCAAACGGTCTTCTTTGTGCCATCGTAACAACTTTGCATGCTCTTTGTTTTGGAACAAACGTTTCAACCGTGGTATTATAGGAGCATACCACAATCACCTTGCAGGAACCCTCTTCCTGGGGCACGGCTCACCCTCAACATCACCAGGGTCATCTCGCCTTATCTTATACCGCAATGCACCGCATACCGGGCATGCATTCAAATTCTCGTACTCATCACCACGGTAGAGGATGCAGTCGTTGATGCATGCATGTATCTTCTGCACCTCTAATCCTAGAGGGCAGACAACCTTCTTTGCTTCGTACGTACTGGGGGGTAATACGTTATCCCTTGGAAGCATTTTCTTTATTATTTTCAACAATTTTTCAAATCCCTTGTCAGATATACCATTCTCTGCCTTCCATTGCAGCAATTCCAACGTGGTACCAAGCTTTTTCTGGCCATCTTCGCAAGTTGGGTACAACAATTTCTTGTGATCCTCTAACATGCTCTCCAACTTCAACCTCTCGTTTTCACTTTCCGCTGTTTTTCTGTGCATCAAGAATGGCCCGACCAAAATCATCATCGTGCTCATCCACAATGGGCTCATCAACATGGGCTCTTCTTCAGCTTCGTCTTCCCCCATTGCAGTATCACCGTCCCGGTGAACGTAGGATAGTTGTCATTATCCTCTTCTTATTCATCTTCTTCCATTATAACCCCTCTTTCACCGTGCTTGGTCCAGCAATTATAACCGACTGAAACCATGCTGCAACAGGTGGACGTGAATGGTTTTTGAGGTAGAGTAATCCTGCGTATTCTTGCAGGACGCTACATGGACAAGAACTAAAACCATTCGACGGCTTGTTTTTCTCAGCCACACGGAGAAAACTATGCATGCCATTAATATAGTCGGGACATCGTCGGTCACTGTACATCATTGCCTGCGGCTCATCTGCATTATATAAATTAATTAATACAAGTTCATCACATTAAAACCAAAGTAAAGTAATTGTAATGCATAGTCCTCATAAAACATACATTAATTGAAACTAACATAAAACTATCTAAATAATTTAAATCCAACACCAAATGCCATCAAATCGCAACTAAGGTAACTACTGAACCAACAACATAATGGTACCAAGCCTCCTGACTAATGGCATATTTTCTAATCTTTTTAATCTTCAAGCGCATGCATCCTCATCTTGATCTCATGGGCATGTGCGACGTCGCAAGCTTGAACTCGTGTTCATCGATGATGTCGGCAAGCTTCAACTCCAATTTCATCTTCTCTTCTAGGCATTGCAGACGAAGATCTTCACTTCTTTCCAATTTTGCTTTCAAATCCTTGTTTTCTTTTACAAAAAACTCGACAATAGGGTCGGTTGGAATTTCCGGTTCAACTACCTCCTAGATAAAAGTGTCTATGTCAAGTTGGTAGGTATAGTTGTTATAAACACGAAATGAAACAAATAGTTATGAAAATATACCACATCCGAAATCATAGACCGGACGAGGGACGACGGGGGCGGATATCAAAACCATGACACTATACATATAAAAAAACATAAGAAAAATTATACAAGAAATAAATATGCTTTTAAATCATACATGTCATTTTTCTTAAAATAGAAGATAAAGAAAAAAAGCTCACCGAGGTGGTGCCGGTGACGGGACGACGCGGGCTATCGACGGCGGTGAGGACGGGACGACACTAAAATCCACAAATAATAAATTAATTTGAGCTCAAATGCATATAAAAAATTAAACTCTCTAGCTAGGCATTTCAATCAAACACCTAGCTTGCACTACAAACCATAAAATGAGCTAAACTAGCAATGAAATGAGCTAAAGTTGCAACTTCGGAGAAAAGGATGATATTGCTAACCCTTGAATATATGGGGTGCCTTCAATCCTCACAAATGGTGAAAAAAAAAATGGGATTAACTTGAGTGATGGAGTGGAAATGGAGGAGAAATGTGATGAACTCAAGCTAAAAATGGTGGTGGAGCTCGGGTGGAAGATGATATAGGCAGGGAAGACCTTTGGTCCCGGTTCGGGGCTGGACCGGGACCAAAGGGTGCCTGCATGGTCCCACGGCTTGGTTGCCGGGGGGGGCATGTGCAAGACCCTTGGTCCCGGTTCCAAGCCACGAACCGGGACCAAAGGTCCAAATAGAACCGGGACCAAATGTACCGCGGCGCCCCGGCCGATGGAACCCGGGACCAATGCCCCCTTTTGTCCCGTTTCTTTGTTGATTCTGGGACAAAAGGGCAAAACGGAAGCCCTATTTTTCTACTAGTGCAAGAGCGTGGCAGCAGGCCACACAACCGTCGAAGCGGACATCATCGACCGGCTCGGCGGATAGGAGCTCGGCGATGTACGGCGGCGTCCTCGCCGGCCGAGCGGCGCGGATGCAGCAGACCGGCTAGCCGCACATCCTCCGAGCTCAGCGACGAGCAGCCGCTTCCTCGCCGGCAAGCGATGCGCGGGTGTTGTAGCTGGCTCGGTGTCCGCTGCTGAGGCGCGATGTCTTCCACGGGCAAGTACAACTATGGCTGTCGGGACATGCAAACATAGCGGTGATGCAGACTCGGGATTTTGTCCGAGCAATTTGGTGGTGGCTTGCGATGGAAGGAGCAGAGAGAAGAGGAAAGGATCAGTTCTGCTCTAGGCTGGGGACAAACCAGAGGCTTACGACAAGCTGAGCTGCCGGAGTATGTGCGGCGACGACGCTTGAGGACGGCGAGGACTTCACACAAAGCCCAAGGAGACCAGTTCGTTCATGTGCAGGCGCCGCCGTCCCTAGCAGGTACTGTCATCCCCGCGGAATCGTCATATTCCCTAACGTCTTTCTCAACCTGGTGGTGCTGCTGCTTCTGCTATGTCCTGCTGCTATATGCTTCTGCTATGTCCTACCGCTATATAGAAATCATGTGCTCCTGGGTACAAATTCCGGCCGGAATTCTTCCGAAATTCCTTCAGAGACCATCACGGTGGGCTGGTTCTTGCAAGTGCAGGCAAAGCTAACGGGATCCAGGATGCGTTCAATGCAGAGTCCATGCAATGGCGTGTGCCGTAGACATAGCTACGTACATCGGTGTTTTTTTTTAACTCAAAATATTTATTGATCTAGCAACAACGTACATGTACAAATGTGCAATGCAGCACTAGAGATTGCGTTATTACATCCAAATTGAGGCAAGTATCATTGTCTGAAGCTAGCACCTGAAGCGATGCTCTATTCTGAAGCTTTAGTGCAAGTTTTGCCTGATGATGGGCTCGAAAATTGTAGTTCCTGGAATATGGAAGATCCTCGACGAGTCAAAAGCTGAAGAAGCTGCCATGCAAGCTAGCTGTGGCCTGATGGTCCAATGTTCGGGTGCAAGAATTAGGCTTTGAGAAGCTGCAGCCTTTGCCAACGTAGCACTGTCCGTTAAGAAGGTCGCTTGTTGAAGCTGTAGCAGCCCTGCAATTTGAGTCGCAAGCGTCAAACTGAAAGCTTCAGCCAAAATGGCTGAAGTCACTGGCGGGGAGACAGCCGAGATGCAAAGCTGAGAGCAGCGTCGTTCGTTCCCCATCCGAATGAATATACCTAGTCCTGCTGGTGCCGGCTGACCATAAGAACAACAGGCCCTGAAAAGCTAGCGATATTCGTGATGGTGCTTCCTGGAGATGGCGTCATCTGCTGGGGAACATGGTCCTGCATTCTTGTACTATGATGTGCATACATTTGAGGATCGTCCGAATCAGTTTCACTGCAGACCTGGGAAGAGTCTGCAAGCTCAAGTTTAGTTCCTTGCATAATTGCCATTGCCTCTGCATAAACCTGGAAAGGGTAACGAGCTTTCCTGCAGAAAACCGAGTCGTTTCGAGCTTTCCAAATACACCACATAAAAGTGTACAGTGAATTTATGCTTATTTCTGGGTGATGAGAATCAAGTAGGCTTTGTATCATGCGAGTAATTTAACTATTGTGTTGAGCAAGAATTTCAGTTTTGATAAACCAAGGAAAGCAATACCAGGCTGCCTTTGAAAAAGGACAAAGAAAGAAGATATGCATTTCATCCTCAAGCTTACCACACCTAGAACAAGTTTCACTAATATGCTTAGAGTACTTACCTGCTCTTTTACTTGTGGGGAGTGCATTCCGAATAAGTCTCCAAGCAAAAGTTTGAACACATGGCGCCATTTGTTTTTCATTCCACACCTGATTGAGTAAAGCTATAATGTGGAGGAACTGTCTTTGGTCTCTCTCTTGGGGGAAGTTCGAGATTATTGAAACAATGTTTGTATGCACTCTTTGGAGAAAATAGACCTGCAGGGGTTAGTTTCCATACTAGTATGTCTTCACCAGTAGCATGAATCAAGTGAGTTTGAAGAATAGAGTTAGCTATTGTAGGAGAAAATAAGGAGTTGATCAAGTTTGCGTTCCAAACTTTTCGCCCAGGAAGCCAAAGATCTTTTATTTGAGCAGGATAAGTAAAAGGTTGTTGTTGAATAATCAGATTGTCATAGATGGTTTCCCAGCCCTGAACCCAAGGAGTACCCCATAACGAACTGTTTCCATCTACAATTTGATAAGCAGTTGCTGAAATGAGTAGTGGTCTTACCTTTAATATTGATGTCCAAAAAGCAGATTTTGGAATGTTGTGTTTTGCCCGCCATATAGATGTGTGATGATGGTATTTGGCCTTGAGGATCTGAGCTAGTTGGGTGTGTGGCTCCCTTGCGAGCCTCCAGGCTGAAGAGAGTATGAGTCCTTGATTGATTGCCTGAAGATTTCGTATGCCTAGACCACCTGCTTTTTTATCGATGCATATGTCAGCCCATGCTCTAAGACAAAGGCCTTTTGTAGTTTGGTCTTCTTGAACACCTGTCCACCAGAAATTCCTAATGATAGCTGTTAGCTTAGTTAGGAATTTTTTTGAAAAGAGAATATTTGACATGTAGTAGACAGGAATTGAGGCAAAAACTGATTTGATGAGGGTAAGTCTTGCTGCATGAGATAAACGATTAGCTTTGTAGCTGGAAAGTTTTGACTTGAATTTATCGTAAATAAAAGCATATGCTGCTGATCTATCTTTAGATGGCAAAATGAGAGGGTGCCCGAGATGAACAAAGGAATTGTCAATATTTGGGGCTGGAAAGATTCTTTTAATATTCTCCCTATCCGGCAAAGGAACATTCTTACTGAAAAGGATCCCAGATTTACTCCAGTTAGGAGTCTGACCTGAGGTTTGACAGAATTGATGTAATATATTATAGATAGTTTGAGCTTCACATATGTTAGATTTGCCGCAAACAATAAGATCATCTGCAAACATGAGAGAGTGAATGGGGGGGCAATTTGGTCCAAGTAAAATACCTGTGAGATGATTGGCTTGCAAAGCGTCCTGTAGCTGCAAAGATAGTTCATTCACTGCAAGGACAAAAAGATATGGCGACAAAGGACAACCCTGTCTGATACCTCTAGTACTATTAAATTTAGCATATGGTTGGCCGTTGATAATAACAGAGAACGTCGGCGAAGAGATGCAAGCATGAACCAGTTTGATGAAGTGACCATTAAGCCCTTTGCGCGCGAGAGCTGAAACAATGGAATGCCATTCTATTCTATCAAAGGCCTTAGCTAAGTCAATTTTTAACATAAAATCTTGGTTTTTTAAGAGGTAAGAGAGAAGGAGTGGGCTATCTCTTGAGCTACAATAATGTTGTTACTGATGTGTCTACCTTCAATAAAAGCTTGTTGAGAGGGATGGATATAATCAGGTAGATGCATTTTTAGTCTATTAGCTAAAGATTTTGCAATGATTTTATAGACTACGTTGCATAAACTTATGGGCCTGAAATCAGAAGGTAGATGACAAGCAAGTTTTTTTGGAATGAGAGCAATATGGGTATCGTTGAGATGTGGTGGAAGGATACCTGAGGTATAGAAGTTTGTCACCACTCTTGTTACGTCGTCACCAATCCAAGTCCACGCTGAAATAAAAAGGAAACATTAAATCCATCTGGACCTGGAGATGCATTCTTCCGCATGGCCTTCAGAATTTCCAAAATTTCTTGTTTGTCCGGCACGGAATTGGTGAAGTCATCTGCAAGATTTTGTGCATTCATATTTGGGATATATCTAACAGTGTTAGAATCCGAGGAGGTGAAGATGGACCTAAAATATTTGACAAATTCATTAGCAATATCATTCGGATCGAACAAGTCATTTCCGTGAACATCACGAATGGATGCAATACGGTTCCTGCGTTTACGTTTTTGAACTGCATTGTGGAAAAAGGATGTGTTCCTGTCACCATGAATAGCCCAATGTTTTTTTGCACGTTGCTTGTAATATTCAGTGAGTTTGGTAAGATTTACCTCGTATTGGGCTACCAATTTCGCTTCTAGGTTGTGATTTTGTTGCTGCGGTGGTTGCATTTGAATGTCATTGATCTGACTTTGCAAGCAATCTAGTTGTTGTTGAATTGGTTTCTTCTTCTTGCACCATTTCTTTAAAGTACCTGCAAGGTTAGTTGATCTAGTGTGGAAGGATTTGTTCACAGTAGTTCTCCAGGCATTTTTAGCTACAGCTTGGAAGTCATCTTCAAAAGTCCACCAATTTTCAAATTTAAAAGTAAGTTTAGGTTTGTGAAAATTTGATTGAGTGGAAACAAGAATAGGACCATGATCGCTAAGCATGATAAGCAAATTAAAGACATTTGTATTGGGAAATAGAGCACACCATTCAGCATTAGCAAGACAGCGATCGAGTCTTTCAAAAATGGGCGTGGAAGAAAATCTTTTGTTCGTCCAAGTATAAGCCGGACCACTATAACCCAAATCGAGAAGCCCACATTGCTTGACAAAAGTACTAAAAGCACGCATACGGTACTTATTAACATTTCCAGAAGTAGTGTCCATATCACACATGATGTCATTCCAATCTCTTAAGCAAACAACTGGCTTACCTAGATTATCATTTACAAAATTGAAAATATGGTCCCAAGTTATTCTAGTAAAGAAATGATGTGGATCTCCATAGACACAAGCCAAAGCAAACTCAACATTAGTAGCTATATGATGTACAATCGCTAGGATAAGATATCTACTTGAGAATTTGATTGAGAGAAGAACTTCATCAGTCCACAACAACCAAAGGCCTCCGGAGAAACCTTCTGAAGGCACTACAAAACTAGCAGTAGAATTGAAACGAGCATTTAACTGAGCCTCAGTACATTTAGACGATCTAGTTTCTGATACAAAAGTTACCTGGGCATCGGTGGAATGTATCAATCTGTCCAGATATTCCATTTTTCTTGAGTTTCGAGGCTCCTACCCTTACCCCTGCAATTCCAACCAATAAACTTCATGGGAGCCGTGGGAGGTGCCACGGTGCGGGCGTCACCAACAGCGGGATCCAGCCCTGCTCCTGTTAATTGATGGCCTGGAGTAGTAGCACCAGCAGCTAGAGATGTGCAATTGGCAGCTAGCCTTGAGGTTCCACTCATGGCAGTTACTCCTAGATAAGCTTATCAAACCCACGAGATGTGGTACTTCCGGAAAACTTGAAGATTCGGAAGTTTGTGTTGGATCCACACCAAGGTAAGAAGAGATTAGATGGACAAATGAATCTTCCTTACGAGCATGGAGGAA